>JAJSOF020000036.1:6338503-6488503 GCA_025594305.2 Periplaneta americana | reverse complement strand
AAAAGAACAGATAATCTAGCTCATGGCGTCTAGCGTATAGAGTTTGACAACTAAAATATTCACATTTTCTCTCATAACTGTACCCCTGAATTAATGGGCAGAAATCTGAATGAACATAAAGATATAAATTTTCTTTGTATATTTTCTATAATAATAATAATAATAATAATAATAATAATAATAATAATAATAATAATAATAATAATAATAATAATAATAATAACAAAATGAAAACAAGTTTAGTTAGAAGTAATTCTAAAAATCAAAGAAATTACAGTAATATGAATCGAATTGTTAAAATAATAAGGAAAATTTATATGTTAAAAATAAAAATCATATATTAGATAAAATTATATTTTAGGAAACTCACAGACTAAGCAGTCTATTTGACAACCGGGTTTTGAAATTAGTAAATGTCTGACAGCCCCTTAAGATATGAGGTAGGGAGTTCCAATGACGAGAAATTGAAACGGTGAATAATGAGGATTATCGATGAGGTGTACTCAATGTACTACCGGTGATCTGAGATCGAGTATTTAGGTTATGGTTAGAGCATCACAAGACGAGACGGCAGATAACTTGGAGTTGAGGTGCGCAGAATTTGAAATAGAAGAGAAAGACAGTGTAAAGTTCTGCGGTCGTTGAGATGGAGCCAAGATAAGGATTCGAAAATGGTGAACTATGATCATATCGTCGGACATTGCACACATATTACGAACACGTTGTAATTTGTTCGAGAGTTCGGTGCTTTGACTATTGTGACGTGAAGAACACGTCACAATAGTCAAAATGCGGCATTACGAGTGTTTGAACTGATGTATGTTTCAGTGGCGCGGCAAAGAAATGCTTTACTTGGTAATTCCAACTTAATTCGCCATCAAAATATATTTCTATAGGACATGGTTTATGAATATGTGCAATAGTAGCCTTATTTGCAACATCAGAACTTCCTGAGTGTCGTGAAATGGCTGGCAAATTTTGCCTAAGGTCTTCTATCAGAGACAGGGCTTCATTATGTGCTTTAAATCTATACACAGGGACCACAGCTTCACTCTCGGAACCCAGGATCGTACAGCCAGTAGTCATTTGTTCTAGACTTGAGCTGTCCTATCGCAAAATTAGACATAAACCGATACAGACATATATACATACTATATATTATGTGTATAGAGATAGATATACGATTAGGAATTTTACTTGAAGCAAGTAAAGAAATAGGTTTGGAAGTAAATCCCGAAAAGACAAAGTATATGATTATGTCTCGTGACGAGAATATTGTACGAAATGGAAATATAAAAATTGGAAATTTATCTTTTGAAGAGGTGGAGAAGTTGAAATATCTTGGAGCAACAGTAACAAATATAAATGATACTCGGGAGGAAATTAAACACAGAATAAATATGGGAAATGCCTGTTATTATTCGGTTGAGAAGCTTTTATCATCCAGTCTGCTGTCAAAAAATCTGAAAGTTATAATTTATAAAACAGTTAGGCTTATATTACTGGTTGTTCTGTATAGTTGTGAAACTTGGACTCTCACTTTGAGAGAGGAACAGAGATTAAGGGTGTTTGAGAATAAGGTGCTTAGGAAAATATTTGGGGCTAAGAGGGATGAAGTTATAGGAGAATGGAGAAAGTTACACAACACAGAACTGCACGCATTGTATCCTTCACCTGACATAATTAGGAACATTAAATCCAGACGTTTGAGATGGGCACGGCATGTAGCACGTATGGGCGAATCCAGAAATGCATATAGAGTGTTAGTTGGGAGGCCGGCGGAAAAAAGATCTTTGGGGAGGCCGAGACGTAGATGGGAAGATATTAAAATGGATTTGAGGGAGTTGGGATATGATGATAGAGAATGAATTAATCTTGCTCAGGATAGGAACCAATGGCGGGCTTATGTGAGGGCGGCAATGAACCTCCGGGTTCCTTAAAAACCAGTAAGTAAGTAAGTAAGTAAGTAAGTAAGTAAGTAAGTATACATTATGTGTTCGGTAGGTCTAAGATCGTACATCTGCTCTGCGTTTTTAATAGCTATGTTTGTGCGGGTCCGATGGTTTTGAATACAACTCTCTCAGAAAAGGAAGAGTTCACACGCTTTCAATACGAAGCTTCGAGACTCTCAGATAATCGAAAGAGGCATTAAGACACCACATGACACAGGCAGACATTTACAAGTTCAGTCACGACATTCTTTCACGAAGTGAAGGTGTAAATCAGCGACAACTTGCGTTTTCTGCAATGGAGGAATATGTACGTAGCAGACGCCAGTGCGAGTAACGCCGCTATTGCCCAATGTGATGAAACTCTCTCTTCAGAAAAGCAGGAATATCCATAAGCCGTACGTTCTCAACCAAGTCGTTGCAAATTATTTTATTGGCAACACGTACTTGCATCCATTAGCACAACAAATGGCATAATTCCGTAACAACAAATTTTACATGTATTATGTGCATTTATTTAGCCCATGCGTACATGCGTACAATACAAATGCGTACATACTTAGACCACATATGTATATGTATCTACGTACCCTAACACAAATTCCACAATCTGGGACATCTGGCCGAAATCTACGGCTGACCACTAGGATCCAGAATACAACGCAGAGGTGAAATGAAAAATACAATATGATTGCGGAGAGAATACGGAACAATGATAAATTTAAAAATAAAGTACAATTTGATTTCGGACAAATATGAGATGAAAATACATTGAAGAGTAATGAAATGAAGTAAAAAAGAATTGCATAGTATTATACAAGTGATTGTGTAAAATGGATAATGAATCTCTCAATACCATTAGACAAATTTTGTTAATGTTCTCATTAGAAAATTTAAGAGAAAGGAGAATGGTTTTGGTTAACTTAAATGAAGTTCCCCTAGCGCCAAAAAGAAGTCCTTCCACTTCATCTCTCACTGAAGTGAGGAATACATGGGTTGTAAATAGACTTCTTTTCATCGTTAACGTTATTGGCTTGTTGATCATCCTTCTCAAAACGGACAGTGGGGTCAAGAATGAGGCTTCTTTGATTCCGGCGATCGATGGCTATAATGTCTGCTCTTCTCGTTGACCCATTCTCAGCCAAGCAGTAAACCTCCCACTTTGCTTTCCGAAGAGTGGTTGCGATGGAGCTTCTCACTTTATGGTGGCGATTGTTCCTCAGTACAGGTCTATCTGTCTGTCTGTTTGTCTCTCTCTCTATCTGTCTGTCTGTCTATCCGTCTATCCATCCATCTAATCTAATCTAATCTAATCTAATCTAATCTAATCTAATCTAATCTAATCTAATCTAATCTATCTAATCTAATCTATCTAATTCTATCTATCTAATTCTATCTATCTATCTAATTCTATCTATCTATCTAATTCTATCTATCTATCTAATTCTATCTATCTATCTATCTATCTATCTATCTATTCTATCTATCTATCTATTCTATCTATCTATCTATCTATCTATCTATCTATCTATCTATCTATCTATCTATCTATCTATCTATCTATCTATCTATCTAATTCTATCTATCTATCTAATTCTATCTATCTATCTAATTCTATCTATCTATCTAATTCTATCTATCTATCTATCTATCTATCTATCTATCTATCTATCTATCTATCTATCTATCTATCTATCTATCTATCTATCTATCTATCTATCTATCTATTCTATCTATCCTATCTATCTATCTATCTAATTCTATCTACCTAATTCTATCTACCTAATTCTATCTACCTAATTCTATCTATCTATCTATCTATCTATCTATCTATCTATCTATCTATCTATCTATCTATCTATCTATCTATCTATCTATCTATCTATCTATCTATCTATCTATCTATCTATCTATCTATCTATCTATCTATCTATCTATCTATCTATCTATCTATCTATCTATCTATCTATCTATCTATCTATCTATCTATCTATCTATCTATCTATCTATCTATCTATCTATCTATCTATCTATCTATCTATCTATCTATCTATCTATCTATCTATCTATCTATCTATCTATCTATCTATCTATCTATCTATCTATCTATCTATCTATCTATCTATCTATCTATCTATCTATCTATCTATCTATCTATCTATCTATCTATCTATCTATCTATCTATCTATCTATCTATCTATCTATCTATCTATCTATCTATCTATCTATCTATCTATCTATCTATCTATCTATCTATCTATCTATCTATCTATCTATCTATCTATCTATCTATCTATCTATCTATCTATCTATCTATCTATCTATCTATCTATCTATCTATCTATCTATCTATCTATCTATCTATCTATCTATCTATCTATCTATCTATCTATCTATCTATCTATCTATCTATCTATCTATCTATCTATCTATCTATCTATCTATCTATCTATCTATCTATCTATCTATCTATCTATCTATCTATCTATCTATCTATCTATCTATCTATCTATCTATCTATCTATCTATCTATCTATCTATCTATCTATCTATCTATCTATCTATCTATCTATCTATCTATCTATCTATCTATCTATTTCTATCTATCTATTTCTATCTATCTAATTCTATCTATCTATCTATCTATCTATCTATCTATCTATCTATCTATCTATCTATCTATCTATCTATCTATCTATCTATCTATCTATCTATCTATCTATCTATCTATCTATCTATCTATCTATCTATCTATCTATCTATCTACCTACCTACCTACCTACCTACCTATCTATCTTGATAGCTAAGATATAGTTACATTATTTGAAATGTCAAGTGAAAAAAAAAATACTTCCAACTTATTCTTCTGTTTGAGTTTAATAGAGGAGCAAAGGCAACGGAGGCGGCTCGAAACATTTGTACCATATACGAGGACAATGCCATCGGTGAAAGCACTGCAAGAAAATGGTTCTGCCGTTCCAGCACACAACACCCTGTACAAAAGTAAGTTTCCATCCATAGAAGATGATGCTTTGCGTTTGTTGGGATAAAGAAGACGTCGTGTGCTACGAATTGCTTCCCAGGAATGTAACTATGACTGCTGACTTTTATTGCCAACAACGCAGACGCCTTGCTGCTGCGATTGAAGAAAAACGACAGGGAAGACTGCATCAAGTGCTGCTGCAATACGATAATGCACTCCGTTAACAAACATGACGAAAGCAGCTATACAGGAGTTGGTTAAGAAGATGACTTCACATTCCCCATATTCTCCCGATCTTGCGCCCTTAGATTTTCACCTTTTCCGATATCTATCCAATAGCCTTCAAGGACACTCCTTTAATAACGAAGACGCTTTACAAACTTGGCTTGACTGCTTGTTTAACTCCAAACCAACAGATTTCTTCAGACGCAAAATGGAAAGTCTGTCATCTATTCATATCAAATAAAAGTTTTTGTCACAGCGAAAAAACGTTACGAAATTTTGCTTCAACCCAACATGATTACAAAGAAGAGCTAAACACAATCAAATACATAGCACAATAAAACGGATACAACCCCAACATAATAGACAACATAGCACGAAAGACAAAACATAATCACAAAAAAGATAAGAATACAACACAAACACAAGAACACAAAAAATACATCACACTAACTTACGAAAATAAAAACACATACAAGATTGCAACCTCATTCAAGAAATTAAATTACAACATCGCATACAGAACAAATAACACTCTACAAAAACATCTCAACACACAAACAACACAAACAAACAAATACAACCACACAGGCGTATACAAACTCAAATGTAACACCTGCAACAACTTCTACATAGGACAGACAGGCAGATTATTTCAAACACGTTACAAAGAACACATCACAGCCATAACAAAATTACAAAACACTTCCACATATGCAGAACATATCACAAATGCTAACCACACCTACAGAGACATCAACACAGACATGGAAATTCTACACATCCAACCAAAAAGCCAGAAACTAAACACACTAGAACAATATGAAATATACAGACACACAAAAACACATCCAAATGAAATTCTCAACACACAACTCAATTTCAGAACACACACACTCTTTGACTCCACATTACACTACACAAACACACCCCCACAGGAAACAAAACAAAAGGCGCCAAGACCAGCAACAACCAGTTCTGAAGAAGGCCAATGACAGGCCGAAACATGTTAACCAGGTACGGTAAAATCTAACACATGAAAGACATATAATACAGATTCCGAAGTGATATAATGTTAAAGTTGTGTAATCAAGATGTATAGGATGGGGAAAAGGTGTTGAGATGTACAGCGAAGTAACAGCCGCCAACAGTTGGATTGCAAACAAGAAAGGACTTTCGACTAGTGAATGGATATCTAGTCTGAAAATGACAGCAAATTTAGCAGCTGTTCGTTCCGTTCCCGGCAGATCTCTCGACGGTACCCGGTGCAGACATGGCTGCCCGGAGATTGAAACTTTAGCACACGTCTTGGGATTCTGTGAACAGGGATTGTTCTTGAGGAACTCTAGACATCATCTTGTAAGATCCAAAATTGCTGCCGCATTAAGAAATAAGGGCTGGATAATAGAAGAAGAAATCTCCTGTCTAGCTGAAAATGGGTCAACGAGACGAGTAGATATTTTAGCGTACAATGCTGACACTAAACAGGGCATCATTGTGGACCCCTCGATACGTTTTGAAGTAGGATGTCATCAGTCAGCCGAGGTCCACCTTGAGAAGAAGTCGATCTATGAGCCTACAGTCAACTATTTCAAGCTGAAGTATGTCTTAATTCACGTTGAGGTATTCGGCTTGCTTATAGGTTCTCGAGGGACTATACCAGCTTTTTTCGAAGAATTTCGACGGCAGTTTGCTCTGCCAACATCTCTGAAGATGACATTGTGATAATTGTGTTAAAAAAATCCTGCCAAATTCTAATTAATCACATGGTGCCACATTAATAGCAATTGTAATTTTTCACGCCCTTTTCTTTGTTTCCCTTTTTAAAACTTAATATCTATGTTTACATATGTATAATAATTTTTTTGAGGATATACTGAGTCCGTAAGGGCTACCCTCGATGGGGGGGGGGAAGTTTACTATTATTATCATTAAAGTCATTTATTGGAGTTATAATACACATTTTCATAATATAAGAAAGAGTAGAAAAACTTTGTGACAAATTTTATTTTAAGCAAAAACAAGAAATTGAATAGAATTGTTACAGAATTTACCGTTAGCAGAAGTTGCTCAGAATTACCAACAATTATTACTGACTATAGTAGAACCCCGATTATCCGTCAGCCTATTAACCGATTGTTGGATTATCCGACTTTTTTTTCTAGCTTTTTTTTCTTATTCTCCTGCAGAAAAAATTATGAAGTACTGTAGTTTATGTTTCTACGAAGTTTTTCTACAGAGGGTTATTACAAGCCTTTATCCTCACAAGTACCAAATTATGTCGTAGGAATGCTTTACTGTCGGCAACAGAAATACTTAGTCTACTTATAAATAGTCACTACCTCTTTCAAAGATTACCCCAAGAACTTCCATAAACCCGTGTATCATTCTTTCCTCAACATTACAATTCGATTAGTCGTATTGTATAACTTTTATGCAAAATGTCTTCCACAGTTGCCAAAAGAAAAGTGTTGTGTTAATTAGCGTAACAAATTAGCCTACAAATAATCGAGAGGTTTGGGAGAGGAGAAACTGTACGCGATTTAATGAAAAAAAGACGAGGATAAAGTGCATAAAGTATGTAAATCTACAACATGAGACTTCAAGTATTCCTATCTTTCCGCAGACAATCATCAACTATCAACCCTTGGCGCTTAAAAACTCATCTTTAACAACCGAACTTTCAGTGAACTCCTATTCCACTACATAACATGTTAAACACAAGACCAGGAAGGAAATTACGAAACTATAGGCCAAAGTACTATTAATGCACTTCATTTATGAAAATTTTACGGTACGGATTATCCGATTTTTTCGATTAACCGTTCAGTTCACCCCCTTCATTACCACGGATAATAGAGGTTCTACTGTATCAGTCTTACTAATAAACAGTGTATAGTTTTTATACGAGACTTATGCAGAGTTGAGACAGAAAACGTTACTAATAAACCGTGAATAAGCTATGGACGTATAAACAGGCTATAACTATACAATGGGAATTGGTTTACAGTAGTTATATACACGAAACCCCTTGTTTAAGCATTGTATATAGAGAAAAAAATGGCCGCCCCTCTAACAGCTGTTCGTACCGACTGTCATTTTATGATGATGGTTACCTTGTTACCACAGAAGAACAAACCAAAGATCATAGAATTATTAGAATAATATTGCTGTAGCTTATACTCTTTGACCAAAATAATAATAAGTTTAAATGAGCGCACACCGTGCATGGGGTAAGAAACATTACTTGTCTTTACTATAAGCTGCGATGGATTTCTGTCTCTTCTTACACTTGATAATATATCTGTCACATAGTTCTGAGCATAAAACACACACACACACACACACACACACACACACACACACACACACACACACACACACACTTATCATTTGGTTCGTGGTAAGTCTTGTTGCCGCACACCTTGTGGTGGAAGCCATGGGTTGCCAATCTTGTCGTCACGTGTCTCATTTCATGATTAGCTTCCGTCCACGTCCTATCTTGCATCGCACACGTTGCGTAGAATTCCTCCGGTATGCTGGTTTTCTTCTCGTGCAGATCTTGTAGGAGCCGTTTGTAGGCGTCGTTCGCTGGGAGCATTATTTCGCACCTTAGGTCCTCTATCAAAAAGGTCTCTCTGGTTAGTTCGTACACTAGTCTCGATCTTGCGTTCTGTGGTAGTCCTAGAGCTCTCTTCAAATACCTAGCTTTCACCCGCTCTAGTTCTTCCATCTGTTTGTATGTGAGGTATTCTCCCACTGATTCTAGGCCATACGTCAGGACGGGTAATATCTTTATCTTTGACCAAAATGTAGTGTGGTAATCGATTAGAGCCAGTTGTGCTATCGATATTTAACACGCCACACTAGAGCGCTCTACCGGATGCAATAGAGAACCTCAGATATTCTATTACCTTTCGTAACGAAGTAATGACGAAACTATGACGTAGCTGTGTTGCAGTTATACTGTTATACACGACGTATGTAGTGATTATTAGTAAGGAATTTACACACGACTTATAAACGAGCTACTCATTGTATAAGTATAAGACAGTTAAACGTCTGTATATAGGGTTTTTATTAGTAAGACCGTATATAAATATAAACAATATATCTAATTGTTTACGACTAATGTCCTATAAAACATCGCACTATGCAGAAACTCGAGGATTACAAGCAGACTGCAATCCTGCACACTGACCAGTGACTAATTTGCTTGAGAGCAGAGTTCTAATTGCCAGGCTCGGCCAGACCAATGCACGCCGAAGAAAGTTGCTTGCATGCTGGTCGCGACGCACTGTTTATTGTTGATGGACGCGTTCCTCTTATTCATCCGCGCGTGCCTGACTGTTGCTACAGTGCTCCGACTCCGACGGCGTTCCCAGTCACCGGTACCATTCAATATCAAACTCCAATTCCTTCGGGAAAGGACCAATCCACAGGGAATGTGGGGAGTAGATGGGGTTCCGTAGCCATGGTGATTACAACCTATCTATGGAAAGGAAACCCTAAAAGAAATACAATGTGCAAGGAGCTGGTAATGCCTTCATAGGAATATTTCATTACCGAAAGGCTAAATTAATGGATGCAGAGAGGTTGATCGGCCGATAAGAAGGTGGAGTGGCCAGTTTTAAAAGCTTCGGAACAGATAGCAGAAACTATGCTTTATTAATAAAGGAGAAGAAGAAGAAAACATCACTCTGTGGGCAAATGAGGATTTTGTCATTTGCTACTTTTTGCATTTTCATGTTACCATTTGGTTAATTAAAATATTAATGGTTTTATTAGTACTGCTACAAGGATTTTGAAGATTCAAAACATGTATCATATCATATCATATCATATCATATCATATCATATCATATCATATCATATCATATCATATCATATCATATCATATCATATATCATATCATCACATCACATCACATCACATCACACCACACCACACCATACCATACCATACCATACCATATCATATCATATCATATCATATCATATCATATCATATCATATCATATCATATCATATATCATATCATATCATATCATATGTCATATCATATATATCATATCATATGTCATATATACCATATCATATCATATCATATCATATCATATCATATCATATCATATCATATCATATCATATCATATCATATCATATCATATCATATCATATCATATATCATATCATATCATATATCATATCATATCATATCATATCATATCATATCATATCATATCATATCATATCATATCATATCATATCATATCATATATATCATATATATACCATACCATATATATCGTATCGTATATCATATCATATCATATCATATCATATCATATCATATCATATCATATCATATCATATCATATCATATCATATATATCATATCGTATATCATATCATATCATATCATATCATATCATATCATATCATATCATATCATATCATATCATATCATATTATATCATATGGTTGTGAAACTTGTACTCTCACTTTGAGAGAGGAACAGAGATTAAGGGTGTTTGAGAATAAAGTTCTTAGGAATATATTTGGGGCGAAAAGGGATGAAGTTACAGGAGAATGGAGAAGTTACATAACGCAGAACAGCACGCATTGTATTCTTCACCTGACATAATTGAAGAGTATACGGGAATAACGATCAAGGTCCATTTTAGAAAGTTTCGAGAAAAACGAATTTTAAAGTTTAACATAATAAATAGACTATTATATTATATAAATATCATGTGACGTATCATAATATCATATATTATTGTAGCATGTAATCAAGTTCCTTATTCTTTCATGCTTATAATCACCATCTTACTGTACTGTACCGTGTTATATTATATTATATTATATTATATTATATTATATTATTATATTTTATGCCATCCTAGCGTTGTTGCTACATCCAATGTCGAGCGTAATCGGCTTATTATGGCACGCGTGCCAATAATAGCAATGAAGTATTCGCTATGACGCAATACCGGAACGCTTGGGTGCGGATGCATACAACTCAACTGCCTATCTTCTTTATTTTACGGCGTTATATCAACATCTTGGGTTATTTAGCGTCTGAATGAAGTGAAGGTGATAATGCCGGTGAAATGAGGCCAGGGTCCAGCACCGAAAGTTACCCAGCATTTGCTCATATTGGGTTGAGGGAAAACCCCGGAAAAAACCTCAACCAGGTAACTCGTCCCGACCGAAATTCGAACACGGACCACCAGGTTTCGCGGCCAGACGCGCTAACCGTTACTCCACAGGCGTGGAATTCAGCCTACGCGCCACGTAACATGAAATGAAATGCAGGACAGAAGGTACGTATTATTTATTTCCAATCTTTAACAATTTTGTATCACTTTTGTAATATCACATAAAACAGTTCTGTGGTTCAGAGAAACTATATTAACAAAATAAAGGTACATTTGTAACATAAAATTTGATACCTAGGCTAGGTATAACTAGAGTATGTAATATCTGCAAGGTCTCTTTATTCAATGCCAATGCCAGGCTCAACTAATCGATAGATCAATACGAACATATCAACACTTATGTCAGCTATGGATGAGGAATTATTTCATAATTTATTTCCTACAATTTATAACGCTATGATGCCATAAAATGTTTATGCTCGACAAAGCCGAAATGCAGTAATTATAACCTGGCAGCAGCCCTTTAATGGACCTCATTAAAGTACACCTATTCATTAAAGTTCAGGTCTTCCACCAATCAGAAAACGACATTGTAGCAATATGAAAGAGCAAGTATAGATTATTCTCGGATATGCAATCGAAAGACAACTAGCAAAACGTCACGGAGGCTGGAAATCCAATACTGTCGCAGAAGGTTATGTTCTGTTACTATAATAATTAACGTTAATTTTAAATAATATTCAAATAAATTCAATTTGTCATCTCGTTTTTCAATGTCTAAATCAATTGCCAGGTTATATCAAGATTAATGTTTATTTTACTCTCTACAATTCTACATTATATCAAGGGCAATGACATTTGTTCCTCGGAAAAAATCAATACTTTCGCGTCTGCGCACATCTCACAATGTATTACGAGCTATTGCACAAGGTCAGTTCCGCTCCCCAGTCACATAAGAATAACATGAATACTTATGAATAATTTCAAGTTAGAAATATGGTCGAGCATAAAAAGTCGTATGAAACTTGCCTATAATGGTAATTAAGACGCTCGTATGAAAATTATGGAACTCGCTTGCGCTCGTTTCATAAACATACTCGCCTATTAATTACTACCATTATAGGCTTGTTGCATAATGTACTATTATCCAACTCGTGGATAATCTTATTATGAGACTCGTGAAAATTGTCGCACGAACGACAAACATTCACTCATGCCATAATCATCAACATTATCCACTTGTTGCATAAATATTACACTATTGTATTATATCAGATCGCATAATGCTGAGCTCAGCTGCACATCAAAATATACTTCATGTCAAACATTGTAATACTATGTCATATCTGCGGATTTATATATAATTTGAACTGGTAATGGAAATTACGGTAAAAAGGCTGAACGGATTTTAATAAATGACCCCTCATTTTGAAGCTTGGAACTCAAAGTTTTTCAGAAAAATAGTAGTTTTCATCGAAATGTCAATTTTTCAATGTTATTTTCCTATTTTCCAAAATCCATCTGTCGTCAGTTTTGAGAACTAGCTAATTGCATTTCAGAATAAAACAAAACACACAGTACAGTAAACCATATTACACGAAGGCCATGATCTGCAAGAATGTTGACATATTTAGAGCTTAAATTAAATTGGTTATTAAAAACTTAACTTACTAAAAATAATTTACAGGTTCAATTCTGTGGTGTGTAATTTTCTGGGTACAGCTGTGTATTGGATATTAAAAGCTACAAAACTTGAGGTGGTTTGATGACATTATTACCATTAGAAATGAAATATTATTGTAGTTAATGCCGTGATGTGACTATTTTTCATTAATTATACATATTAATGCTATATTGATGATATAAAAGTGAAACGTTTTGGGGTTATATAAGTAGGTTTAGAGAATAACTTAAATTAGATTTTGATTTCTATATTTTACTGAGTGGCGGCTATATATAGTGTGTGTGTGTGTGTGTGTGTGTATATATATATATATATATATATATATATATATATATATATGCATATATACTCGTATATAGTATCTGTTACTGAAAGCTATAAAACTTACGTAAGATAATCATATTATTAAAAATCAAATATTTTTATAGTTATTAATCAAGTGGGGTTGGATCTTTTTCATATACTTAATGGCGGTGTGGTGTAGATATTTAATGCGTGGTTCTCTTCAGTATTGGCTCGAGTCCACACCTGTGGAGTAACGATTAGCGCGTCTAGCCGCGAAACCAGGTGGCCCGGGTTCGATTCGCGGTTGGGGCAAGTTACCTGGTTGAGGTTTTTTCCCGGGTTTTCCCTCAACCCAATATGAGCGAATGCTGGGTAACTTTCGGTGTTGGACCTCGGACACATTTCACCGGCATTATCACCTTCATCTCATTCAGACGCTAAATAACCTAAGCTGTTGATAAAGCGTCTTAAAATAACCTACTAAAATAAAAAAAAAGTATTGGCTCGAGAGAGAGTATCTTTCATTATTATGGAAGCAAATAACTTTCAGAATGTCTGGTATTCTTCATTGAAAATAAATCTGAAAAATGTTTATTTGAACGTCTAATGAACTTAGTTTGCAGCATTTGCTGCACAAGCCACTAGTCAAACTATAATCCCTTCGGTATGAAACTGTTGACTCTTTGCAGGTCGTTGAACTCGAAGTGGACGGTCATACACGTGAAGGGCGTCATCTTGTGCCCCCTTGGCAACGCAGGACAATTTCCTTGCTTACACCGCAACTAATACAAGACCTCGCCGCCCGCCAGGAGTTCATAGTCCTCTGCCAATCTGCTGGATTTATGTAACCAGAAAACCAACCAACAATGCATTCACGCCGGGACATACAGGTGGAGAACCGGTAAGCACGCAAAAATGTCTAACCTGAAGAAACCCTTACTTTGTCGAAGACAATAAAGAGCGATGTTGGGACAATAACTTTACAGGGAAGCCGCGGAAGAAAAGAACCAGCGGCAATAAAAGTGTAAATCTTTTTCGTTCCGTCGTCAAACTTGCTGAAATCTCAGGTAAACATAAGGAAATTCGCTATCCGCACGCCATTCCACGCGATAAGTGGAGAACTCTGCAGAGGTTATTGAACTCTACCATTCTGGTCGAATGGACGTTAAAATGCTGAGAAACTGCCCACAGTATAGAGAACATACAGTGAAGACACCCAAGCCATTTCGTGGGAACAAATTCTGAGTGCGCATGTCACGAAACCGGGTGTATTATCTGGAACCTCCACCAGATGGATCTCCATCTACGACAGGCTCTTAATTTAATATCAACTAAAAACATTCATTACTCATCTTTTAATAATTTTAAAGACATGAGGCAAAGGAATGGCAATATAACCATAATAATAATTACTTCCGTATGCAATCATCATGAAAATATTCACTAAATGACGCTAACGTTCAAGTCACTGTTTGAGGCTTATGTTGGTAAAACTGATCCAAGTACAACATAATACATCACGGCGTCCGTTGCGGTGAAGTGCGAACATGAACGTCAACAATGGATATAAGTATTCTGACTTGCTAGCGACATAATATTAATGATAGATAATATACATACAAGATTATTCGTATTACTGACCAATGAAATAAATAAATAAATATTTTACTAATATTTTGATAGTGGTTTGATACTAGCGACATAATTGGATTCATTGGGAATTAGACCTTTCTTGAGCTTGAATTTAGTACCAAAACGTCAAAGGTGCCGAAAAGAGTTGTCCCTAGTGATTCTTCTTATACTGTAAACTGCCATGGCTGAGTGGTCGAATCTTCAGCCTATCGTGCAAGTGGTCTGGGTTCGAACTTAGGTCAAGTCATTTGAAAAATCCATTGTGGCACTTGTAGCGACCAAGATCTTAGTTGGTGATTTTCTCTGGAAGTTCTTAAGTTTAAATAAATATCAAATATCATTCTATCTGTTCTCCATACAGTTATCATTCCATAAATTACCCTAAATGGCTGGCGATGCACGGACGGGGCTGGTTCTGGGACGATAAATTGCGTGCTCGAAATAAATAAATAAATAAACCTTGGTATAGTAAATCAATGTGGGTTGGGAATAAACTAACTAAATAAATAATCTACTAGTTCGTAACTGGAATAAGTAAATTTCTTCATAAAGAATAAAAACTTGAAAGCAAATATTGATAACGATACCTTGCAATAATAAATAATTATATTTGTTAATTGTGTACCTAATAGTTCATTTAGATTTCAATTTAATAGGCCTACTTATTTTCTAATCTGTGGCTCTAATAAGCTTAAATAGGCCTTCAAATTGAATGGAAGAATAAATAAATAAATAAATAAATAAATAAATAAATAAATAAATAAATAAATAAATAAATAAATAAATAAACAAAAAAAATAACTAAATAAACAAAAAATAACTAAATAAACAAAAAATAACTAAATAAATAAATAAATAAATAATTAAATAACTAAATAACTAAATAATTAAATGTAAATAAATAAATAACTAAATAAATAAATAACTAAATAAATGAAATAAATAAATAACTAAATAAATAAATAACTAAATAAATAAATAAATAACTAAATAAATAAATAACTAAATAACTAAATAAATAAATAAATAAATAAATAAATAACTAAATAAATAAATAAATAAATAAATAACTAAATAAATAAATAAATACGTAACTAAATAACTAAATAAATAAATAAATAAATAAATAAATAACTAAATAACTAAATAAATAAATAATAAATAAATAAATAACTAACTAACTAAATAAGTAAAACTAAATAAAAAACTAAATAAATAAATAAATAAATAAATAAATAACTAAATAAATAAAATTAACTAAATAAATAAATAACTAAATAAATAAATAATTGAATAAGTAAATAAATAAATAAATAAATAAATAAATAAATAAATAAATAAATAAATAAAAGAATAAACAATAAATAAATAAATAAATAATTAAATAAACATACAAACAAATGAATAGCCTAAACAATAAAAAATTGCAAGTAAGCAAGAAAAGAAAAACAAACAAACAAATAAATAATAAGTAAATAAATAACTAAATAATAAATAAAAATAAATAAATAAATAAATAATATAAAAAAATAAATAAAAAACAACAAATAAATTTTTTATTTTAATAAATAAATCAACTACTAGGTTATTTAACGATGATTGGTGAAGCGAATGAGGCCGAACAATTCGCCATGGATTACCTTTATTTTACATTGGGTTTTAAATCCTCGGAAAAACTCAACCAATTGATTATCTAAGCAGGAATCGAACCCGCGCCCGAACGCAACTACAGACCGGCATGCAAACGCCTTAACCGACTGAACTACGCCGATGGCCTTAAATGAATACATTTTTTATTGCGGTTATTTTACGACGCTGTATCAACATCTAGGTTATTTAGCGTCTGAATGAAATGAAGCACCGAAAGTTACCCAGAATTTGCTCGTATGGGGTTGAGAGAAAACCCCGGAAAAAACCTCAACCAGGTAACTTGCCCCGACCGGGATTCGAACCCGCGCACCACCTGGTTTCGGCGGCAAACGCCTTAACTGACCGTTACGCCAGGTGTGGACAAAATGAATAGATAATAATAAATATAATACGTATAATTAAGTAAATAATTAAACAAAAACAAACAAATTAACGAAAGAAGAAAGAAATAATAAATAAACAAACAGATAAATAAATAAAAATATAATTAAATAAATAAAATTGAATAAAAATAAATAAATAAATAAATAAATAAATAAACAATAAATACATAAATAACTTAAGCAATGAAGTTAAAGAGAGAGCCATATTTGTTTTAATCTTAACAATTTTGAAACATGATCAAGGTAGGAGAAAATCATTATATTTCCTGATGATCTGGTTATTTTTAATGAAAATGAAGACTTGCAGAGTAATATATAAAAGTAGAGATACTGTTAGAATACTATTAAAATATCTACTGTACAAAAAAACTGAAAGCATAAAATTTGAAGTACGGAATCGCATTCCTTCAAAAATAGTAACAAATGCAGAAGGAATGAAACAAGTATGTGATTTTAACAATCTGGGGGACGAAGCATCATTCATCCGGAACTATGGCACTGGTCGTAAGCTAGAAACAGTTCAGTTAATATTCATAGCCTATGGAATTCCTAAAATCTTTAGTTGGACATATCAGATAACTGGATAAAAATTATCAGCTACCGTAGAAAAAGAAGCAGCTCAGAAATACGTGAAATGCTTCAGGGAAATCGTATGATATAAATTAAATGGTGCAACAGAAGAAATCTTCGTGGTATGATCAGCTACAAAGAATGGAAGAAACAAGGTTGCCAAAAATCTTTCTGATATCAATCTACAAGTAAACGACCAATAGGACGACCCAAAAGTGAACAGGAAGATACAAGCTCTAGATTTTGGAACAGGCCACAAGACGTAAATCTGGCAGGCGATGATATGATGATTAAGATAGGAATTCAACGTATGTAGGGCATATTTGGGGAAGCTTTAAGCATTCAGATTTCTTCGAGATGACCGTATATCTTATTCGCTCAAATGGAAGTTTAGTTCAAAGTATTAATTCTGTAGGGAATAAAATAATATTTTAGTTCACCATCAAATTAACAATACCATTCCTATCGTTTAAAAGCTCATGTAAGCCAATTAACTTCTTAATTTGTGATTTCGGAAGTACAAAAAGTAATGTTACAGCGTTAACAGATACGAAATGTAGGAACTACGAAATAAATGTAAAGGTTTTTGAACCTCTCATAAAATTCTTTATTATATGAGGACCAATCTCGTGTTGAACGAGGGAAAGGTTTTCCGGAGGAAGAAGATGTGCTAAGGCACAATGTAAAGTTTAAAAGACACCTACGAAACGTTTAAACGGAATTGCCATAAAATTGCACCTTCTACCATTTATATTTTGCGATTCAGGTGAAGGGGAGCCAATATCGTGTAACTACCCTTTTCAAGATGCCGTACCTGAGTGATGTCGCAGGTAGAAAAAGGAGAGAGGTCAATGTCCCTTCTTCACTTTGAAAAATATCTCAAGGAAAACTACTACAGAACACACTGATTTAATCTTTTAAGGAGAAATCATCAATACGAATAAATAAGATAATATTTAGATAAGTGTCTCAGCATCTCTATATTCTGAATATTATTGCGTAGCAGTTACGTATCCTTTTCACTAGGCCTAATGTAAGATATAATAGGAAAATATGCTATTTGATGATTCAGAAGAAATGCAAAAATAAAAAAATTCTAGACTTGAATATATTAAACGAGTTTCATATCATTACAAAAATCAAAACAACACACTCTTTGGCAAAGAGGACCATTATATATTTTATACTCGCTAGGATGGTTCCATTATTTTATTAATTTATACAATAATTTTATTAAATGTAGGCGTGGCACTATGCTATTAGTCCGGAGTCTAAACAAAGTACGAAGTTCTACTTTGAAGTGTGGAGTAGGCCTACACGTACGTTACATGTATACATACATACATGCGTAACATAGATATATACACATATACATACATAAAGAGGGTGTTTCAGAGATGGTGTTACAAACTTTCAGGGATGATGGCGAAGGGCACATGTATCAATTTGAGATAAGGAACCTTGGTCCAGAGATAACTGAGTCGAAAGTTACAAGCACAAATAGTTGTGTGGAAATGAAATCATTTTATTCCTCTGTACACCTTATTTATGTGTATTTATCTGTACATCTTACACATACTGTATTCATCTGACGTTGTTTACGTTGTCTACTTACAGTATTCCATTCAGTGCGCTGTCTGAGGGATGGGGACAGGAAACTACACTAAAGCAATGTAGATAACGTAATGTGTCAGTCATTTCCGGACCACGGTTCCTATCTCAAATTGATACATGTGCCCTTTACCATCATCCCTGAAAGTTTGTAACATTACCTCGGAAACACTCTATATATACATACATGCATAACATAACCTATACCGGTACATACATACATATTTCATGATGTTCTGGCCAAGGGCAGGTCTTTCACTGCAAACCCACCATTCTCCAGTTTTTCCTATTTTATACTTTCCTTCAAGTCTCCGCACATGATCCACATATCTTAATGTCGTCTATTATCTATCTACACCGAACTCTTCTCTCGTTCACCATTCCTTCCAGTGCATCCTTCAGTAGGCAGTTTCTTCTCAGCCAGTGACCCAGCCAATTCTTTTTTCTCTTCCTGATCAGTTTCAGCATCATTCTTTCTTCATCCATTCTTTCCAACACAGCTTCGTTTCTTATTCTGTCTGTCCATTTCACACGTTCCATCTTGTTCCATATCCATTTCACTTCTAGTTGCTTCTCTTCAATTCGTCGTAATGTCCATGTTTCTGTCTCACACAATGCTACACTCCACACAAAGCACTTCACTAATCTTTTTCTTAGTTCTTTTTCCAGAGGTTCGCAGAAGATACTCATTTACATAGGTTTTAGACGAGTAATATTTTCTTTGTATAATTTACACAATCAGAAAGGTGAGAAAAATAATTTGAGTGTTAAAAACGAAGTGTTACTCTTAAATTTAGTGTTGTTCACTTGTTCCATACGGCTAGACTGGCAAGCCAAAATAACGTATTAGCAAAACGAATTACGTTCACGAGTGCTGAATGAAACCGAAGTACTCTAACTGCTATTTACAAAATTTTAATGAGATAAAAAAAAAGTAATTGAATTCAAAGCCACATTGAACTTGAAACCACATGGCTTCACGTTTCCAGTTTGTTGTGTTTATCATGATTATTAATAAACCGGTTTCTGTGACGTAGAATTAACTACAGCTTCGGGTCATAGCCGCAATCCACTCGGAGCAAAACAGGCGTAAGGGGCTAACTGCTGAATCATCTGGCACAGATTGGAACAATATTGTTCCTTTGAAAGTTTCTTGCCATTACTCTTAGCCAAAGCTATTCAGCAACACTTCTTAACAGTCCGGATCCTCGCACTGCACGTACTACACCACATCAAAGCTACTTACTTTACGACCACTCACTACTTTTTTATTTTTGTTTACATTTTTAAATACATCAAATATGTGTTAATATAATGTATATAGTATACAGAAGGAACAGTATAACTAATGTCATTAATTTCAGAAAGTTATTCTTCGAGATATTTCAAACAAAAAAGTTTAATACAAATTTGCTCGTCTCTGCTTCCTTTTTGATAATCCATGTTGAATCTTCCGTACACTACTTTTAACACTTGAATATAAATAATTGATTAAATGGCGATCTTACTCGTGTTAATTACGTAAGCATGTGTGGTTTACAGCTGTTTCGGTGCTACTTTACACCATCCTCAGAGTCTACTAAATCTCGGCGCTATCTCAACTTCACTGCCTGTTGTGCGAGTGCGTTCGTGTGATGAAGAGTTGTGTCATATAGTGTGTGTGTTCTGAAATTGATCTGTGTGTTGAGAATTTGATCAGGGTGTGTTTTAGTGTGTCTGTATATTTAATATTGTTGTAGTGTGTTGAGTTTTTGGTTTTTGGGTTGTATGTGTAGGATTTCCATGTCTGTATTTATGTTATTGTATGTATGGTTAGCATTAGTTATGTGTTCGGCATATGTAGATGTATTGTGTCCTCTGGTTATTGCTTTAATGCGTGTCCTTTTTGAGGTAAAATTTGTTTTATATTAAACCACTCATGCTGTGTTTTGGGAAAGCCATTGATTCAATTCCCAAAATGCTAAGTCAGTTTAAGAGAGCAGTGTATTATGATAATAAATTATTGAAAGAATTTTAGTTTTGTACTTCTTATGTGCAGAAATTTGATCCAAACAAATGTAACTTTTCGTTATGCAAAGGAATTTTGCAATGTTACATTTGTTCGTATCAATTTTTTCACTTTTAAGGACAAAATTAAAATTCTTTCAATCATTTACAGTATTGTCAATAGTAATCTCACTAGAGGTTTTGATTTATCTACAGAAAATCAAAACTCGAGTGGGATTTAATTGACTATTACACGATTAGAAGAAAGTATATAAAGATTAGAAGTAATTAAGTACTCCAATACAATAAAATATTAATTGACTTACGAAAATATAAGTCTTCAAATATATTATTGTACCATCTCAACATTACAAATAGTCTATTACGCTAGATGCATGCTAGATGGCAGTAGTGTGTTATGATTAGCTGTTTTCTTGTTATTAATTGTGCCAACTATGGAATCTTCATCGAACTCTGTAGACGGTTACTAGTCAAGAAGGTTTTGTTGATTCAATTTCATTTTTATTAAAACAGTTGCATTTCACTTCCCAGTAGTCAACGTCACTTGACAGATGATTTTCAATAAACCTTAGTATTAAACAACCTCTGGTACGTGACTATCCATAATATCATATAGCAGAAGCTATAACAAACATAACCTAAATAATATAAACAAGTGTTAGAAAAGTTTTAATTAGGGATGATGAAATAAACAAGAAAAGTTTTAATTAACGATGATGACATAAAAAATAAACATGAATAATTTTAAAAGGAATAATTATTGAAAGTAAAATTGTCAAATTTGAATGTTTTAGTGGTTGGTGGTTCAGTTGATGTTATATTGGACGTGTGCGTGAAAGAAGTGAACTCGTTGATGTACATGGTGTATTCCTCAACTTATTCAGGATTTCTGTATGGTGCTCTTCATTTATTTGTAAATAGGATTTCAGGGAAGATGCATAGCTATGACCAGTGATCTTTATTAATTCTTGTTCTTGAATGCCAATGCGAGTCATATTTGAAAGTGCTGTGCATCGACTGGAGTGGTTTGTAATTTTTTTTTTGACGTTCAGACCAGTGTAGTTTGAAATGTTGGCAAACAAAGAAACAAATGCTAGGGTATTGATAAAAATAAACAAATGCTAGGGAAGCGATAAAATTAAACAAATGCTAGGGACGCGATAAAATCGTGCTATAAGCAGCCATGATTGTTTGAAAGACAACCTTTCTTACCGTTTTATTGGTCAAAAGTATTATTACGTAGTAAAAGTGTAATAATCATAATAAACCACTCTCTTAACTTGACTGAGAATATTGAGAATTAAGTCAATTACTTTCCCAAAACACGTTTCATATAGAACAACTTTTATCTCGAAAAGAAAGAAAAAACGAGCAAAATGGTATTACATTTTTGTTTGAAATATCTCAAAGAATAACCCACTGAAATTAATGACATCACATTTAAATTAAATATGTCATAATTCGAAAGGTAAAAATAATGAGAATCTGATCTAGTGTTTATATTATGCTGCTGGAGCATTGTCACACTGTAATTGGAATGCTCCTCGCGCACTCTGAATTTTTACTATGTAGCTAGTATTGTATTTTGAAATCGCACAATTAAAATACAGGGCAGTCATCAGACAATAGAAAATTTTCTGCTTAGAGCATCAACAGATAAAAAGTGGAGGAAATATTGTACTAATAGAAAAAATATATGCTACAGCTATGGAGATTTCAATGCTGGTATAGACTTGCAACCATCGATATATGTTTTCTTCCTTTGAAATGTTTAATTGAAACGAACAATAAATATGTTGAGGTAGGAAAACAGTCGAGAAGAAGAGATCTATCTACTTTATTTTGCATTTTCGTAGAAGCCGTTGCTTTTATACGACGAATATTTTTATACATCTTGATTACACACCTTTTAACACTGTATCACTTCGGAATATGTATGATAAGAACTTTGTGTTAAATTTTAACGTACCTTGTTAACATGTTTCGACCTATTTTCGGTCATCTTCGGAACTGGTCGTTGTTGGTCTTGGCGCCTCTTGTTTCCTGTGTGGGTGTGTTCGTAGTGTAGAGTCAAAGAGTGTATACTACGAACGCACCCAAACAGGAAACAAGAGGCGCGAAGACCAACAACGACCAGTTTCGAAGATGACCGAAAATAGGTCGAAACACGTTAACAAGGTACGTTAAAATTTAACACAAGAAAGTTCTTATCATACATATTCCGAATATTTTTAAATACTCTAAGGTGATGTATGCTGAAAAAGAGTCCTGGGATGTCATTATCTATGTGGAATTTATTAAAAAACATTTTACTTTGATTTACCCTACGGGTTTTATTTTATTACAGGACTCGCGGTATAAGATCAAAACATAAATAATTTTTATTCTAAACCTTTTCATTTGACTTCAATTTTTCACAACTGAGACCATCCACAACTAAATATGGTAAACTTCAACCGATAATCCAATTATTATATTTTGCATTTCGTCTTCAATTATCGATTTACAACACTTCATTCCTAATTTTAAACAACTTCAACTGATAATCTATTTTTATTTTACATATAACCTTCAACCATTGATTTACAGCACCTCACCCCTAATTCAGACCAAATTTACTCGCCATTTGTCTCCACCGTCGAAATTCAACTATACTGGTTATTACCGTTGCCTAATATTCTGTCATCGTAGTTATTAATTTTTCTTACTTCTGCGTATTCCTGGTGTTGTGGAAGAGAAGGCCTGATGGCCTTAACTATACCAAAATAAATGAATAAATAAATAAATAAATAAATAAATAAATAAATAAATAAATAAATAAATATGTAAGTAAATAAATACATAAATAAATAAATGAATAAATAAATAAATAAATAAATAAATAAATAAATAAATAAATAAATAAATAAATAATAAATAAATATATTTATTTACTTTGAGAGTAGTGAAGTCCAGAAGAAGTAATAATAACAGTTATAAATATTTTTTGCGTTTTTAAAATTAATTTGTTGTACTACAGTTCTCAAAATTCCTAAAAGTGAGTAGAAATAAAATCAGCGAGGAAGAGGGCATCTGGTATTAAATTATGTACTAGATCCCGGATATTTAAACATTTATAATACAATAGGCATGAAAAAAGACATGAAATGGCACTGTACGTTTAAAAAAACGGCACAATAGGTAAGCAAAAAGGCAATTAGAACATAAAAGACACTGCAAGTAAAAAAAGCATAATATATTTTATCGCCTAATTTACATGATATCCATGGCAACACATCTCGCTATTGTTTGCTCATTACCACAAGGTACGTATTTAGATTTTCTGATATTAAGGTCCGTCTTTTGCCGGAGAGAACAGTTTTCATCACAGATAAATATCCTTCTACAACAAATGATATAACTGGAGCATGTTTGTTTCAAGTAAGCTAGTATAAAGAGACTTTTACCACAACACTGTAGTACCTATCTTACTTACTTACTGGCTTTTAAGGAACCCGGAGGTTCATTGCCGCCCTCACATAAGCCCGCCATCGGTCTCTATCCTGAGCAAGATTAATCCACTCTCTATCATCATATCCCACCTCCCTCAAATCCATTTTAATATTATCCTCCCATCTACGTCTCGGCCTCCCCAAAGGTCTTTTTCACTTCGGCCTCCCAACTAACACTCTATATGCATTTCTGGATTCGCCCATACGTGCTACATGCCCTGCCCATCTCAAACGTCTGGATTTAATGTTCCTAATTATGTCAGGTGAAGAATAAAATGCGTGCAGTTCTGTGTTGTGTAACTTTCTCCATTTTCCTGTAATTTCATCCCTCTTACCCCCAAATATTTTCCTAAGCACCTTTTCTCAAACACCCTTAACCTATGTTCCTCTCTCAAAGTGAGAGTCCAAGTTTCACAACCATACAGAACAACCGGTAATATAACGGTTTCATAAATTCTAATTTTCAGATTTTTTGACAGCAGACTGGATGATAAAAGCTTCTCAACCGAATAATAACAAGCATTTCCCTCCCGTGTATCATTTATTCTGTTGTTATTTGAATTTTTCCACCTCTTCGAAGGATAAATCATTTATTTCCATTTGTTACTTTTCGTTTACTTCCAAACCGATATTTGTAAAATTTTTTTTCCAATCTTTTGTGTATTTTCTCTAACATATTCACCTCTGTAGTACCTATCACCTATCTTATTTGGCAGATTTATTTTTTTATTTCCTGTAAGTCAGTATTTAGAGAAAAAACAGTTTGTATTTTACACTAATAGAATTTGGGTGGGCGGCAGGAGACATTAAGCGTAGCTACTGGTAATTCCGTCTGTATAATAGAATAATTTCTATAAAGAGTTGAAACTGTGGAATAGTTAACATTAACTTCGAACATGAGAAGGATAAATTGAAGACAATCAAAATGTTGGTTATTAGCATCACTCTAAGTATAAAATAAATTCACTTTCAATTAATTTACTTTTAAAAACAAAAATGGCAATAATAAGCATTTATTCTTAAAATAGGAAGCAAGAGTTGAAAAAGGTAAAATAAATATAGGCCCTATCACTTTTAAATACCTCAAAACGTATTTAAATCTTACATAACATTGATATATGTCAACCAGTAACAAAAAACGCATCTTACGAAACATCCATGCTGTAATGGTGAATGAACTGTACTCATTACAATTTTTTTTTTCACAATTACGAAGTTGAACACTCAAGGATGAATTCAATTAAAAGTATTGGAACATTTCCTTCACCGATTCAAGAACTCACTCACTCACTCCACTCACTCCACTCACTCACTCCACTCACTCCACTCACTCACTCCACTCACTCACTCCACTCACTCACTCCACTCCACTCCACTCACTCACTCCACTCACTCCACTCACTCACTCCACTCAACTCACTCCACTCAACTCACTCCACTCACTCACTCACTCACTCACTCACTCACTCACTCACTCACTCACTCACTCACTCACTCAACATGAAATGATTAACACACTGTTGTACATGTTTCTTTACCAATACCAGCGTTTAAATCTCCAGTACTTTTAAACGACAGAATTGTATCAATTGCGGGATTGTCTAGTGCTGGCAGAACTGGTGATAGCAAGATGGTATTTTACGAGGTAATACCGAATGTTCGCTGTTAATTACCTGATATTGATCTTACAGTTCGGGAAAACCTCTAAAAAATATTACCTCGTGTTACCCTGAGTGGCTTTGTCATACAATGCAGACCATTGGGTTCGAGATTCGCGGATTCAAACCCGGTCGAGGGCGATAGATATTACGAAAAGCGATGAAATCTTTAGCAAGACTTCTTCTCTTATATTACTTACTATGTATTCATTTCAAAATGCAAACGTACAGGGCAAAGGACAAAATTTGTCGATCATTTCTGCCCCCGTAGAATTTCGACGCAGAATAATCCCAATATTTGAAAGCTTCTTTAAGTAAACTAAGACACAATATCCCAGAAAAGATAATTTACAGAGAGCGATATTCACCGTAAATAATATGACAACAGATTTCAGAATAGACGTTTTAGGAATACTTCTATTTCTATTTGTTCCTAGTGCTGAGAAGCGTGGGTCACTTAGTTCGTCAGAGACTATCCAGAGTGCAAAAGAGGCGGTGGGTCTATAGGTCTATTGCACTCATAATGAGTAATGATGGAGAATTGGGATATCATAGGAGAACCGAAGAAAACCCCTGTGTTGCCTTAACTATGGACTTGTTGAACACACGTTATAAATTCAGATTGGAATTTGAACTCGAGCCTCCTGGATTATAAGCCCAGCGCGCCAGCACTGAGCCGCCCTTAAACTATTCAAGATAAATTTTGTTCATATGAAAACTCATTTCATGTTAGTGATCTACAAATATAAGGCAAACTCGGCTAATTTCGCAGTATCTCATATATTAATTAGTTGTGGAGTTGTCCGTGTTTGTTTGAGCTTACAAAAAATACGGATAAATGTCAGAACCTGTCGGGGATGTTTCATGCAGGACGATCCTATTGCAACGCATTCTGGCGAAAGTTATACAACTATCTGCCTTAGTAGGTGTGTGTTTGCTCACATAGAGTGAGTCAATTTGCAGTGTTGTGTTTCTGGACGTTTTATCGTCGAGATATTCAGAACTGTAAGTATCACACTGTCATTAATGAATTCTCCACATTCTTATGATTAATTTGAATCCTTGCTTGTTGTTCTACTTGATATAGTTTACGATGAAAGAGTAATGGAACGGAGAAAAATTCTCCGGCGCCGGGATTTGAACCCGGGTTTTCAGCTCTACGTGCTGATGCTTTATCCACTAAGCCACACCGGATACCAGACAGAATTGTCTCTGATTAAGTTCCAACTCTTGGGTTCCCTCTAGTGGCCGCCCTCTGCACTACGTCATAGATATCTACGAACATATATATGATATGCGTAAATCACTTCGTGATTTAAGACGGCACTTATTCCGTCGGATCCCGGCCAACTAGTCACTCATAACGAGTGCACCTCAGCACATGTGTGGACTTCGGTCCTATGTTCATAGACATCTATGACGTAGTGCAGAGGGCGGCCACTAGAGGGAACCCAAGTGTTGGAACTTAATCAGAGACAATTCTGTCCATGCTGGGGTGGTATCCGGTGTGGCTTAGTGGATAAAGCATCAGCACGTAGAGCTGAAAACCCGGGTTCAAGTCCCGGCGCCGGAGAGAATTTTTCTCCGTTCCATTACTCTTTCATCGTATGATGACGCAGAATATCTGCATGGAAATATCATATGTACTTCGGTACATTAAAATAATATATTTGATATAGTTTGTTCATAATATGCTTTTGCCGGTACTCAATTTCTTAACTACTTTCCGCTAGTTGCCGGCAGAGCAGTTCGAGTGGCACGCAGATTCGAACTTCCTTTAAGAAGCGCTATGGGCTAAGTATGTGCCAGGCAGAAAATCTGTCCTACCATAGAGCAGCATCCTCAACTCGCTCGAATTTGAACGATTTTTATGATGTGCTAGGAAGTGTATGAGAAGGCGGAACTGAGTACCAAGCGTAATCTCATTTGGAATTTAGATGAAACAGGGTTTTCATTGGTTACCAAAACTAACAAAATTGTGTCCCCGAAAGGAGCAAAGTCTGTCTACCTTCAAACAATGGCAGAGAAACGAGAAACAACAATTGTCTTGCCAGCGGAAGCGGATTCGGATTAGCCTAAATAGATCTCACAATGTTTTTTTCTATCTTTGGCATAATATTTAATGCAGATATTAATATGCAAGCCATTTCCTGTTATTAATGTTAATAATTGAAGCCCAGTTCTTTTATATTTATTGCCTAGTTTGTTAATGTGTGTTCAGTTCATGTGTGTAAACATGTACTGATGTTTAGATTACATTAAAACTTGTTTTGAGCTAAAAAGAGTATTCTTGAAAATTGCACAAGTATTACTGCGAAATTGCCCGAGCAGTACTGCGAAGTTACACGAGTTCCTTGAAACACACACATGATCTCATGTTTTAGATGGAGCTATAACTCTGTTGAGAAAGACTTAAAAAATAAAATTTTTATACCAACCAATACTATTATGTCTAGTGATTAACTACATCATGAAAGAAATTTTTTCAAGCATTTTTGGGTATAAATATAAACAGAAGACCTTAATACTGCGAAATTAGCCGAGTTTGCCTTATAGAGTTACCCTGTGTAAAGATCCGAAAACAATCTTTGGCCAGGTCTAAAATTTGTTTTGGGTCTGTACGCAAGTCTAGAAGACATTCTAACGACGACTCCTTTCAAAGTGAACTTCTCTTACTGGAATGATTATAACAGCCACTTCTCTTGGTACATGTTGACATACGGATATTCATCAATTTTGGGCACTGATATCTTAGAAACTGTCATTTCGATCAGTATGTAAAGCATATCACAAAATACAGAACAAGGAGGTACAAATTCGTCCAATACATTTTGTACTCATATTTTACTATTTGTTTAAGTTATGGATCTTTCTTTGAACAACTGAATAAGCACTGTCTAGACTTCACTCACATACAACAAAGACGACAAGAATATCAGAGTTAATGAACAAGGAAAAATGTGGTCCTATTAAGGATGAGAAATGTACGTTAACTGAAATGAAATGAGGAGAAAAAAGAAATAACAATGATAAATTCGACGACGTTATGAGCGGCCTACAAAAGGTTACACGTGACATTCACGATAACACAGACAGAACCTATAAATTAGACGAGAAACTTTAAATATTTCAAAATGTTTTTATTTTAATGTGTTGTCACAACTGATAGTAAAATTTTTGTTACGAGTATTACTAGAAAGTTTTCCGTTCTGGGTCGTGTCTATTTTTCTTGCAACAAATTTAACGGACTTCCGAATTTATCTTCAGATTTGTGCTCTATGTTGACCCTGCGTCATACTTATCTTATGACCAGGAAGTTTCGCTACGTTTCAACAACGTTAGTCCATAATGTTGGCAATGATGAGAACTAAAGAGGCTCACAGTCCAGCCTTTGAAGATAGGTGACTATAAAGGGGTCCTGTTATTGTTAAGAATAATATTAATCTAAACCAGCGTTGCCAACCCTGAGGCTTGACTGGTTCGCACAATTGGCTCCAAATTATCATACTTTTGATTGAAGGATCGCAACTACATACAAAATATGCTTATTTTGATTATTTTACCTAAACTCTCTCCACAGTGTTTTATTTAAACGATTTTGTGCGAGATCGTGCGTATTTGCTTGCTTTCCGCACAGAACCAATATACGGTAAGTGTGAAATACCACATTCAGTATTCCCAACGTAACACACATAACAATTTCCCTCTTCTTACCGCTTAAGCGCGACATTCATTTTACTGCTTTAGGCTTTTAACATATTGTTTTTAGAGACGTTTAACATAGTAATAATTATAAATTGGAAACTTACCACTGCAATTTCACCTAAATTGCAATGTTAATTATTATTTTTAAATATTTGCAAAAATTAAGTAAAGTCTACTACTCCACGAAACTTATTGCATTCCTGATACAAGTAACATTAAGGAAGACGTGAAAAAATCAACAAGATTCCAGATGCCGATGTTATTACTACAATATGTTATATAAATAATATTGTTAAAATATTAAAATGAAAAATAAATCATTACATAATCTTATCGTTTGTTTTAAGTTCGCATTTATAGACTGGCGGAAAAAAAAAGACAGACGTATATCACGGCCTGCTGGAGTATAGTAAACACAGAAAACATTTTATAGCAACAATGTTGAAGAAAGATATTTTGGTTTTCCGAAGTTGCCGTCATTGAACAGAAACCAACATGGAGATTTCATTGCAACTAACTAGAAATTCGTCTTTCAGGTGTGTAATAAACGATCTTCGCACAAAATAATGTACGATACACGAGCGGTATGTTTGTTTTCATGTTCTCGGAAATTAAAAAAGCTCAACTACGTTTCGCTTTTTCAATCTTTTCCTCGAACATGAAAACGTCAACATACCGCTCTTGTAACGTATATTACTATTTTTTAATTCGTACGAGAAAATACAGTAATTGTTAAAAATTTAATATCAACTTGTAGAATGATATCAACGAGTTAATGATATCAACGAGAACAACGGAATTCCACACTTCATAGCATTCAGCAATCTGCGCTCGCTTGCGAACAAACAGGTGATCGACCATCTTTGCTATTGTTGCGTGAACCGTTCGTCACGGCCACCATCTATACTACGGACGCGAAATATTCGAACTCTATTTAATGATCTTTATGTACACATAATTTTCATTATGGTTCCATCGATATTAAAAATTATACAGCCAATTAATAATGCCTAGTAACTTCCCGCGCGCACTGTATTTATGGCTATTCATAAAATATAACATTGTTGCAGTGCTCAGAAACCTGACGTTAAGGTAAAAAATCTGATTACATATCCGTAATCAGCGCATCAGACTTGATAATAATCAGCATTCTGTTGTCGGCACGAAAAGTGTTGTTGACTAGTGTTATTTGAACATTTTCACGACACACAATATTTCTTACATATGAATTACGAATGCTGCCGTGAAGATTCTAGTTTGTCTTGTTAAGAAGTAAAAAATACGCCAACACGCTCAGTTTAATTAATATATTTCTATTTTTTTTTTGTTATAAAGGAAATCATGTACAGGGACGTCATTTTATTTTTACTAACATTTCTAATATTAACCTGGCTATACCTTTCGATCGGCTGAGAACCGGAAACACCATATGCTACCCCCTTCCACGACTGGAGTTCGATGATACTTGCGTAAAATACAAACAAATCACTTCACTAGATATAGGAGGGAAGAAAAGTAGTTCATCCATTTACGTAAACTAGGAAATATCGCGATTTAGAGTTTGATAATTTTCATTAGGTTTTTGTTTAATCAAAATACAGTACAGTATTAACAATGAGTGTTTTTACTCACGAACTGAGATGTCCATGTGGACGTATTCATTATGCAGTGTATATTATACTGTCTGCAACACATTAGCGTACAATATAGAGAATGAATTTAAAATGAAAAATAATCATAATATGGATATTAAAACACAATTTTGAAAATGGTGGCCGTTCATTTCAATACAGGCTTCAGTTCTTTTGTGCCTATTATCGCACTATAGACTATTGTACCTAATCCTAATTACCAGTTTCGTCCTTCGTACTAGTAACTCATGTTGAAATAATTTGTACCTACTCTATAAAAGAGTACCTTACGTTCTGTAAATTAAATCTTCACTTCTGCCCGATCCGAAAAGATAAAATTACTCAGACATGCTATCTATTGTCCGTCCAAGTGGTCGCGTCGCAGGGTTGTACAAGGGGGTGGGAATAACATGAAAGTTAATTACTTAACGATGCCCTTTTATTTAAGTTATTTTAAACAGTTGTATAATATTACGTCCAATTCCTAACAGAAATTAATGTCCTCAGAAAACAGCTAAGACAGCCCAGCCACTAGCCTTTAAAGAGAGGCGAATAGAAGCAGGTGGGGGAAACCGGGATACGACGTAGGCAAATGGACGACAGTATCTGTGCGAAAATGATTCAATAATGAAAGCTCTTTCGTCACTGGAAAACGTGAACATATTTTTGGATCGTACTGTTTACCATGACCGTAAGACTACTATGACTGTATATGCGGTCTTGGATCTGTGTGGAGGACGGTTGAACTTCATTAATAGAAGGGGTGGGAGTGAAGTACATTCAAAAACTCAGGTACAATAAAAATTGAAGTAAAAATAAAATGATGTCCCTGTTTAAACGAACGACAAAGGGTAAATTTACACAGGTGGAGGGACATGTGCATGTTGAAGGATACATCTCGAGCACTTTTAAAGACATCTAAGGAATACTTTCATCACAAGAAAGAGGAAAGTATAGGCCTTTCCTATAAAGAAAATAATAAATCGAAAAGTGTAATCTTTATACATAAAAATGTATCTCCCCACTTAAAGAATTCTAAAATTTAGAAGAAAAATAAGACCGTACTTTCCTGTACTGGAATTGACTGAAGCTTGCGAAATACCACATCAAGTTGTGCAAGCGTGAACAACGGTGTCATGTACTTAAGCACAGTTCCACAATTGATTACATATTAAACCAACTACATTTCTAATCCCTCTTCCCTGTCATTACCAACACACAATTGAAACATTCAATTTCTTAAAATCTCAGCTCACATGACCACGAGATGTGTTTACTCCTTAAAAAATAGCGCAAACTAATTGACATAGGTCACTAATGCTCGGAAATGTCATTAAAACTACTAAAACACGATCCGGTGAAAGAACTTTCACCGCCGCGGGGTGAAGGAATTTCGTTCCCTGACTCGTTGTCCGCGCAACAAGGGCCCATGTGCAGGCGACGCATTCCAGCGGAATACCAGAACCAGGGGCACGTACTGTACGATTGGCACACACTCCACAGCTGACACTGAATCGGTTTCGCTGACATTTCGTTTCAGAGCCGGCCGTTCATCCGCCTTCGCGTACAGAGGCCTCCACGGCCAGTATTCTCACGAAACCTCGAGGAGTGCAGTTTGTACTGACAAGACGTTCAAGGCAAGATTAACGTACAACGCAATAATTTAATATAATAGTAACATACGTTACAAGAGCGGTATGTTGAAGTTTTCATGTTCGAGGAAAAGTCTGAAAAAGCGAAACGCAGTTGAGCTTTTTTAATTTCCGAGAATTGAAAGAAAACATACCGCTCGTGTATCGTACATTATTTTGTGCGAAGATCGTTTATTACATACCTGAAAGAGGAATTTCTAATTAGTTGCAATGAAATCTCCATCTTGGTTTCTGTTCAATGACGGCAAATTTGCAAAACAAAAATATCTATCTTCAACATTGTTGCTTTAAAATGTTTTCTGTGTTTACTATACTCCAGCACGCCGTGATATACGTCTGTCTCCCCTCCCCCAGTCTATAAATGCGAACTTAAAACAAACGGCTTCCTTAATGTTACATGCATCACGAATGCAGTAACTTTAATGGTGTTGTAGAGTTTACTTAAGTTTTGCAAATATTTAAAAACAATAATGAACAGTGCAATTTAGGTGAAATTGCAGTGGTAAGTTTCCAATTTATAATTATTACTATATTGAAAGTCTCTAAAAATAATATGTTAAAGGCCTAAAGCAGTAAAATGAATGTCGCGCTTAAGCGGTAAGAAGAGGGAAATTGTTATGTGTGTTAGGTTGGGAATACTGAATGTGGAATTTTAGACTTACCGCGGATTGGTTTTGTGCGGAAACCAAGCAAATACGCACGATCTCGCACAAGTAATCTTACAGTAGTTTTAATGTGAAAATAACTGAATAAAAACAAAATAAATAAAGAAGTGAAAATATAAAAAGGGAAATGGCGAAGAAAGGAAGAGAAATAAGAAAAGTAAATCAAATAAAGAAACAGAGAAAGAGATATAAATAAAGAAAAAAGATAAATAATACTAAGAGAGAAGAGAAGGAAATAAAGAGAAGACGTAAGAGAGAAAGAGAATGAGTGGCTGTTAGGATCAGCTATAGATTGGACATTAACAGCAATGGGAAAATTTCGAACTAGGCAATACCTCCTTCTACTGGCGTAGCTCAGGCGGTAGCACGTTTCCTTGCTGTTCCGGAGTTGCGCTGAGATTCCCGCTTTGGCTGATTACCTGACTGGGTATTTTCTGTGGTTTTTACCAACTGTAAGGCGAATATCAGATAATCTATGGCAAATCCTGAGCCTCATCTCGTCAAATACCATCTCGCTATCACCAATTCCATCGACGCTAAATGTTATGTTTTATTTAACGACGCTCGCAACTGCAAAGGTTATATCAGCGTCGCCGGATGTGCCGGAATTTTGTCCCGCAGGAGTTCTTTTACACGCCAGTAAATCTACTGACATGAGCCTGTCGCATTTAAGCACACTTAAATGCCATCGACCTGGCCGGGGTCGACGCTAAATAACCTAGTAGTTGATACAGCGTCGTTAAATAAGAGAGTGAAAATAACCTGTCCATATCTTTTCTCAATAATTGATGAATAAATGGAAGATTAATTAATGGATAAATGAATGGATCAATTAATTAAATTTTGAATAAATGAATGGATGTATTAATTAATTAATGGACGAATGAGTGGTTGAATGCATGGATGAATAAAAAGATTAACTAATTAATGTATGAATGAATAGATTGATGAATGAATGGATAAAAGTATGGTTAATGTGAATTAATGATTGAATGAAGAAGCTGATGAATGAATGTATTAATGAATTAATGGTTGGATGAAGAAATTGATGAATGAATGTATTACTGAATTAATGGTTGAATGAAGAAATTGATGAATGAATGTATTAATGAATTAATGGTTCAATGAATAAATTGATGAATAAATGTATTAATGGACAAATGAGTGGTTGAATGCATGGATAAATGAATGAATGAATAAATGGATCAACTAATTAATATATGAATGAATAGATTGATGAATGAATGGATAAATGTATGGTTAATGTGAATTATTGATTGAATGAAGAAATTGATGAATGAATGTGTTAATGAATTAATGGTTGAATGAAGAAATTGATTAATGAATGTATTAATGAATTAATGGTTGAATGAAGAAACTTATGAATAATGTATTAATGAATTAATGGTTGAAAGAATAAATTTATGAAAAAAAAAATGTTATGTTCTATTTAACGACGCTCGCAACTACAGAGGTTATATCACCGTCGCCGGATGTGTCGGAATTTTGTCCCGCAGGATTTCTTTTACATGCCAATAAATCTACTGACATGAGCCTGTTGCATTTAAGCACACTTAAATGCGATCGACCTGGCCCAGGATCGAACCCGGAACCTTGGGCATAGAAGGCCAGCGCTATACCAACTCGCCAACCAGGTCGACTAAATTGATGAATTGATGAATGAATGTATTAATGAATTAATGGTTGATTGAAGAAACTTATGAATAATATATTAATGAATTTATGGTTGAATGAAGAAATTGATTAATGATTGTATTAATGAATTAATGGTTGAAAGAATAAATTGATGATTGACTGTATTAATGGACAAATGAGTGGTTAAATGAATGAATGGGTCAACTAATTAATATATGAATGAATAGATTGATGAATGAACGGATAAATGTACGGTTAATGTGAATTAATATTGAATGAAGGCATTGATGAATGAATGTATTGTTGAATTAATGGTTGAATGAAGAAAGTGATTAATGAATATCAACTTTAGAAAATCTTCACAGGATTTCTTGGACATCTGAACTTGTAAATTCAGCAATGTCTGATTTATATACGTATTTCTGTGTTCTTAGACATTGTTATCCCTTCAGTGTTTTGTTTTTCTACTATTTTTATTTTCTTTTTTCCATTTGTTTGTCAACATCAGTTTTATTTATAATTTTCTGATTCTGTTGTTCCGTATTATTATTATTATTATTATTATTATTATTATTATTATTATTATTATTCAAGTTTGCTTCGTTTTTATGTAGTTCGACTATTTATGTGTCACTTTTGTTTTACAAATTAATCACTTCCAAGTTTCTTATTTTCGGCAATTGATTAGTACGCTGTTTGTTTTTTTTTAATGCGGGCCCAAAAGATTAGGTTATCCTTCAGGTCTCAGAAGATGGAACCTGAGTGCAGTTTCCAAATGTTGGATGTATGTATTAAGTTCTAGCTCACAGGGGAATATTTAAATAGGTCCTCTTATAAAGTTACATAATCTTCGCTAAAGCCTAAAATGTCACATTTCCTAAACTTGTCTTCCAAATTTAATGGCAGTATGTACTTTCAAGTAACGTCCAGCCTGGAAATCAATATGGCTCCACTGTGAACACGTGATTGGTGCTGTATATATGCTAACGTGTTTCCAAATGAAGGAAACAACACGTCTGAGCTGACAGGCAGTGCAATCAGTTACCGACTTGTACAGTAGCGGCTGGAACACGCAAGACGGGTCCTCTTCGAGAAATGTCCGCCGCGGAAAGTGGAAGCCGTTGCCAGCTCTGCCGGCATCCGGGACTTGCAGACGGTTTCCGCGGGGAATTTCCCGTTATAATGACAGGAATGCTTTGCACCGCTTTCACTTGTGGTCGTCATGTTCTGGGTTTGAATTCCGACCGAGACATGTAGCCTATGTATTATGTCCGTGTGGCCTCGAGGCAAAACAGAGAAATGGCGACGTAGCATCAGTAGCACTCCAGTGCCCGCAAGGAATGGCACTATCTACGTATGCACACTTATAGCATTTTACAAAAGTTGTTTTTTAATTGGTGATTTTGCGACGCTTTATCAACTGCTATGATTATCTAGCGTCTGAATGAGATGAATATGATAATGCCAGCGAAATGAGTCCAGGATCCATCACCGAAAGTTAGCCAGCATGTGTTCAGTGGGGGAAAACCCCGGAAAAATCTTCAACCAGGTAACTTGTCCCAACGAGGATTTGAATCCGGGCCCGCTGCCAACAGTTACTCCACAGCGGTGGACTTCCCAAAAGTAACGCATTATTGAAATTAAATTTAAGTGAGAAAGTTTTGGACAAATAGCGGATACTCGTCAAACCTTATATTATACAGAAGGAATATTCTTTTTTATCAAAACGAAATATTTTTGTGACTATAGTTATGCGAGCCATGAAACACATTTTTAAATTACAGCCTACAGCTTTTATATAACCTGAAAGAACATATTTTCATGCAATTCTTCATTTGTTTCATACAGAATCACTACATGGTTATGGTTAGTTATGATTACTATGCTATCGGTAATAATTTAAATGTACGAGTAGTTAAATTTTGTTAGTCTTTAGACATATACCGTCCACTAACATCGATTTGAAACTTGGTTTTGCGAATGGTCAAAAAGAAACAGCATTATTCCTTCCGTGAAATAGAATCCAGGTTGCCAGGCGACGATAGAAAGCAAAAGATGTGAAAACAAATGAAGGAGATGTATAAACAGTTGAATACACTTTTAAATTTAAATAATCAGAGTTTGAAACAAGATTCTGAACCTTATTCCAACGTTTGTTGGCTTAAGTAATTGATATTCTGTATAACCGCAAAGCATTTAGTTTACTTCTTTTCAAGAAATTTTCAACTGCAGACGTCATTCTACGTTAATTCAATTTGATTAACTTTTCTTTAAATATCTTGTGATACAGACGCTATAGAAGCTTTAGTATTATGATGATAATGACAAAATGGAGTATTGAGGGATGATAATTACAGAAAAATCAAAGTATCCGAATAAAACTTGCTACACAGTCTTTTTTACAATCGGTGTCACAGAATCTTTCAAGGACTGGATTTCAATCTATTTGACCACGAGTTTTAAGAAACTCGCGGATGAGATTCTATCTGAACGGAAACGAACCTGATGTCGCTAGATTTGTAGCTAGAAAAACTACTGTTTGAGTCTCAAAAGAAGGAGTACAGAATTATACACGTAATACATACATAGTCAACATACAACATAATAAATAAGATAAGCAATTTTAATTACATTATAGAAGGATAATAAGAAATCACGGAGATTTAAACGAAAGTAAAAGACATTAGCTGTAAGGAATTTCAACGCTGGTATAAGACAGAATACTGTGCTCGATTTATGTGCTTATTACAAACATTGAAGTTATAAAAGTAATTCAGAGCATCATCATCATCATCATCATCATCATCATCATCATCATCATCATCATCTCTACTGGGATAAGATCTTATTGCCTATACCGACATCAGGAGACATCTGCATTTCGTCATTATATCTAGTTGTCGATAGTCCTCTTGTGCTATGTCCATTTCTTAGTCTATAATTGAGGAGCGTTTTTGCAAAAGTCGATAGATGCAGAAATCAAGATTTTACAGAAATTACACTAAGTGACAGGATCTATCGAGTTTTGAAAAAATCCTGGAAGGTTTGGTAGTCTCTACATACGGTATGAATCAATTTTGGTAAATCTGTTTTCATAGATCGATTCCGGAGGTAGAAAACATACGATATCCATAGGTAACTCACTTTCGAAAAAATATGCATCTATCGACTTTTGCAAAAACGCTCAATTATAAATAATTCTGGAATTCTAATTTATGGCATCTTTTGTACTTCTTCAGAGTAATTTATTTGACGATTTGCATATAGGCTTAAAGAATTTTAATCTTTATTTATATCTTTGAAGGATATTAGTTTGAAGTTGACTTAAACCTTTAAGAGATATTTATCACTAGTGTACATAAGATTAAACCTAGACCTAAAAAGTGTAAAAAGTTACTACCAATTTTGAATGAAAATTGCATTACTCCTATTAAATTAATTTGTTTCAACAAAATGGTTACCTTTGTACACACCGATTGGAAGGGATGTCAGGGATTTCATCTCATATTCCTTTTGCCACTTTCCAAAAAAACATATATATATATATATACATACTGATGCGTCGATCTTTCCTGCAAGTTTTTGAACACAAAATTCCTTTGGGTGCCGAGAACCAGTTTTTTTTTTTTTTTTTTTTTGACCGTTTTAATGTTTCATGAGTGACATGTAGTATGAAGTCGTTTTATGTTATACAACCGTTTCTTCGTAATACATGTGAACAAATCATAGGTCTATATTAATATTCTCAACATATTGGCAGCAAAAAATGCGTCCTCCCATCCTACTTGAAACTTTCGTTTTTGTAGAGGTACATGCTTTCGAGAGAGACATTGCGACGATACTCCACTCGTAGGTCAGAGAGAAATACAAATGGAACGGAGTTTGACTCCAGTGAGTGAGAGGGTGGGGGTTGGGAGAGGTAGGAAGCAAAAGAAATGCATAAATATCATTGTGAGCCACAATGTTCTCGCGAGTCACATTTTCACCACGGCTGCCATAGACTACGACGCTCCTGCGCGGGACAATTAATTTATTAATAAATATTACTTACTTACTGGCTTTTAAGGAACCCGGAGGTTCATTGCCGCCCTCACATAAGCCCGCCATCGGTCCCTATCCTGAGCAAGATTAATCCAGTCTCTATCATCATATCCCACCTCCCTCAAATCCATTTTAATATTATCCTCCCATCTACGTCTCGGCCTCCCTAAAGGCCTTTTTCCCTCCGGTCTCCCAACTAACACTCTATATGCATTTCTGGATTCGCCCATACGTGCTACATGCCCTGCCCATCTCAAACGTCTGGATTTAATGTTCCTAATTATGTCAGGTGAAGAATACAATGCGTGCAGCTCTGCGTTGTGTAACTTTCTTCATTCTCCTGTAACTTCATCCCTCTTAGCCCCAAATATTTTCCTAAGAACCTTATTCTCAAACACGCTTAATCTCTGTTCCTCTCTTAAAGTGAGAGTCCAAATTTCACAACCATACAGAACAACCGGTAATATAACTGTTTTATAAATTCTAACTTTCAGATTTTTTTACAGCAGACTATATGGCAAAAGCTTCTCAACCGAATAATAACAGGCATTTCCCATATTTATTCTGTGTTTAATTTCCTCCCGAGTGTCATTTATATTTGTTACTGTTGCTCTAAGATATTTGAATTTTTCCACCTCTTCGAAGGATAAATCTTATTAATAAATATTATCGATCTTAATTAAAAAGCAGCATTATTAGCTAATTGTTGTAACTACGTTTCAAATGGCGAAAATGGCAACCCTAATTCTTTTAGACTACATGATTGATGTACAATAAATAGCCTCCACTCTGATGATAATGTTGATGATGATGATGATGATGATGATGATGATGATGATGATTAGGCTAGGATTTTGATGAAATTGCAAATTTTTCTAGTAAGCCAGAAACATAGCTGCTTTAGTTTTTATATGCTATGTGATAAACTGAGTGATTTAAGACATATTTGTTAGGGCATTTTTTTGCATTTTTTGCCTGTTTCAACTCATAACAGCATCTTTTGTTTTATTCGGTAATTTTTCACGCATTTTCATTTAATTTTGGCCATAAATCTCCATTATTAATGTAAACTAATGTTTATTTCCTTTGATATTTTCTTCACATATTTTGTCCATTAATACCCATTATTTTGTATAATATTTTAATCGTTTTCTACACAAATATTGCCATTTTAACGAAGTACACCTCCATGTAATTGATCAGTCCAACCACCCCTTCAATATAAACTCCTCTATACCTGCTAATTCCGAATAAGAGTGGCCTTGTGGTAGACTACATGAAAACTAAAAGTAAAGTAAATCCATGGCGCTACAGCCCATGAAGGGCCAAGACTGACCAGCTGACTGTTGACCTCATGTCCACATGCCAAAGCAGAGGTGAACGATCATACATGGAAACTACATCAGGTAAAATAATTAATTAAAGTGTACTACTTTGAAAAAATTATGTAAAATTTAATTTAATTACTAATCTAAATATTAAGTAGTATAAAACCTCTTTTCCTACTAAGCTAATTATGTAAGAACAGTTTTTAGGACATTTTTGAAAGATTTTTAGGTCATAAATGCATTCGATGAAAGAGTAATGGAACGGAAAAAAATTCTCTCCGGCGCCGGGATTTGAACCCGGGTTTTCAGCTCTACGTGCTGACCCTTTATCCACTAAGCCACACCGGATTCCACCCCGGCGTCGGAAGAATCGTCTCAGTTTTAAGTTCCAACTCTTGGGTTCCCTCTAGTGGCCGCCCTCTACACTACGTCATAGATATCTATGAACCTAGGACCGAAGTCCACATATGTGCTGAGGTGCACTCGTAATGAGTGACTAGTTGGCCGGGATCCGACGGAATAAGCGCCGTCTTAAATCACGAAGTGATTTACGCATATCATATGTATTATTTTAATGTACCGAAGTACATATGATATTTCCATGCAGATATTCTGCGTCTTCATACGATGAAAGAGTAATGGAACGGAGAAAAATTCTCTCCGGCGCCGGGATTTGAACCCGGTTTTTGGCTTAGTGGCTAAAGCGTCAGCACGTAGAGCTGAAAACCCGGGTTCAAATCCCGGCGCCGGAGAGAATTTTTCTCCGTTCCATTACTCTTTCATCGTATGAAGACGCAGAATATCTGCATGGTGTCGGGTAGAGTTCCCGGGTAGCTCAGTTGGGAGAGCGTTGGTACGTTTAATCAAAGGTCCCGGGTTCGGTACCCGGCCCCGGAACAATTTTTCCTCGAAATTATTCAAATTAACTTTACAGGAAGTTATTCCTGAAAGCTTGATTTGCATAATACACGTCACTGTACGTAACAGAAAACCACAATTTAAGTCACACAGAGTTAGTGTGCACTCAATGTTGGTTGCTTGACGGTTGTCAGCCCATTTTGAGGTCTGTGGATTTAGAGGGAAAGATTGGATCGGTGTCGGGTAGAGTTCCCGGGTAGCTCAGTTGGGAGAGCGTTGGTACGTTTAACCAAAGGTCCCGGGTTCGGTACCCGGCCCCGGAACAATTTTTCCCTCGAAATTATTCAAATTAACTTTACAGGAAGTTATTCCTGAAAGCTTGAATTGCAATATCATATGTACTTCGGTACATTAAAATAATATACATAAATGCATTGTTGTTAGGACATTTTTTCACGATTTATAGGTCATCAAAATCCTAGCCCTAATGATGATGATGATGATGATGAATATTTTAACATATTTCTGAATAAATCTGAAACACTCGTCGAGATTGGAACTTATTTGTATCTCATTATTAGTCAACACTCTTCCGTTTCTCTCAGAAGCCGAATAAAAATTAAACAAGTGGAATGATCTAGCTCGAGGTTTAAGTAGAGCAATGAGAGATTTATGTGAAGAAAGTGATAAACCTTCGAGTAGAGGAGAAGACCCTGGACCAATTAGTGAGCTCACATGCTTCGCAGTGTAGTGCTCGTCCACTTGCTACACAGTCACGTCAGCTGCACGTGACGTCACGCCCGAAAGCAGCCCGCTCACAGCGTACAGTTTCTAGAACCAAGACACCGCGCAAGCCGATTTTCAGGAGGGAATCACGTTTTAACTTAACGGGAGTGATTAAAAATAGTTGCATTTTTATTTTTTATTTTATTTACAAAACTACAATGAGTAGCCTACATCTTTCCCTGCCTAAAGTTTCATTTTTCTTCTCCACTCATTCCTATCCAACGAGCTGCAGTTACTACGATACTCATTTTATTTTTTAAATATATGCGAATTGCTCTTGAAAGCATTTTTTCAAACTATACTTACTTACAAATGGCTTTTAAGGAACCCGGAGGTTCATTGCCGCCCTCACATAAGCCCGCCATCGGTCCCTATCCTGAGCAAGATTAATCCAGTGTAATGAGTTGGTACACGAACCCAGAACTCCTTGGAGTGTGAACCCAAGACTATAATGTAATATGAATTGTGGGTGTCATCAGAAGAGCGTTGCTTTAGTAACTTCAATATTGTATTAAGAAATAATCGTTGATTATGTTAAGAAACAGCTGCAAGTTAACCTCTGAAGTGACCCTTAATAGCTGGACACAAACAATGACATTTCCAATTTTTGGTGTCCACGCTCTTCTGGTGACCCCTAAGGTCATCTATCACATGATGACGCCTCGTGTGGACCAACGCCCTCACAAAATATTATAAATGTGTGTGACTTGAGTTTTTCGATAGGATTTAGCCTCCACCGGTGTCAGAATGTAGTCAACTTCTGTACTTCTTCTTCTTCTAAATATATTTTCATTTTCTTCCAAGTCTAAATTATTGGACTTAGTCTGCGAACGTCGGCCTGCGCACCTCATCCTCCCTAAAGTGGAAGACTTAGCTTTTCCACCGAATTCGTTCCGAAATCACGTTATCCAATAGTCGTCCTATAAGGGCAACGTTACATGGTGGCAGCAGCGGTGGGATAACAGGGAGCTGCATTACCGACGTTCTACAGAATTCCGGCAGTTGGACCAGGCTGGAGGGACTTCAGATCTCGCCGAGGTGAGCAGGAGCCTACTTCGAGGAGTCAACGCTTCAGAGGAATCCCTAAGGGCCCAGGGTACCTGGAGAAGACTGCAGGAGCTAAGTCCGTGGACGAGGGGCTATCATCAGCGACCCGAGTTGCAGCCCGAGGGACAGCCCGTGGTGTCAACCGATAGCAGCACCTGACGCGAGAGAAGATCTACCCTGAGGGGAGCCAACCGGCCATCACTGGATCTTCGAACTTCGGGGCCGTCGTCCATCCTTCTCTTCAGGATCTTCAATTTTTAAGGTTAGTCCATTTGCATTATGGCAGACGATGATAGGAGTGATGATGAGAGTGACGACTTTGTTTCTGTGGCTCAGGCGATTAAATTGATTCCCAAACCATTCGATGGAAATCCAAAATATTTGAGAGAATTTTGTGAAGCAGTAGAATCAGCTAGGGAGGTAGTAGCGCCCGCTAAGCAACAGCTGTTACTTAAATTTGTAGAATCTAAAATTACGGGAGAAGCAAAAGACAGGCTACTAGCTAGGACAGCACGTAATTCATGGGCAGAAGTGAAGGCCATATTAGAAGAAAATTACTCTGTGCGTCGAACTTTAGAATTTTACGCTAGTCAACTTTTCACAGCCAAGCAGGGTCAAACGGAAACAGTGGCACAATGGGGTTCTCGCCTCGACGCAATGGGTATAGAGTTACGACGAGAAGTTAGAAATAGACTACAGAGGATAGGCCCAGAATTAATTGAAGGCGGAATCTGTTTGATAGGAGAATTTTTAAAGGGGACTTTTGTAGCGGGACTTAAAGATGACAAAGTGAAATATACTACTAGGTTCAAAAAGTTCCCGGAATTTTACTACCATTTTTCGTATTAATATATAACAAGGGATATTATACATTTGTTTTGTTGGTAACATTCATGATGTCATTTCCTTAAAGTTTGTTGATAATGGCAATTATTGGTTTTGAGTTGTAGGCAATTGTTTATCATAGTGTTTCGTTTGTTCGTCGCATTTTGTAATTATGTCCACATAGCAAAGTACAAACATCAAGTTCTGTGTTTTGCTGGGGACATGATCAGTATGGCTGATGAAGATGGTGATTTCTTAAACAAAATGAAACTGGTGCTACTTGTACGACCCAGTCCCTAAACGACAGTCATCTGAGTGGAAATCGAAAACATCTCCTCGGAAGCAAAAATTTCCTAGGCACACTTCCAAAGGCAAAGTTATTTTAAATGTTATGTTTTATTTAACGACGCTCGCAACTGCAGAGGTTATATCAGCATCGCCGGATGTGCCGGAATTTTGTCCCGCAGGAGTTCTTTTTCATGCCAGTAAATCTACTAACATGAGCCTGTCGCATTTAAGCTCACTTAAAGCAAAGTTATGTTGGAAGTTTTCTTCGACTCTCAGGGTCTCATGCACCATGAGTTCATTCCAGAAGGTCGTACTGTAACGAAAGAATTGTACGTAGAAACCCTCCGTCGCCTCTGGGACGCAGTGAGAAGGAAACGTCCAGAAAAGTGGGTAGAAAACAACTGGTTCCTTATGCATTACAATGCACCTGCTCATCGCGCAATTATTGTAAAGAATTTTCTTGCCAGGCACAACATAACTGCTTTGGATCACCCACCATACTCTCCTGATCTCTCACCACCTGATTACTTTCTGTTTCCCCGTCTGAAAAGTCATCTGAAAGGACGGAGATTCAATGCTGAAGAGGTTATCGCAAACGCGACGAGAGCACTAAGACGGGTTTCACAAAATGGCTTCCAGGCCTGCTTCCAGGAACTCTACACGCGTTGGCAAAAGTGTGTTGTTGCGGAAGGCAACTATTTTGAAGGAAATGCTGTAGAATAGTGTTTAAGGTTCGTTGTTTCTATGATGCTAGCAAATTCCGGGAACTTTTTGAACCTAGTATGTATAGTCAAGGCTAGGAGTGAGGATGACTCCCTAGCTCAACTGATTGAGACCGCTTTGCAAGAAGAAAGCGAAGTAAAATCACAGAGATTTAGGCAACCAGGAAATTTTAGTTGGCCTAACTATACAGGAACGAGTAAGAAAGAGATCAAGCCGCAGATTAAGAGGGAGGTAAATGTAGCATCGACTACAACGTGCTTCCGCTGCCAAAAACAGGGTCATATCGCGAGACAGTGTAGAAACCCACCAATGTGTACTAAATGTAATCGCCAGGGCCATGAGGCAAAAAATTGCAGACAGGGAAATAAGCAGTAGGGCTGCCTGCACAGCCGAGGACAGCCCGAGCTTTAGGCTGTATGGTGGTTAATGACGAAAAGTCATTAAATTTAAAGGAACATATGTTAAAAGACGAGGAGTCTTTACATATGCCCAATGGCAAAGGGCCATTGGACGAAAGTTTTGACATTGACAAAGGATCATTGGATAGGGATACCAGTATCCAAGGTAGTAGTCAAAGTGTTTATGAGGCCAATGACAGGGAGTCATTAAGGCCCAATTGTATAAATCTCCCTGACTAAAGATCAACTTTGATCGAAGATCGAAAAGTGAACCGAGTTCAGACACTTCTTCTATTGTATAAAACTTTCCTGCGATCAAATTACCTTGGTTCAAATGAAATCTAAGTTCACGTGAAAAGGATTTGGCAACATCGCATAAACAGGTGAAAAACGTGATGCGCGGACAGGTCTGTTCAGTGTTGCCAATCTAGCGACTTTAACTCTTTTTCAACAACAATTTCTTTTAACTTTTATATTGCTTAAATAGGAATTTAGCGACCTTTTTAGCACCCCATACTGACAAAATTTAATCTTTCTTTGTCGATAATGAGAAATCTAGCGACTTTACAACTACTTTTGACGACTTTCCGTAAACTCTGTTGAGACACTGGTTTTTGTGCAATGTAAATAATGGGGGACAATAAGAAGAAGGTTACTGTTCTCCGAGTTGTTAACATGTTATGGTGTTTGATACTGCTAAACATAATAAAGCTTTATAAAACGACAATTTTCGTTTAGTAATACAGTTAATTGAAAATTTATGAATGTACCTATCATATCCGTTAATAATTAATGGTTGTTATAAACATAATATAATTATAGGTTATGTTATTTGATACTGCTGAACACGATAGAGCCTTATAAAATATAAGATTGTTTGTGTATTAAGGCAAGAAATTGAAAGCAATATATATAAATGTACCTATCATATCTATTAATATTAATAATAATGGATATTTTATTTGCACAATCTGTCACTCGTATATTTCAAACAGAAAAGAAATAACTGAACTTGGATCATCTAACTTAATCGGAGAAATTTCTTCAGTCAAAGTTGACTTTAGTTTGAGACAAATTAATCTCAGATTAAACTTTATACAACACAAAATTCCAAGTTCAGCTGAAACAAGGATCAATTTAACCTCTGATCTAAGATTAAATGGTTTATACAATCGGGCCTAAGTGTTCCTAGGAAAATAGATAGGCAGGGGGACGCCCTTGTCGCAAGAAAGTTGGGACCGTACGAGATATATGTACTGTGCCCACAAGTTAAGGGAGGGCTTGGAGTAGCTCTCATAAATACCGGCTCACAGGTTTCCCTAGTCAGAGAGGATGCTTTAGTTAAACTTAAACGGGATGAAAGTCACATGGAAATTCAAGGAATAACGGGAAACAAGCTTAAGGTAAAGGGTAGGGTACCCTTAAAATTTGAAAATACATCAGAACCAATTAGCTTCAACTTTTTTGTGGTAGATAATTTGCCTAGACAGTTGGACATAATTTTGGGTCAGGATTGGCTTTCTAAAAATGGATATATGCTGTCCAAACCGGTGACGATCCCTCCTCACAGTGAGACCGTGGTTGAATTCCCGACCAATGAGAAAGGAACGCGTTATGTAGAATATCAAATTTTACAACCTGGTGTCATGTGTGCCTCTAGCTTGGTCAATTGCGAACAAACATTCCCTTGTTTATTAGTAAACACTACAAGTGAAATGTTGATAGTAAATAAAATACCAAAACTAGTGAAACCCCCCGCGAACGTGAGCGAGATGCGGAATCGTAACTTGTTTACAGCCAAGAGAAGGCAATTATTAAACGAGAAATTAAGACTAAATCACATAACAGAAGGGGCTGAAGAAATTAGGAGTATTTGTAACGAATACGTCGACATCTTCAAGTTACCGGGTGATAAGTTAACTTCCACAACAGCTGCGATGCATTCTATCCCTACTCCTTCGATCCCTCGAGGAAGGGCTATAACTTTAAAGAACTACAGACTAGCCGAAGCGCATCAGCAGGAAATCAAAGCGCAAATAGATCAAATGTTAGCAGATGGAATAATAACGCCCAGTAAAAGCGAATGGAACTTTCCCTTACTGGTGATACCAAAAAAGTTAGATCCCTCAGGGCAAAGAAAATTCCGAATTTGCATAGATTTTCGCCACCTAAACGAATTAACAATCGGAGACAGCTATCCTTTGCCGAACATCCAGGATATATTAGACAAAATTGGCAGAGCGAGATATTTTTCTGCTTTAGATTGTGCAAGCGGATACTTGCAAGTTCCCATTCATCCAGACGATCAATGCAAAACAGCTTTCAGTACTCCAGACGGCCATTTTGAATATAAGCGAATGCCTTTCGGTTTAAAATCCGCGCCAGCGACGTTTCAGAGAATGATGAACGCAGTACTAAGAGAATCTATTGGAAACAGATGTTTAGTGTATATCGATGATATACTAATAATGGGTGAAACATTATCGGAACACCATACAAAGTTGAGAGAGGTTTTCGAAAAATTAAGAGAGTACAACATAAAGATCGAACCAGACAAGTGCGAATTTTTAAAAGCAGAACTCAACTTCTTAAGACATGTCGTTACCGCTGAAGGCGTGAAACCAGACCCCAGTAAAGTAAATGCTGTTAGTGAATTTCCCACACCACAGAACCTGAAAGATATTAAATCATTTCTCGGATTAGCAGGTTATTATAGGAAATTTATAGAGGAATTTAGCGCCATTGCGAGACCACTGACAGATCTGTTGAAGAAAGATAATGAGTGGCAATGGGGCGAAGCAGAGCAAGTGAGTTTCGATTTATTAAAATACAAATTGACACATGCTCCTGTATTGCAATATCTAGATTTTTCTAAACCATTTATACTAACCACAGATGCTAGTGGCTATGCGGTAGGTGCGATTCTAAGTCAAGGAAAATTGGGACAGGACAAGCCTGTGGCATATGCAAGTCGAACATTGAATAAATGCGAAATTAATTATAGTACAGTGGAGAAGGAACTTTTGGCAATAGTATGGGCTTGCAAACATTTTAGACCATATTTATTGGGTAGAAAATTTCAAATAGTTACGGATCATCGTGGACTTGTGTGGATCTTCAATGTGACGGACCCTAGTTCACGTCTGATACGCTGGAAGTTGTTGTTAGAAGAATACGACTACGAAATTCAATACAGAGCCGGGAAAAGAAATTGTAATGCCGACAGTTTGAGTAGATATCCGGTAGAGTGCTTAATGACGCATAGTGAGGACCTGAGCGATGAGAAAAAACAGAAGATTATCCACGAGATGCATTCCTGTCCAGGAGGAGGGCATCAAGGCATGCAGCGAACGATAGAAAGAATAAAATTATATTTGTCATGGCCAGGAATCGAACAGGATGTTATAGAATTCATAAGAAATTGTAAAGTCTGTCAAGTTAATAAAGATACCCAACCGAAGGTCAAGCAGCCTCTAGAGATTACGGATACGCAAACCTCGCCTTGGGACAAGATTTATTTAGACGTTGTAGGTCCCTTACCTCCAACCGAGAACGAAAATAAATATTTGCTAACTTGCCAATGCAATTTAAGTAAATATGTGATAGCTATTCCTTTGCAAAGTCAAACTGTAGATGAAATAGCCAAAGCTTTTATGACTCATGTAATTTTGATATACGGAATTCCCTCTTACATTGTAACGGATCAAGGTCCAAACTTTATGAGTGATATGTTTAAAAGGCTGTGTAAGTTATGAGAATAGAGAAGATAAATACAACCGCTTATCACCCCGAGAGTAATGGTGCGTTGGAGAGGACGCATAAGACACTAGTGACCTACTTACGATGTTTTTGTGATCCTAAAGCATCGGACTGGGATCAGTGGATACCCTTTGCTTGTTTTACGTATAATACTACCCCTCACTCTGTAACGAGGTACACCCCGTACGAAATATTATTTGGGAGGAAAGCAAATTTACCTGGTAATCTGCAACAAATGCCGCAACCGTTGTATAATTATGACGACATAGTTCAAGACATTAAGAATAAAATGCAGAATTGTCATAAGGTAGCTAGAGACAGATTGATTAAATTTAAGGAAACACAAAGAGAAAAAGTGAAAGCCAATGCTGTACATTTTAAGGAACATGACTTAGTATTGCTAAAGGTAGAAGCTAGGCATAAATTGGAACCTTTATGGAAAGGTCCATTTGAGATTAAGCGAGTAGTTGGTTCTAATCCTATTATTCAAGAGTTAGGAAAAAGAAAGCATCAAGAGGTACATACAAATAGGTTAAAACCTTATTTTTCTTCCATTGCAGATAGCGATCATGAAGCTACTTAAATTATGGTGTATAATATCGACCGCCATGTGGTGGTGGGTGCATCTCCATGCACAAAAAGCACAAGAAGTTATTTCCAAAACTGGGATTTATTTCGATGAAGTGGGAACAGTTTCTTTTTATCCTATGAAATGGAAAGTTGTAACTTACATAAACTTGGAACCTATCAGGGATCTATGGAAACAAACCAAGGACCATCAACGTAGGGTTACAGATTTTTGTTCCAAAGTAAAAGATAAAAAGTGGTATCATTTAACAGATTGTGGAGGTTTTGGTCAATATATGAGGTCAAAGATAAGGTATATTGACAATTTGAAAAATTTAGTTAGCGAATATTTAGCGAATGCACCGAGTTCAGGCAAAATTGGTTTAAATAAACACAGAGTAAAAAGAGGAGTTTTTAACTTTGTAGGTGACATCATTAAGATATTATTTGGCACTTTGACTCAATCAGATGCAGAACAATATAATAAACACATTTCTAAATTAGAGAAAGAACAAGCTGAATTTTTGCATATATCTAAGGAACAGATGACAGTGATTAGGTCAACAATCAGGTCTGTGAACATGACACTACAAAAAGTAAATCAAAATGAAAAAGTATTAAGAGACAGTTTCACAAAATTGTCAAATTATACTTACCAAAAAATTGATGAATTGCAAGAAGAGGTTGAAAATGTGAATTTAATTAATGAACATGTCAGAGTGGTCCAAAGGGGCATGGACGAAAATCAACACTCTTTTGAAATTTTACTAGATGATTTTGTGCACGCTGAGCAGGGTTCTTTGCAGCCAAAGTTAATAACAATGGAAAAAATCAAAGGTCTATTAGAAAAACAACGCCTGCCAAGTGGACTGGACTATCCGAACTTTCCTTTTTCAGAGTTACAGAAAATAATTGTACCACACACATATTCTTATAATTAATATTTGGTGTATGTATTAGAAATTCCCTTACCTTCTTCCATTGATTATCACCTATATAAACTTCTTCCTTTTCCTGTGAATCGTCAAGGTAATGATTATGTTTACATTGGTTCTAATAAAGAATATATCTTCAGTGATCCTATCCATCAACACTACGGTAAAATGTCGATGAATGAATTAACAGGGTGTTTTCAACCCAATGTGTTACATTTTGTTTGCAAGGAGGACATTCCTATATATACTTATGTGCCAGAATTAGATTGTGAAGCAACCCTTTTACACCCTTCCACTTCCAAGATTCCCTCAAATTGTGAATTTCGAATATTAAGATTGAAAAAAAAACGTTTTGGATACCTTTACATATGAATAATGAATGGTTGTATGTGGCACCTGAACCTGAGAGTGTAACTGTAATATGTCCTCTACAGAATAAGAAATTAAATATACAAAATGAAGGTAAATTAACATTGCAACCAGGATGTAAAGCCTTTTCATCTTATGTAACTTTGTATGCTACATCAACTACTGTTGATAATGTAACAAGTGATGTCATACCGAGTGCAACTGTGAATTTTGATTGTTGTTTAGATGTATTTGAAATAAGTGCTTCTGAAAAACTGCCTTTAAAGATACCGTTGGTGAATGTTATGTCGTCAGCAGAGGACTTGAGATTAGCAAGCTCAAAAGTGGACGAAGTGCAAAAGTTAATCAAGGAACAAGAAGAAAAAGACTATAATAACTGGTATGTAACAACGACTTCATGGGGATCAGTAATGGGAGTAATTATTATTATCATTCTATGTTGTTGTTGCAGTTTCTGTTGCTGCAAATGCTGCAGGGAGTGTAGTTTTTGGTTATATGATAAGTGGACTCCCAGAGATTGCCTTAGACAAACCCAAGAAAAATTGTGTGTTAACATAAATAACTACCCCCAGAAAGTCACATATACTCAAGCGGGTACTTCACCCTCAGTATCATTAAATTCCTTGCCAATAATGTCACAACCCGCTGCTGATGAAAGTTTGGAAAAAACTAGTGAAAGTGTAGCTCTAAGAACCAGAAGTAAACATAGACTGTTTCGTTAAATTCTTTGAAATGTAATGTAATGTACTGTAACTTAAAAGTTTTCACCAAAATAGGTAAAAACTTTTTATAAGGGCGGAGGTGTAATGAGTTGGTACACGAACCCAGAACTCCTTGGAGTGTGAACCCAAGACTATAATGTAATATGAATTGTGGGTGTCATCAGAAGAGCGTTGCTTTAGTAACTTCAATATTGTATTAAGAAATAATCGTTGATTATGTTAAGAAACAGCTGCAAGTTAACCTCTGAAGTGACCCTTAATAGCTGGACACAAACAATGACATTTCCAATTTTTGGTGTCCACGCTCTTCTGGTGACCCCTAAGGTCATCTATCACATGATGACGCCTCGTGTGGACCAACGCCCTCACAAAATATTATAAATGTGTGTGACTCGAGTTTTTCGATAGGATTTAGCCTCCACCGGTGTTAGAATGTAGTCAACTTCTGTACTTCTTCTTCTTCTTCTAAATATATCTTCATTTTCTTCCAAGTCTAAATTATTGGACTTAGTCTGCGAACGTCAGCCTGCGCACCTCATCCTCCCTAAAGTGGAAGGCTTAGCTTTTCCACCGAATTCGTTCCGAAATCACGTTATCCAATAGTCGTCCTATAAGGGCAACGTTACACCAGTCTCTATCATCATATCCCACCTCCCTCAAATCCATTTTAATATTATCCTCCCATCTACGTCTCGGCCTCCCTAAAGGTCTTTTTCCCTCCGGTCTCCCAACTAACACTCTATATGCATTTCTGGATTCGCCCATACGTGCTACATGCCCTGCCCATCTCAAACGTCTGGATTTAATGTTCCTAATTATGTCAGGTGAAGAATACAATGCGTGCAGCTCTGCGTTGTGTAACTTTCTCCATTCTCCTGTAACTTCATCCCTCTTAGCCCTAAATATTTTCCTGAGCACATTATTCTCAAACACCCTTAACCTATGTTCCTCTCTCAAAGTGAGAGTCCAAGTTTCACAGCCATACAGAACAACCGGTAGGCTAATATAACTGTTTTATAAATTGTAACTTTCAGATTTCTTGACAGCAGACTGGATGATAAAAGCTTCTCAACCGAATAATAACATGCATTTCCCATATTTATTCTGCGTTTAATTTCCTCCCGAGTGTCATTTATATTTGTTACTGTTGCTCCAAGATATTTGAATTTTTCCATCCCTTCGAAGGATAAATCTCCAATTTTTATATTTTTATTTACTTGTATATATATATATATATATATATATATATATATATATATATATATATATATATACATATTTATATTTATTTGTTTGTTTGTTTATTTAGCAAAGTGAGTACAAATTAAATTTATAAAACACAAATGTTCCTAGCCACTGTCGTAAGAGCCAGGCTCGTGTACGGTGTGGTCTTAGCCAATAATATACCATAAAATTTACAGACAGTTTACTATATACAGTAATTAACTTAATTCAAACCGACAAATAACACACAAGAGCAAAAAAAAAAAAGAAGAAAGAGAAGAAGATAGAAAAAACACATTTAACATATGAGGCTATCAAGTGCAAAACTAGCCTTATCCAAAAAAAAAAAAAAAAAAAAAAAAGAGTTACATATGGGATGTTGTACTAGTTGCAGCTCGATTAAATAGCTTCCGAGATTACTTCATACAAACACACAAACAGTCTCTGTAAATTAATATTGATAAACGTCAAGGCCGCCTTAAATAGACGGAGTTATTTGTTTTAATTTCATTATAGCCATCGTCATTGTTCCTGCAATAACTCCTGTGTGACATATTTATCGCTTTTCAGATTTTTGCTCTATTAAATAACTTAAATAATGATACAGCAAATAATAAAATCTCCTATATACAGGGTTATTCAAAAAGAAAAATCAGATTTCAAATATTTATTTTAAACAAACTATAAACAGTAAAAATACTTGCCGTATACCATTGGATAGAGGAAGGTTTAAAGTTTTATAGTCCACTATCCGTACCCGTGCGCTCCGTTGCACTTTTTAGAAATAAATATAAAGTAATTACATAATTAAAATAGGACATTTGATCCAGGGAACATTCGTGTTTGATAGAAGGATAAATCGTTTAATATGTTACTAAATTGAAATTGTATTTAAATAATTAAAATGCGATCATTTCGGTCCAGAGACACTCATTTCGTGTGCAGCGAACGGGAGCAGGGCGAGGCGCGGGTGACATCTATACCTACTCCTTGCTGTACTCAATTGAAATTTACTGTTTTGGTACGAAGTTCCTACCTAAGTATGATTATTACTATTAATATTGTCAGTACCAGGTAGTGTTGACATTACTATATTAATAACTTTTTCTCTCTCGGGAGAGGGGAGAGAGGAGGAACCCGAAGGCTAGCACTGCAGCCTGAGGCTTATTGTGCTTACTACTGCTATTCTGTGACTGATTGGATAGCCGAATGGTCGCACTCTTGTACAAGTACAGCACGCTGCACCGTGAACTTGACCCGGGCTGCGGCATGGATGATGATTCTTGTATGTGAGTTAATGATGGCAAAATGAGTCCGAGGTCCAACGGCGAAAGTTACCAGCAATTCTGCTTCAAATGATTGAGGGAAAACCCGGGAAAAAACCCAACCAGGTAACTTGTCCTGGCAACCAGAATTTGAATCCGGGCTTGCTCGTTTCATGGCCAGACGTAAACATTTTGAAAATTTTATTTTCAAATTTCCATCATCGACCAGTTATGTTTTCCCCATCGTTCGGGCACCTTCCATCATAAACAAAGAAAAAAGTGTTGTTAGGTGACATTGTGTACAACTGTCTGTCAGCTCCAATCTCCACTCAGAGGAATATGCAGGAAGAACCACGTCAACAATGGTGGTAGCTGACCCTATGGGATGGCCAGGCGTAGGCGCCCACCGTCTGGCCTAGACATAGGAAATGGTTTCTCGTAGGTAAAAGCGTACATATCCCTACTAACAGTAAGTTGTGTTAGATTGTAGATTGACATGTGTACTGTCAGCTTCAACCTGGGCTCGCAGGAATATGCAGGAAGGACCATTGGGTAGCTGACCCTATCGGATGACCAGGTCTACGTGTCTAGACATACCATCTTGGCAACCGCGTACATATTCCTACTAATACCAGGTAAATCCCTACTCTTTTAATATCTGTGTACTTCGCGTTTATATATAAATGTTAGACTACGCGTTATATAAGCAAGAGATAAAAATTAGACAAATGTTACAAATTATTTGTTATATATACAGTATTTTTGTTTCATACGTTACCTAGTTCGTAAATTTCTCTACCAAATGAGACTGATATAAATGACCTAACCATACTTATAGCTATATGTATAATCTCGTTGCTTACGCAATATTTTTGGAAAACTACAGCACCCATCACGGTGGGAAATGTCTCATTCGAGTCGAGAAATTTGCAAAAATACTAAAAATTTGGGTAATTATCTATAAGTACTGGTTTTGGTTTTTTAAAATAAAATTAATGTTTTAATACTTTTTGATTATTATTCCTAATGTGAAACTTACAAGGGAAACTTCATCACACACTTTTCACATTTTAATGGAACGTAGCTCATTTCGAATTTCATGAAAACGAGAATAAGAAACAACCTTGAAAATAAGAATACGGAGAAGAATAGTTGACACTCAGGGTTTCGCTGTTATTCAACTTCTCACAGTGCAAAGACGCATTTCTTTGCATTGATAGCGTAAGAATTCAGGGGAATTTCATTCTTGTCTGGAGATTTTCCCTGAATTTGTATTGCCAACATTTTGTAATTTACCCTTACATTAAGAAATTAATTATTCACAGCACAATTGGCAATAAAGGCGAGCGCTTCTGGAGGGCGGAGTAGCTGCAGAAGAGGACCGGGTCGGCTGCCGACGCGACGTCTATGCCGACTGCAACAATAATAACTCATGGCCCTGGGGAGTGGCCCCCTCGGATCTCTGGGCCACCTCCCTTTTATGCATCCATTAAGTGCAAAGTTATAATTGACTTTTACTGGCTTACATGTTTCTTTGCATATTTTTATTACGACTATTACACTTTTACTACGTCATACTACTTTTGACCAATAAAACGGTACGAAAGGACGTATTTCAACCAATCATGGCTGCTTATCGCACAATTTTATCGCGTCCCTAGCATTTGTTCAATTTTATCGCGTCCCTAGCATTTGTTTCTTTGTTTGCCAACATTTGAAACTGCGCTGGTCTGGACGTCAAAAAAAAAAATAAATAAAAAAATATATATATATATATATATATATATATAAATTACAAACCACTCCAGTTAATGCACAGCAGTTTCAAATATGACTCGCATTGGCATTCAAGAACAAGAATTAATAAAAATCACTGATCATACCTATGCATCTTCTGAAATCCGATTTACAAATAAATGAAGAGCACCATTCGGAAATCCTGAATAAGTTGAATACACTATGTAGGCCTAAATCAACGAGTTCCACTTCTATTACCCACACGTCCAATATAACATCAATTGAACCACCAACCACATTCAAATTTGAAAATTGTACATTCAATAATTATTCCTTTTAAAATTATTCATGTTTATTTTTTATGTCATCGTCGCTAATTAAAACTTTTCTAACACTTGTGTATATTAGTTAGGTTATGTTATAGCTTCTGCTATATGATATTATGGATAGTCACGTATCAGAGATTGTTTAATATTAAGATTTATTGAAAATCATCTGTCAAGTGACGTTGATTACTGGGATTCGGATAAATGAAGTGGAATTCAACTGTCTTAATAAAAATGAAACAATCAACAAAGCCTTCTTGACTAGTAACATTGCCATCGTGAGAAGGCATTGCTCGCTACTGCCATCTAGCATGCATCTAGAGTAATATTTGTAATGTTGAGATGGTACAATAATACATTTGAAGACAGTTGTATTTTCGTAAGTCAATTAATATTTTATTGTATTGGAGTACTTCGTTAGTTCTAATCTTTATATACTTTCTTCTAATCGTGTAATAGTCAATTAAATCCCACTCGAGTTTTGATTTTCTCTAGATAAATCAAAACGTCTAGTGAGATTACTATTGATAAATGTAAGGATTTCTGTTGATTGAATTTCAAAATTGTTACACATCACATCACTAAGCTTTATGGCCTTTGCTCTTTCTTCTCGTTACAAAGACCTGGCTTCCAGTGGCGGCTCATGCGTATTTCTTAATAGGAGGAAAGAAGGTGGCAGCACTAAATGACACCTTCTAGAATGAAATATGCTACAAATTAGCCTACATGCACACATGTAAGACCAGGTAGTGTTGGGGTTGGCCATCCCTTCTGTATAGCAATAATCTGTTCTTGTAAACTGAGTTTCCTAAATTTTCCATAAAATATAATGTTTTCACTTCCATTCATTGTTGAATAATTGCTCAAATTAACAATTACAACGAAATTCACCTCGCAGCATTTTTCGAGCACACTACAGCATCACAAGTGTTGGAAGAGACTATAGCAACTAACACCTAATCGGAACCACGGAAATAGGAATGGGAAATAATCTGAATAAAGCGAGAACACTGCACCCACCCACGTGGTCTGTGTTGCCACATGTACATTTTACAAGTTCAGTATCACATGCTTTTGAAGAATATCAGTTCTTGTAAAGTCATACTACCATTATTGTTCAAAGTTGCCGGTGGCCAATTTTTTATGTAAAAATAATGTAGTTTGAAGTACCTACTTACTTTCAATTTCAAATATATTTGTACAAAACTGACAACTTGGCTGTTGCCCTGTCTAGTAAACAATGAACGGAAGTGAATTTCAGGGGCCAAAAAGATCTGCGATACTAACGTAGAACTACTTCCTCTTTGTTTTATATAAACACTACTTTAACTTTCAAATATCCTTGAACGTTTCAAACCATGAATAGTAGCCTATATAAAGTGCAATGAATAAAATTTTTGATTTATAACTTAAAAAAAAAAGTTTACATGGTGTCTTTCATAGCGTTGCGTTAAAACTGTTTTATTGTGCCTCCTCCTAGATGTGTTATAGTCTGGTTGAATGCAGCATCGTTAGATGGCAGCGGTAGCGAGCTTGCTGCACGACCAGTCGGTTTGTATTTCCCGCCCATGCGCTGATTCAGAGGAGGATCTCCTCCCTCTCCGTTCATTTACTTGCTTTAAAACTCTGCTTCTTTCTCTGGCCGCTAGTGCGCTGTTGTCTATGTGTGCTAACTGCAGTAAAGGGGGAATGGATTGGCTTTCTGCACACAAACAATCTCGCATCTTTCTCACAGTTTTCTAGCAGCACATGAGCGCGCATCGTTTAAAACTCGATCAACCGAGGTTTTCTTATAGCTGTGAACTTAAAAATTATCGAATCTTCATTGAATTTCAAGGCACATATTTTATTTGGTATTTACTTTCAAAAGAAGAAAAATGTGAGGAGGACGTTCCTCCCTTCCCTCCCCCGAGGAACCGCCACTGCTGGCTTCGAATCTCTGGCGTGCACGATGATTCCCGAGCTATTCCGAGGTGGAACGTGTCAAAGGCTGTACATCTCACTTGACGATATGTGTTAGAGGAAGAGAATTATTTATATGCATCTTGAGTCTGATTAGTGTAATATGTTACTAATCAGCAATTTATTCACGGGGGGGGGAGTAGTGTCCACCCAACCTCATTATCTCTTGGCTTAGATGCCTCATGAGTAATGCTTTATTGGTGTCACTTATGAGGTTCAAACCTGCCTTCGGACAGTTAGAAATTGTAAAAATAACTTATTATAATTTCCAATATTATTCAATTAAATATTCTTGAAGAGGGTTAAAATTTTATTTTTAACCATAAGTTAAATTTTGGTGTTTATATATATTCTAAAGAAGCATCTTCTGCGAACATCTGGAGAAAGAATTAAGAATGAGACTAGTGGAGTGCTTTGTGTGGAGTGTAGCTGAAATGTTGAAATGTTATGTTTTATTTAACGACGCTCGCAACTGCAGAGGTTATATCAGCGTCGCCGGATGTGCCGGAATTTTGTCCCGCAGGAGTTCTTTTACATGCGAGTAAATCTACTGACATGAGCCTGTCGCATTTAAGCACACTTAAATGCCATCGGCCTGGCCCGGGATCGAACCCGCAACATTGGGCATAGAAGGCCAGCGCTATACCAACTCGCCAACCAGGTCGACGCGGAGTGTAGCATTGTATGGGCAGAAACATGGACATTACGACGAAGTGAAGAGAAGCGAATAGAAGTATTTAAAATGTGGATATGGGGAAGGATGGAGCTTGTGAAATGGACAGACAGAGAGAGAAACGAAGCTGTGTTGGAAAGAGTGGATGAAGAAAGAATGATGCTGAAACTGATCAGGAAAAGGAATTGGTTGGGTCACTGGTTGAGAAAAAAACTGCCTACTGAAGGATGCACTGGAAGGAATGGTGAACGGGTGAAGAGTTCGTGGCAGAAGAAGATATCAAATTATAAACGACATTGAGATATGAGCCGTTCAAAGCAGAAGTGGTGTAAGTCAAAATGGGTAATGAGGTTTAAAGTAAAAATTCTGTAGAATACAGCGCAAAGTAGCAATTAATATGTCCTTCGTGCTATCCAATGACTACTAAAAATTTTAATAAATTCAATATTAATTGCTACTTTGCGCTGTATTTTACAGAATGTTTACTTTAACCCTCATTACCCATTTTTACTTACACCACTTCTGGTGTAAACGGTTCATATATGGATCATGTTATTCGATAGCGTAATGGTAGCGTTCCGGCCTCTTATTCGTGAGGTCCTGGGTTCTACTACAACCTCGTGCTTTTTATTCACCATTAAAATGGGACACACTCAAGGACAGGAGAACGGGAATGCGATTATGCGCACTGTTCAAAACATACAGAGGTGAGCCTGTCTGGAGAGAAATAAAAAATAGGTTGCAGCCGCCAAATTACTCTTCAAGAAACGACCACTCATATAAAAGGAACGACCACTCATAAAAATTGAGGGAATGAAGACAGAGGATGGACACTGGAAAGTTTTCTTTTCTCAATCGTACTATCAGGGACTGGAATGCTTTACCTGCAGACTTACTAAAGGCTTTACCAACAACCAAAAACGTATTTAAAAATAGGCTTAAGGACTTTACTAATAGACGGTAATTATACACAGTATGTAAAGGTTGTAAATGATATGTTGTTATTGAAGTGTTGTATCAGTGAAGAATTATGTTGTGTCAGTGAAGTCTGTTGTACCAGTGAAGTGTGTTGTGTAAGTGAAACGTGTTCCTGTCAGTGAAGCTTTATAGTTTATAGTGGTAGTGCAAAGTATTTGAACAGTGAAATGTTTTTGAAGTGTTAGTGAAATCAGGATAGAATCAGTGAAATGTGTCGTAGTTCCAGTGCAGTGAGTGAGTTGACAGCGAAATGAGTGTAATGTTGAAAGGTACTTGTGAAGATATGAACATATCATACTCGTGGGTTTTAGTTCGAACTTAGGTTTAAGATACAAATTAGATTTATTTTAAATGTTACTTTAAGCGATCGTGCTTCATTTAATTTAGGATATTCCTTATTATTATTATTATTATTATTATTATTATTATTATTATTATTATTATTATTATTATTATTATTATTATAAATTATTGTTAGTATTAATTATTTGTATTAATTATTGGTATTATTATTAACTGTATTTTAATTAATAAGTTTATTATTGTCATTATTGAGTGTAATTAGTTACCACTGCCACCGGGTATATACCCATTGCAGTGTGAATAAATACATACATACATACATACCAGTAGCGGCCGGCCGGATCAAAATTCTCGGTGAGGCCAGATGCAACTAGTTTAAGTGCCTCCGATAGGAAATGTTTGTTTATGGTATTAATTATTATTGTTATTATATTATTAATATCATTATTACTGTATTATTATTATTATTATTATTATTATTATTATTATTAGTCTATTCTTATTACTATCAATGAAAATAATAATTTCACTCACCAAATAAGCTGTTATGCTCTGAGTTTCAGTGATTGTTTCAGTGTGATGAAGCAACCCATATTATGTGTTGAAATTCCCCTTTCTTTCTTTCTTTCTTTTCTTTTTATTTTTTTCCTTTGACAGCAACAAACAAGACCAAGAGAAGTTTATTTTGCACCGCATTACCACATAACCATTTATGTTGCCCATACCAGGATGCAATAGAAACTCGCGTTTTAAGATTATGTGTCAGAAAATTATCAGCGATGTCGTAGGTATCTCGGTAGTCTCTCTCTTTATTTAAAACTTCCTTTCTTTTAGTATTATTTCTTCTCGAAAAAGGACATTCTAACAATGAATTAACTGCACCAGCATTATTTCTCTCATTTGTTTCTGTTTATATTTTCCCAAAATACATAACAACATTGGCCCAGATTCACTACTGTACTACGAAGTACAATAGTACAACACCCTCGCTTATGTCATAAACTGAGACATAAGGGGAGAGAATCGAGTGGGTCTCTGCCTGCCAAAGAGCTGGAATTTTGTTATTTATGGCCTAGTTAGGAAGACAAGTCACCACTGCTATTCCCACCCCACTCTACCCTTGAGGCCGGCCCATGGATGGGACGAGTGAAACCTGACCAGGCCAGCCGAATTGTGCCTCAGCTACAACGTTTTAAGCGTAAACTCAAAGCCCGCGAAAGGGCATGAAATGCATTAAACCAGACCCGGCACGAACGATTCTGGCCTCAGGAACACATTTTTCTGCAAAACAGGTCTATATACATCACAAGCCAGACCGGCACGAGCGATCCCGGCCTCAGGAACAAATTTTACTGCAAAACAGGTCTATATACATCACAAGCCAGACCCGGCACGAGCGATCCCGGCCTCGAAACACATAAATGGAACAAATTTTACTGCAAAACAGGTGTATATACATCACAAGCCGGCCCCGGCACGAGCGATCCCGGCCTCAGGAACAAATTTTACTGCAAAACAGGTCTATATACATCACAAGCCAGACCGGCACGAGCGATCCCGGCCTCAGGAACAAATTTTACTGCAAAACAGGTCTATATACATCACAAGCCAGACCCGGCACGAGCGATCCCGGCCTCAGGAACAAATTTTACTGCAAAACAGGTCTATATACATCACAAGCCGGACCCGGCACGAGCGATCCCGGCCTCAGGAACAAATTTTACTGCAAAACAGGTCTATATACATCACAAGCCAGACCCGGCACGAGCGATCCCGGCCTCAGGAACAAATTTTACTGCAAAACAGGTCTATATACATCACAAGCCAGACCGGCACGAGCGATCCCGGCCTCAGGAACAAATTTTACTGCAAAACAGGTCTATATACATCACAAGCCAGACCGGCACGAGCGATCCCGGCCTCAGGAACAAATTTTACTGCAAAACAGGTCTATATACATCACAAGCCAGACCGGCACGAGCGATCCCGGCCTCAGGAACAAATTTTACTGCAAAACAGGTCTATATACATCACAAGCCAGACCCGGCACGAGCGATCCCGGCCTCAGGAACAAATTTTACTGCAAAACAGGTCTATATACATCACAAGCCAGACCCGGCACGAGCGATCCCGGCCTCAGGAACAAATTTTACTGCAAAACAGGTCTATATACATCAAAGTTTTCAAATGCTTCTACAGCGATATATGCTTCATTCAAATATATATTATTTTAATGTACCGAAGCACATATGATATTTCCATGCAGATATTCTGCGTCACCACACGATGAAAGAGTAATGGAACGGAGAAAAATTCTCTCCGGCGCCGGGGTTTGAACCCGGATTTTCAGCTCTACGTGCTGATGCTTTATCCAATAAGCCACACCGGATACCATCCCGGCGTCGGACAGAATCGTCTCAGATTAAGCTCCAACTCTTGGGTTTCCCTCTAGTGGCCGCCCTCTGCACTACGTTATAGATGTCTATGAACGTAGGACGGAAGTCCACATATGTGCTGAGGTGCACTCGTTATGAGTGACTAGTTGGCCGGGATCCGACGGAATAAGCGCCGTCTTAAATCACGCAATGATTTACGCATATCATATATATTATTTTAATGTACCGAAGCACATATGATATTTCCATGCAGATATTCTGCGTATCACACGATGAAAGAGTAATGGAACGGAGAAAAATTCTCCCGGCACAGTTTGAACTGGGTTTTCAGTACGTGCTGATGCTTTATCCACTAAGCCACACCGGATACCACCCCGGCGTCGGACAGAATCGTCTCAGATTAAGCTCCAACTCTTGGGTTCCCTCTAGTGGCCGCCCTCTGCCGCTTAGTGGATGAAGCATCAGCACGTAGAGCTGAAAACCCGGGTTCAAACCCCGGCGCCGGAGAGAATTTTTCTCCGTTCCATTACTCTTTCATCGTGTTCATTCAAATAGCTAATATATTATATAAAAACATAAAATTTGATTTCAGTTAAGCCAAGTGACTGAGGCCCGGCCTCACTTGCCTCAGTCAATCAGCCGCCACTGATACATACATACATACATACATACATACATACATACATACATAGATACATGTGCGGAGGCAAAGAGGAAGCAGAGAATAGAAAAGAATGGGGAATGCTGGGTTTGCAGTGTAAGACCTGCCCTTGGAGAGAACACTATGAATGAATGTATAGTCTCTGTTATTGTAGACTAATGTATATATTACGTCCAGAGAAGCTTCGAGATCATCTATGGATTCCACGCATTATAAGAAGCAGGAGAAAGCGCAATGCAGACTTCTGCTGGGGTCAGCAGTAATAACATACAAGAAATATACCAGTGATGTTAGGCAGGTTTTCTATCGTACAGGCGCTTCTCTTGTAGCAAGCTCACCAACAGAACGAAACATTGTTTACTGTATGAATACTGTTTTGATTAACTGATAACTAGCATATTGTGTAATATTACCACAGTCTACTATATACAGTCGCGAAGCTCAATATGTAGTAAAAATGCAAACATGGGTAGTTGCCCACCACTAGGATCGCTACTATCGCCTCATCATCGCAGATCTCTCTCCTAGCAGCCGACAAAATATGTCACACTTTCGTTGTCGTGTTCTTTTGGAAAAATTAACACCTTCCTTCCATTATTGAAATATTAAATGCATAAAGTTAATTTATTATTTTAATGAAGTATATTAAATTCCACCATAAACTCGAAGATACCTGCAAGAAATAAGTTAATATAATTTTTGTTTGTGCAAAACGAACTGAAATTTACTATAATAGCTTCACTCATTCAAGATTATAGCGATAATGAACTATGAAACCAATAAATATTAATTTGCATTTCCCTTTACAACAATAATATAATAACAATAATAATGGAAATATGAATTAATGGGAGTAACTTACGTGTACCGGTACTTGAGAGATGAAAGAAATGGAACGGAGAAAATAGTTAACAAAGTGGGATGAGGTTAAGCAATAATAATCACACCAGAATTGGAAATAAAACGTGATCAATAAATTTTATTGTAACAGACTTTTTCTACGTCTCTAGTAAAGCAACAAATAAAAATAACAACAAAATTAACAGCAATAATTAAAAACATATCCTTTGAAAAAAAAAGTAGGCCTAAGCAATAATAATCCCACCAGAATTGAAAATAAAACGTGATCAATAAATTTCATTAAAACAAACTTAATTTTTCTACGTCTTTAGTAAAATAACACATAAAAATAATAACAAAATTAATAGCTACAATTAAAAATATAACCTCTGAAAAAAAAAAGTAGACCTAACCTTTATTTCTCTGGAAATTTAGCAGCCTAAGTGACAGAACATTAACCGGTATCTAATATCCTTTCGGTTAGACTGAAACATTTCATTGTGAAATTTAAGGATATAATATATTCTAACAGTCACAAAGAACTTCAAATTAACAGTTCTGTTTCTGCACAGCATTCTTGTGGAAACCCAGGAACCTTTCTGAATCTTTCGGAAATCGGAAAAAGGATAACTCTGCCCTCTTTCTCTTACTGTTGCTACAATTTATAGCACTACAAACGTCTCCTCCTTGTCCCATATTATTATTCCAATTATTATGTTTTAGCCATGAACATTTTTATTATAACCAATAACGAATATTTCACAAGCATCAATGTGAAATACGCAACGAGCTAGCACTCGATAGAAATACGACACAGTCCAAAGTCGACCATGGACAGTCTATTGTATCTAGTTGCTAACCGCTTGGAGCGCTTTATCACGAGATTTGCAAAAAAACACCTCAAGCTTCGCGACTGTATATAGTAGACTGTGATATTAGTATCTAACACTTAATTGTTACCATCATCTTATACAGGGACATCATTTTATTTTTACTTCAATTTTTATTGTACCTGAGTTTTTGAATGTACTTCACTGCCACCCCTTCTACTAATGAAGTTCAACCGTCCTCCACACAGATCCAAGACCGCATATACAGTCATAATAGCCTTACGATCATAGTAAACAGTACGTTCCAAAAATATGTTTGCGTTTTCCAGTGACGAAAGAGCTTTCAATATTGAATAATTTTCGCACAGGTACTGTCGTCCATTTGCCTACGTCGTATCCCGGTTTCCCCCCACCTGCTTCTATTCGCCAGCTAGTGGCTGGGCTGTCTTAGCTCTTTTCTGAGAACATTAATTTCTGTTGGGAATTGGACGTCTACGTAATATTATACATCTGTTTAAAATAACTTAAATAAAAGGGCCTCGTTAAGTAATTAACTGTCACGTGATTTCCTCCCTTTCTACGACCCTACGGCATAACCACTTGGACAGACAGTAGATAGTATGTCTGAGTAATTTTATCTTTTCGGATCGGGCAGAAGTGAAGATTGAATTTACAGTACGTAAGGTACTCTTATATAGAGTAGGTACAGAATTATTTCAACTTGAGTTACTAGTACGAAGAACGAAACTGGTAATTGGGATTAGGTACAATAGTCTATAGTGCGATAATATGCACATTAGAACTGAAGCCTGTATCGAAATGAACGGCCACCATTTAAAAAAATGTTTTAAATATCCATATTATGATTATTTTTCAATTGAACTTCATTCTCTATATTGTACGCTAATGTGCTGTAGACAGTATAATATACACTGCATAATGAATACGTCCACATGGACAGCTCAGTTCGTGAGTAAAAACACTCATTGTTAATACTGTACTGTATCTTGATTAAATAAAAACCTAATGAAAATGATCAAACTCAAAAGCGCGATATTTCCTAGTTTACGTAAATGGATGAACTACTTTTCTTCCCCTCCTATACCTAGTAAAGTGATTTGTTTGTATATTACGCCAGTATCATCGAACTCTAGTCGTGGAGGGGGTAGCAAACGGCGTTGATCCAGAGGTATAGGCAAGTTAATATTAAAAATGTTAGTAAAAATAAAATGATGTCCCTGTATTTCATCTTAACCGGATTCTGTTAATCTAGAAAGGCAGACAAAATTATTTTCGAGCTACGGGCACCTAAAAGACGGAATTCACCCATCATCCCAGTTATAAGAATAGCAGAATATAATATCTTATTCAAGGACAGGCTTGTTTTAAGTGCCGTAAGTTTACAAGATTTCGGTTTACTCCTTTACCGATGAAATCTTTCTAAGGATGTTTTGAACATCTTAGACCAGATATTTAAGAACGGTTAGCATGCATGACCGTGAAACGAGCGGACCGGGTTCAAATCCTAGTTGGGAAAAGCTACTTCGTTGAGGTTTTTTCCTCCCGGACTTTTCCCTCAATCCATTAAGAAGGAAATGCTGGCTAACTTTCGGCGCTGGACCCTGAAGTCATTTCGCTGCCATTGTTACCTTCATCTCATTCAGATGCTAGATAAACATTGCAGTTGATAAAGCATTGTTAAGTAACTAATTAAAAAAAAAAGAAGTTCGGAAATGAGAAATCTTTACTGCTTACAGATATGATAGGCAACACAAATAAAAATGTTATGCTTATTCCATCATTCAAGCAGAACATGGTCCTTGTCATTTCTATTTTCTAGGCAGTATCCAATGGTAGATTTTCTTATTTCAACAAATTTTCTCTTTATATTGCATCACAATTACAGTTCTCATAATTTATTAGAGTAGCCTAGGTTTATATTGTTCGAAATGGAAATATAAAAATTGGAAATTTATCTTTTGAAGAGGTGGAGAAGTTCCAATATTTTGGAGCAACAGTAACAAATATAAATGACGCTCGGGAGGAAATTAAACACAGAATAAATATGGGAAATGCGTGTTATTATTCGGTTGAGAAGCTTTTATCATCCAGTCTGCTGTCAAAAAATCTGAAAATTAGAATTTATAAAACAGTTATATTACCGGTTGTTCTTTATGGTTGTGAAACTTGGACTCTCACTTTGAGAGAGGAATATAGGTTAAGGGTGTTTGAGAATAAGGTACTTAGGAAAATATTTGGGGCTAAGAGGGATGAAGTTACAGGAGAATGGAGAAAGTTACACAACACAGAACTGCACGCATTGTATTCTCCACCTGACATAATTAGGAACATAAAATCCAGACGTTTGAGATGGGCAGGGCATGTAGCACGTATGGGCGAATCCAGAAATGCATATAGTGTGTTAATTGGGAGGCCGGAGGGGAAAAAGATCTTTAGGGAGGCCGAGACGTAGATGGGAAGATAATATTAAAATGGATTTGTTGGGAGGTGGGATATGATGATAAGGAATGGATTAATCTTGCTCAGGTTAGGGACCAATGGCGGGCTTATGTGAGGGCGGAAATGACCCTCCGGGTTCCTTAAAAGCCAGTAAGTAAGTAAGTAAGTAAGTAAGTAAGTAGTAAGCCTAGATTTATACTTTCTATAGCATACACATTTTTTCTCACATTTTTTTTAGTATTTATTTATTTAACCTGGTAATACAGCTGTGAGCAGTATGGGATGAAGATAAATTCAAACAAGACGAAGACTTTGGTTGTCGCAAGAGAAATAAAGAAGGTAAACTTACGAATTGTAAATGAGGCAGTAGAGCAAGTGGACAGCTTCAAATACTTGGGGTGTACTATAAGCAGTAACATGAGCTGCTGCCAGGAAGTCAAAAGGAGGATAGCAATGGCAAAGGAAGCTTTTAATAGAAAAAGGAGCATCTTCTGCGGACCTCTGGAAAAAGAACTAAGGAAGAGACTAGTGAAGTGCTTTGTATGGAGTGTGGAGTGTATGGTGGCAGAAACATGGACATTACGACGAAATAAAGAGAAACGAATAGAAGCATTTGAAATGTGGATATGGAGAAGAATGGAGAGTGTGAAGTGAACAGACAAAATAAGAAATGAAGCTGTGTTGGAAGCAGTGGGTGAAGAAAGAATGATGCTGAAACTGATCAGATAGAGGAAAAGAATTCGTTGGGTCACTGGTTGAGAAGAAACTGCCTACTGAATGATGCACTGGAAGAAATGGTGAACGGAATATACCAGATGATAGACGTCATTCATATAATATGTGGATCACATGCGGAGACTAAGAGGAAGGCAGGATATAAGAAAGATTGGAGAATGCTGGGTTTGCAGCAAAAGACCTGCCCATGAGCAGAACACGTATGTATGTAATCTGGTAGAGATAAGGCCTTCTCTTCACCTCTACCAGGGGTGTTAAGAAAATTAAAGTCATATGTCGTAGACAGCATTGAAGACTGGATTTATGGAAGAGAAATCTGCTATTAACCAAAGATTCTGACTTATGAAAATAATATCAAAACATTTGGAATGTAATAAAGATATACGTTTTCCGTTTGTAGACTTTTAAAAACACATTACTCCCACATTTTCTACATAATTGATATTAGTAGCAATAGAGATGCCAGTCCTACGTGCTTGCCATCTTTATTCCCTAGGAAATACTCCTGGTATTTATTTATTTATTTCTGTTAGAGGCTGAGGAAGCCCCAGTAGCCTACCACAGGATTAGATCAATGGAGAAAATCTACGAGTCCATCTTCCGGTTTGCAAAGCAACGCTACCGCGAACCCCACATAACTTTGCAACCGTATAATTTTAACGTGATATATTAGTCAACGTAAAGAATTCTGTCTCATAATGATAGGATTCCATTGACAATTTTGAAGTTAGTACATAATTAGCAGAATATTTCTAATATGTTTCTAATCAAGCTGTGATCTTAATTAATATACTTCCTTTAGTTCGGAATATGTATTATGTGTCTTTCTCGTGTTAAATTCTATGGTACCTGGTTAACATGTTTCGGCCTGCTATTGGCCTTCTTCAGAACTGGTTGTTACTGGTCTTGGCGCCTTTTGTTTTGTTTGTGCAGTGTAATGTGGAGTTAAAGAGTATGTGTGTTCTGAAATTGAGTTGTGTGTTGAGAATTTCCTTTGGATGTGTTTTCGTGTGTCTGTATATTTCGTATTGTCTAGTGTGTTTAATGTCTTGCTTTTTGGTTGGATGTGTAGAATTTCCATGTATGTGTTGATGTTTCTGTAGGTGTGGTTGGCACTTGTGATGTGTTCGGTACATGTGGAAGTGTTTTGTAATTTTGTTATGGCTGTGATGTGTTCTTTGTAACGTGTTTGAAACGATCTGCCTGTCTGTCGTATGTAGAAGTTGTTGCAGGTGTCACATTTGAGTTTGTATACGCCTGTGTGGTTGTATTGTTTGTTTGTGTGTTGAGATGTTTTTGTAGAGTATTATTTTTGTTCTGTATGCGATGTTGTAATTTAATTTCTTGAATGAGGTTGCAATCTTGTGTGTGTTTTTGTTTTCGTATGTTAGTGCGATGTATATTTTGTATTCTTGTGTTTGTGTTGTATTCTTATGTTTTTGTGACTATGTTTTGTCTTTCATATTATGTGTTAATTTTTAATGAGGTTTCAATATTGTATGTGTTTTTGTTTTCGTATGTTAGTGTGATGTATATTTTGTATTCTTGTGTTTGTGTTGTATTCTTATGTTTTCGTGACTATGTTTTGTCTTTCGTATTATTTGTTAATTTTTTAATGAGGTTTCAATATTGTATGTGTGTTTGTTTTCGTATGTTATTGTGATGTATATTTTGTATTCTTGTGTTTGTGTTGTATTCTTGTGTTTGTGTTGTATTCTTATGTTTTTGTGACTATGTTTTGTCTTTCGTATTATGTGTTAATTTTTAATGAGGTTTCAATATTGTATGTGTTTTTGTTTTCGTATGTTAGTATGATGTATATTTTGTATTCTTGTGTTTGTGTTGTATTCTTATGTTTTTGTGTCTATGTTTTGTCTTTCGTATTATGTGTTAATTTCTTGAATGAGGTTTCAATATTGTATGTGTTTTTGTTTTCGTATGTTAGTGCGATGTATATTTTGTATTCTTGTGTTTGTGTTGTATTCTTATGTTTTTGTGACTATGTTTTGTCTTTCGTATTATGTGTTAATTTTTTAATGAGGTTTCAATATTGTATGTGTTTTTGTTTTAGTATGTTATTGTGATGTATATTTTGTATTCTTGTGTTTGTGTTGTATTCTTATGTTTTTGTGACTATGTTTTGTCTTTCGTATTATGTGTTAATTTTTAATGAGGTTTCAATATTGTATGTGTTTTTGTTTTTCGGAATATGTTATTGTGATGTATATTTTGTATTCTTGTGTTTGTGTTGTATTGGCCTTTCAGAACTTTTTGTGCCTTTGTTTTGTCTTTCGCATGTAATGTGTTAATTTCTTTCTGAATGAGGTTTCAATGTTGTATGTTTTTTTGTTTTCGTATGTTAGTGTGATGTATTTTGTATTCTTGTGTTTGTGTTGTATTTCTTGCTTTTTTTGTGTGTATGTTTTGTCTTTCTATTATGTGTTGGCATTGATGTTTTTGAATGAGGTTTCAATATTGTTATGTGTTTTTTTGTTTTTGAAACGTCTGTTAGTCTGTGATGTATTTTTGTATTCTTGTGTTTGTGTTGTATTTTGTTTGTTTTTGTGTCTATGTTTTGTCTTTATTTTTGTATTATGTGTTAATTTCTTGAATGAGGTTTCAATATTGTATGTGTTTTTGTTTTCGTATGTTAGTGTGATGTATTTTTGTATTCTTGTGTTTGTGTTTTATTCTTATGTTTTTGTGACTATGTTTTGTCTTTCATATTATGTGTTAATTTCTTGAATGAGGTTTCAATATTGTATGTGTTTTTGTTTTCGTATGTTAGTGTGATGTATTTTTGTATTCTTGTGTTTGTGTTGTATTCTTATGTTTTTGTGAGTATGTTTTGTCTATCCTATTATGTTGGGTTTGTATCCGTTTGGTTTTCAATGCACAAATAAAAATTATTTGGAAATAGTCTTAATAAATTAAGATAACAAATAACGCTAGTAGTTTATTCTTTACCTTCCTAAGAGAATGAAATCAATCTCCTGAAGGTCAGATCTACGTACACCAGTATCTCATCAGGTGAAAGTGGAAATGTTTTAATAGACTCTCCGGTTAATGACGGGTAGTGTTATATAGGCGTTATAATAAAGATGAAAGTACATATCTGTCTATTCACTTACCAATCCATCCATCTAAACACCCATGAATACACAAACGCACACCTAGGTAGACACATTTAACTATCCTATCATTCATCCGTCCATGGATCAATACATCCATAGGTTCGTTCATCCATAATATGTAGGGCTTTCGTAACATCTTTTCATCGATGACGGACAGGAGACAATTTGTGTGTATGTTATGTATGCAACGTTCGTAAATATGATCATATTACACCATTTCTGAAATCTAACTTAACGTAACGTAACATAACAACGTAATTTAACATAACGTAACGTAATGTAATTTAACATAACGTAATGTAATTTAACATAACGTAATGTAATTTAACATAACGTAACGTAATGTAATTTAACATAACGTAATGTAATTTAACATAACGTAACATAACGTAATGTAATTTAACATCGTAATGTAATTTAACATAACGTAACATAACGTAATGTAATTTAACATAACGTAATGTAATTTAACATAACGTAACGTAATGTAATTTAACATAACGTAATGTAATTTAACATAACGTAATGTAATTTAACATAACGTAACGTAATGTAATTTAACATAACGTAATATAACGTAATGTAATTTAACATAACGTAACGTAATGTAATTTAACATAACGTAATGTAATTTAACATAACATAACGTAATGTAATTTAACATAACGTAACGTAATGTAATTTAACATAACGTAATGTAACGTAACATAACGTAATGTAATTTAACATAACGTAACGTAATGTAATTTAACATAACGTAACATAACGTAATTTAATTTAACATAACGTAATGTAATTTAACATAACGTAATGTAATTTAACATAACGTAATGTAATTTAACGTAACATAACGTAATGTAATTTATCATAACGTAACGTAATGTAATTTAACATAACGTAACGTAATGTAATTTGACATAACGTAACGTAACATAACGTAATGTAATTTATCATAACGTAACGTAATGTAATTTAACGTAACATAACGTAATGTAATTTAACATAACGTAACGTAATGTAATTTAACATAACGTAACATAACGTAATGTAATTTAACGTAACATAACATAACGTAACGTAACATAACGTAAGGTAATTTAACGTAACATAACATAATGAATTTATCATAACGTAACGTAACTTAACGTAACATAACATTACGTAACGTAACATAACGTAACGTAACGTAACGTAACGTAACGCAATGTAAGATAACGTAACGTAACATAAGGTAACGTAATGTAACTTAACTTAACGTAACATAAATCTTAGCAGTTTGTGACGTGTATGTAGGCTACATTCAGAGTTAAGCACAAGCGTTGGTGACTGATCGGTAACAGCTATTTTAATACTTTAAAATGGATTATAAGCGAGTTTTCTGCAGTTATGATCCAGAATATAAGAATAATAGAAATTTTGGTGATTTCATCCAAGTTTTGTAAACTTAAAAAGTGTTAAACATTGTTGAAGAAATAAACTGCATTTCCACAACTAGTCTTGTGGCAAGAACGCCATGAAAGACTGTTGAAACTGGTTTATCGCAGACGGTAGCGCTCAAGCAACAGGTCACACGCAACACGCAAGTGATATTCAATTTCTTTTCGGGGTTAAGAGATCAAGTGTAACGACGTCATCATCATCTCGGTGGTCACTAGCTGGTACAACTGGAAGTCATTGAAACTTTGAACCTGAGGATGGATCGCAGCCAAGTAGACTGACATGTCATTTATATTAAACTTCTTAAAACCGGTTAATTTGAAATTTTCTCCCCAAGTATTTGGCTGTTAATCACACATCAAGGCGCGGCAGTCTCCTAATGTACCTGACGATGGCACATATGACACCGCTCTGTTTTCAATTTGCTATAGGCCTATATAATGCAGCCCCACATATACGAGTATATGAAAGACGATACTCTATACAGGAGTCACATTTTATTAACTACCTGTTTATATAAGATGAGTATTCGAATCTTTCCTTTGATTTCAGAAGGGAAAACAATTGCACACATATGGGCTATTCCATATGAAATCGACCAGTAAAAAACCTCGCATTTTTTTAATACTCTAATTTTTCCCTATTTATACAAGGTGCTGAGGAGAGTGCATTTTCAAAAATATACTATCGAAAGTCAAACGGTTTTCGTACTATTGAGCGACAAATTTAGCGTATTTTTTTATAAAAACAAGCATCTTTCAGCGCTCAGAACTCTGGAACCATTTACTGCAGAACATTGAACGGGAGCTCATTTTGAAACTGACATTTGATAGGTTATGTTAAGAAGTAATACTTATTTTTATTGTATACAGAGAGACAGATAATCTGATTTTACTTACTTTTAGGCTTTTTGCCCATTTGTAAAAATGTAAAAAATATTGAGAAAAAACCTTGCATTATTAAGAGGGATTCGACATTGTCTGCTTAGTGGCTCGGCAATAAGTTTCGAGGGTATTAAATAGATTATTTTCACACGCCTAGACTTGAACGGCACAGTACCGCACGCACTGGCCGAGAGCTGAAGATAAGCGAGCGTTGGGCATCATTTTACTCCTGTGTTTATGAAAACTTGTGTTAAAGCTAGCCCAGCTATGCGCTACTAGACGAAACATCACTTGTTTGTCTCCTGGCCTTGCTTGCCTAGGCTAGCTCCCGTCTCACAATCAGCTGGTTAGAACACGCGCGTACTATTTATTTTCTTTATTTGATATTTTCAATACTTTCTTATCAACATACCATCAGTAAAAAATATTTGTTTATTTGTACTTTCAATGCGGAATCTAACTATATATTTTAAAAATATTTTTTCCTGGGCAAAGGCGTCTTAATGAGGAAAAATCTAAATTTCTCCATTTCCATAAAAAGTAAGAAAAACTGTTTACATGTCAATATAAACTTTAATTTCTCAGCATCAAAATAAATGATTTTGATCATTGGGTGAAAGGGTTTCGGAGCTACAACAGTTTAAATTTGCTAATTTTATGAAAATACGATAAATTTAAATATTTTTAATTTAAACACTATGAAGTTCTGATGCCTCAAACTTTGCACAAAGCATTGTATCACAGTCTTCAACGGACAGAAAAAGTTTCACTGTAATTGCAAGGTCAATTTTCTCTATATTTCGGTCAATTTGAGATGGAATAGCCCATACGGTCTTACCAATAAAAACTCTTATAAATAGACGTATACTTACACAATGAATAGCTCGTTTATACGTCGTGTGTAAATTCCTTACTAATAATTACTACGTAGTCGTGTATAACAGTATAACTGTTACACAGCTACGTCATAGTTCCGTCATTACTTCGTTACGAAAGGAAATAGAGTATCTGAGGTTCTCTATTGCATTCAATACTGTGTGTTAGTGTGGCGTGTTAAGTATCGATAGTACAGCTGGCTCTAATCGATTACCACACTATATTTTGGCCAAAGAGTACAAGCTACAGCAATATTATTATAATTATTCTGTGCTCTTTGGTTTGTTCTTCTGTGGTTACAAGGCAACCATCATCATAAAATGACAGTCGATACGAACAGCTGTTAGAGGGCGGCCATTTGTTCTCTATATACAACGCTTAAACAAGGGGTTTCGTGTATATAACTACTGCAAAGCAATTCCTATTGTATAGTTACAGCCTGTTTATACATCCATCGCTTATGCATGGTTTATTAGTAAAGTTTTCTGTCTCAACTCTGCATAAGTCTCGTATTTAAATGAATGAATAAATAAATAAATAAATAAATAAATAAATAAATAAATAAATAAATAAATAAATAAATAAATAAATAAAAAATAAAAATAAAAATAAATAAATAAAAATGAATAAATAAATAAATGCATTAATAAATAAGAATAAATAAATAAATAAATAAAAATGAATAAATAAATAAAAATGAAAAAAATGAATAAATAAATAAAAATGAATGAATAAATAAATAAATAAATAAATAAATAAATAAATAAATAAATAAATAAAAATGAATAAATAAATAAAAAAAATGAATAAATAAATAAATGAATTAATGAATAAATAAATAAATGAATAAATAAATAAATAATTAATTAAATAAATAATGAATAAATAAATAAAAAATGAATAAATAAATAAATAAAATAAATGAATAAATAAATAAAAATGAATAAATAAATAAAAATGAATGAATAAATAATTAAATAAATAAATAAATAAAAATGAGTAAATAAATGAATAAATAAATAAAAATGAATAGATAAATAAAAATGAATGAATAAATAAAAATAAATAAATAAATGAATTAATAAAAATAATTAAATAAATAATTAATTAAATAAAAATAAATAAATGAATAAATTAATGAATAAATAAAATGAATGAATGAATAAATAAAAAGATAAATAAATAAATGAATAAATGAATGAATGAATAAATAAATAAATGAATGAATAAATGAATGAATAAATAATAAATAAATAAATAAAAACTGTACACGGTTTATTAGTAAGATCTATAATGTATTAGCCCCACTTCGTCCATTTGCATCCTACCGAAACGGCAGCACTCTGCCCCTTGCTGGCTTTCAGTAACAGTTGCCTCCGATTGAGCTGATTGTTATCTATGCCTATTTCAGGTACATCCTTGATTATAAAATACTATACCGCTATTAGTCTCTCTTAAGGAAAGGAACATGGACTGGGATTACTCTCACACGTAGGCCACATGTGTGGGCCAATTGTGATACTTACTTACTGGCTTTTAAGGAACCGGGAGGTTCATTGCCGCCCTCACATAAGCCCGCCATTGATCCCTATCCTGAGCAAGATTAATCTATTCTCTATTATCATATCCCACCTCCCTCAAATCCATTTTAATATTATCTTCCCATCTACGTCTCGGTCTCCCCAAAGGTCTTTTTCCCTCCGGCCTCCCAATAACACTCTATATGCATTTCTGGATTCGCCCATGCGTGCTACATGCCCTGCCCATCTCAAACGTCTGGATTTAATGTTCCTAATTATGTCAGGTGAAGAATACAATGCGTGCAGTTCTGTGTTTTGTAACTATCTCCATTCTCCTGTAACTTCATCCCTCTTAGCCCCAAATCCCATTGTGATACCCGGGTTGGAATGATGTGCATGTCCTAACGCCCTCCGGTCTACAACTCTCCCTACGGGCCGCCCCCGAACTTCCCCTACAGCCTGCAGAAAGCCTTTACATTTCCACCTAGGCAACACCACGGGCCCTCAACTCCGGGACCGTGGTGTTGCCTTGAGCCTAGGGAGAGGCCAGGGTACATAGCCCTACCACCAGCAACTAATGACCACATAGCACAGGGTTCAAGTTCAGTGGTGTACCACAGCCGACTCTAGAACGACCGGAAACCCCAAATGAGAAAAAGAATCTGAGATGATGATGAAAGAGGGAAGTGTAGATGACATGGATTGAATTTGTTAAAAGATACAGTTCTCAGCATTACGGAGTAAAAATCAGGAGAGAAAACATGTCCCAATATTAATTTTGTCCACCATTGAGCTCACACAACCGAAAAGAGATCGAAGTCTGGTCCCATGGTGAGAAATAATCATCTGACTGAACTGAAGGTTGATATGAGGTTATCTTCTCACTTTCTGATCAACCCTCACATAATAAAAATCTAGGCTCTCAGCTTTGCCGTGAGAAAGAGAAATGCTAATTGTGTTCAATGATATTTTTGCTGTAAGTCGTGGGAGCAGCAACAGCAGCTGAGGATATTCCAGAGCCGTCTCACAGGAACAGGGTAATTTATACAACGAGAATGTGTTCCTGGGGGGGATCGCCGGGCTAATAGCTTGATTCAAGGCCTCCGATAATTATTGTTGCTATGAATTAAAGGTTTTAAGGAGAAAGTGTCCACAAATCGCGGATGAAATTGTTATAGAATTGGCATGCTTGAGAGAAGGTACAACACAGCTGTAGCGACCGCAAAACACATGTGGAACCGTTTGTTTCTCTTTCTGCTGTCCCACAAATTGAACGTCAGTTCAACACAGATGGAAAACTGCTCGTTTTATAAGCCACCATCATCTATCATTATCATTAGCATCATCATCACCATTATCATCATCATCATCATTAGAGCTAGGATTTTGATGACCTATAAATCATTAAAAAAAGTCCTAAAACAATGCATTTATGACCTAAAAATCTTTCAAAAATGCCCTTAAAAATGCCATAAAAGTTGATCTTGCATTCTAAAATTGGCTTAGTAGAAAAAGGAGTTTTGTGCTACTTAATATTTAGACTAGTAATTAAATTAACTTCTAGTATCAACATTTAAGTTTATTTAATTTTACATATTTTTTCTAAGTGGTACAGTTTAATTAATCATTTTACCTGATGTAGTTTCCATGTAGTCCACCACAAGGCCACTCTTATCCGGAACTAGCAGGTATAGAGGAGTCTATATTGAAGGAGTGGTTGGACTGATCCATTACATGGGGTGTACTGCGTTAAAAGGGCAATATTTGTGTAGAAAAACGATTAAAATATTATACAAAATAATGGGTATTAGCCACCGGCGTAGCTAGGTCGGTTAAGGCGCTTGCCTGCCGATCCGGAGTTGCGCTCGGGCGCGGGTTCGATTCCCGCTTGGGCTGATTATCTGGTTGGGTTTTTTCCGAGGTTTTCCCAACCGTAAGGCCAATGTCAGGTAATCTATAGCGAATCCTCGGCCTCATCTCGCCAAATATCATATCACTATCACAAACTCCATCGATGCTAAATAACCTCGTAGTTGGTACAGCGTCGTTAAATAACCAACTAAAAAATAAAGGGTATTAATGGACAAAATATGTAGACAAAATATCAAAGGAAATAAACATTATCTTATATTAATAATGGGGATATGCGGCCAAAATTAAATGAAAATGCTTCAAAAAGTCCGTATAACACAAAAGATGCTCTTATGAGTTGAAACGGGCAAAAAATGCAAAAAAAAAATGCGCTAACAAATGTGTCTTAAAACACTCAATTTATCACATAACATTAAATACTAAAGCAGCTATGTTTCTGGCTTACTAGAAAAAAGATGCAATTTCGTCAAAATCCTAGCCATAATCATCACCATCATGGATTAGACTTGTTAACACTTTCATTTTGTCTAATTTTACTAGACCTCGGATTTTAAAAAAAACTAACTTTTACTCACCTAAAATAGGCCTTGAATTTATCAAAATAGGCACTAAAACATAGATCTAGGCACCTAAAAATACAATTTCAAGCACCTAAAGTGCATTTAGTTTGTATAATTTATGTGTTTAGTCTGTATAGTCTTTGGTGTTTAGTTTGTTTAGTTTGTGTGTTTAAATTGTAAGTGTATAATGTAAGCTCTCTTGGACTGGCTCCCCAAGTGTAGTAGATCTTCAGCTCACCCTACACTCCTGTAGGAGGCCGTTGCCTTATGGGATTTCAGGCTTTTTATATTTCATATTAAGCACAGTTCGGAAAAGTTTGAAAACAGTTTGAAAAGTTTGAAACAGTTGGAAAAATGGAAAAAAAAAATTTGAAAATAGTATGTGAAGTTTGAAAACAGTTTGAACAATTTGAAAAAGTTAGAAAATTTGGAAACAGTGGAAAACATTTGCAAATAGTTGGAAAAGTTTGAAAACGGTTGGAAAATTTGAAAGCAGTTGTGTAAGTTTGAAAACAGTTTGAAAAATTTGAGAACAGTTTGAAAATTTTGAAAAAAAAGTTGGAAAAGTTTCAAACAGTTAGAAAATTGGAGTGTTTGGAAACAGTGGAGATGTGTGAAAACAATTGGAAAAGTTTGAAAACAGTTTGGGAAGCTTGGAAACGGTGGAGAAGTCTGAAAACAGTTGGAATTATTTGAAACAGTTAAACAATTTTTGAAAACGTTTGAAAAAGTTTTAAATTATTTTGAAAATTTTTGTAAACATTTGGGGAAAGTTTGACAACAGTTTAAAAAATTGAAAACAGTTGGAAAACTTTGATATCAGTTTGAAGAGTTTGAAACAGTTGGAAAAATTTGAAAACAGTTGGAAAAATTGAAAACAATTCGGGAAGTTTGGAAATAGTATGTAAATTTTGAAAAGAGTTTGAAAAGTTTGAAAACAGTTTGAAAAGTTCGAAAAAGTTGGAAATATTTGAAAAGAGTGGGAAAAATTTGCAAATAGTAGGAAAATTTGAAAACAGTTGCATAAGTTTCAAAACAGTTTGAAAAGTTTGAAAACAGTTGGAAAGGTTTGATTACAGTTTGAAGTGTTTGGAAACAGTGGAGATGTCTGAAATAAGTTGAAAAATTTTTGAAAAATTTGGAAAAATTATGAAAACGTTTGCAAAAGTTTGGAAATAGTTCGAAAATTTTTGTAATCAGTTTGGGGAAAGTTTGACAAGAGTTTAACCAAATTGAAAACAGTTGCAAAAGTTTGAAACAGTTGGAAAAGTTTGAAAACAGTTGGAAAATTTTCGTTAACAGTTGGGGAAAGTTAGACAACAGTTAAAAAATTTAAAGCAGTTGGAAAAGTTGGAAAACAGTTTGAAAATTTTGAAACAGTTGGAAAAATTGGAAAACAATTGGAAAAGTTTGAAAACAGTATGTAACGTTGAAAACAGTTTTAAAAGTTTGCAAACAAGTTCGAAAAAGTTTGTAAAGTTTGAAAACGGCTGAAAAATTTGAAAACAGTTGTGTAAGTTGGATATAATTTCGAGAAATGCCTGCTGTGTCCATTGCAACTTCCATCTACATTAGCGCTTGAGCCAAAGGAGCGACTATATTAAAATGTACAGTAACCACGATCGTTCACCGAAGCTACAACAAAGTTAACGCTCAAGAACTGACAGACGACTGAAGAAAAACGAAGCTGCATTGAAATATATTGAAAGCATGAGGAAATATGTCTCGATGCACGTGACTTCATGTGAAGTTTGTAAGTCAAACAAATCGGTCTATAAAGGCGATGTTGTTACAACTTTCAAACAACCACTAATATTAATGTACCCCGATAGTTTGCTCTGTAGGTACCTTCCCATGCACGATGTTCCCAGAGCTGGAAAACAGGACGCTGCAGTTATCGACTCACTTGCGCTGTCCGTCTTGTAAAGTAGATTAATTAGCCCCAGTAACACAGTTGATACCGAGTAAACATCTGCATACGATCCAATTTCCATTTCTATATAAGTTGCTTGGGGAGGAGCGAGATTACCTGCACGACCGTCAGAACAACAACGGCATAAGGGGTTAATGGACTTCCTTCTTCTTTTTGTGGGCACTGTTGACTTCCCAGCCTTCGTTTATGGGTTAGCACAGTGATGTCAAAGCAAGCGCATTTTTCTGACCTTGGCGTCGTACGCGGGCATCAAGCGTTAGGTATGGAAAGAGGAAGGGTTGTGTATATGAATAAGCAGCCTGTTGGATTAAGAAAACAGTGGTGCACAAACTTCAAACGGAACGTGAAATTTTATGTCGTTATTTTTATATGGCTTCTTTCTGTTTGATATTATCTATATTGTCTGTAAAACAAAAGTACTAATATCAATTTCTTAATATTGCACTTGTGTTTTAAATCTTAATTACATAATAAAGAGTTAAGAAGGAATATTCACATACATTCCATAGTAGTACAACTATACTGTACTAAATGAATGAAATACATCAACCATAAAGAAAGTGATATCCCCCCCCCCAAAAAAAAAGATTGAGTATGACATGATAAATTGGAATTGATATTGATGGTACCTTTAGCCTTATAAAAATAATCAATAAAATAATCAAAACAATATTACAGTACAAAGCAAAGTTACCTAGGTGCTGTAGACTATATGTTTTAAGTGTAACTAATATTCCATAACAAAACTCTTATCGTATTATTCTTTTAAGGTGATATTGGTTAGCAACTTCCTATCATCAGAATATTAAACTATTTTCTTGAAATATCTTGAAGCTATAGAGCTGACATTTTTACAACACATGGGCACGTATCTTTTGCTTATGATGTAACAGTAGTTGCTTTGTTAATTCATTTCCTTACAAACAATTTCCATGCGAATATTTTCAAAATTTTCAATACACTATCTTCAGTAATACGTATTTATGGTGTATTAGATTTACGAAAACATTCTGTAAGGCTACTGAATAAATAGGCCTATATCTGAAAATTTCACTTTTCTATACGAAAAGTTGAGAAAATTTTTCTTCTGAATAAAAAATGAAACTTGTGAAAAATGAGCATTAAAATTAAAACTTCCATTCTTATAATGCACTTATACTTCTCAGACAAATCTAAAAATTACCATGGATACAGTTTTAATAAGTTCTCTTCCCTTTATCTATTGAATCAGTGCTGGCCATCCATGAATAGGGGAAGGTGTTGTACCTTGGGTCAGTTGTACCTTGGGTCATTCATCATTTCTCTGCCATTTGTGTTTTGAAAAATGAAGTATTACAATCAAGTTACATATTTGTACACAACAGTCCTCTCACAAAGCTTGGTGATCTTCGGATACAGTGGTTTGCTTTCTTTGTGAAGAAATTTGTTTTTGATCTCAGAAAGTATTTTCTTTGTAGTGTGTTCTTTATTTTTTTACGGGGCTGTGTTATAATTCAAGACATTTCCAATAGTAAGGTAAGATCTTTGTTTCTTTCTTGTTCGAATGGTATATTAGGTTATTGCTAGAATATAACCTAACTTTTGAAACATGATGTTCAGTTCACAATGAGCAGTAGTTGTACCTCGGTCCACTTGAAGCGTTGTACCTTGGGTCGACCCAAGGTATAACATTGAACTGATGATGAGCAGAAGTGTACAAATCATTATAAATTATTAGTTAATTTAATATAGTTTATTGCTCAATATGTTGGAAATATTATATCGTGATACTTTTATTTTTATAGAACCATGCCAAGAAGCAAGAATGGAAAAAAGGGGGAAAAAGTAGATGTAGAAGCACTTCGCATGGCTATAAAGGATGCGTTAACAAGTAGAACTAAAGTGCGAACTGCTGCCAAAAATTATGATATTTCGAAAACTACGTTGCCTAGGCACTTAAAAAATATGCAGGATTCTAATGAAAATGAGTTTGTGTACAGAGCTAACAATGATGTGAAGAAAGTGTTCACTTTGCCACAAGAGATTGAATTAGTAGAGTATTTGAAACAGGCAGCAAGGCTACATTACGGTCTAAATAGAAATGAAGTTCTGAAACTTGCATATCAGTAAGGATATATGAAAAGAATTTGGCTATTCCAGAGAACTGGAAAATCGAGAAAAAAGCTGGCGACATGTGGCTTAGTCATGAGGCTACCACCTCCCTACCAACAAGGTTAATCTAAGAGACAAACCTCCCAACTACAATTCGCAGTTGATTTCAGTAGTTATGATGTTAAGTAGATCGATTTTGTGTTTGTTATCTGCTTAAAATGCATTATTGCATGGACATGTTGCAAAGGAATTGTATCTTTAATTTGTTTCCTATTATATTCCAGAAGTTTCGTGATTTTTAAATAATATGTACACTTTGCATTCATATTTATGTTTATCCATAATTTGTATCTTGTTTCTTTTCTTGTAGGCTAAATTTATAATGTGACCCAAGGTACAACATGGGGTGACCCAAGGTACAACCTCATGTTGTACTTTGGTCCATTATACTTGTATACATTTAATTGAATATAAAAATTATCAAAGTAATTAAATTCGTAAATAAAAATTACCAATGATATCTCAAAGAGTAGCTTCATCTTATTTTATAATTTGGACAACCTAATAATCATAATATGGTAAAAATAGAAATTAAATGTAAAAATGACCCAAGGTACAACACCTTCCCCTATAGCTCGACCAAGCGGTCTGTCTCTTTCCTTTCCGCTGTAAAGCGCTCAGGCTCTCCTGAGCTCTAAAGCGCGCGGTTGCTCCTGTGGGTATCAATTGACATCACTGGGTTAGCAGATAGTCTAGTTATTAGTTAATCTCTTTCTGTAAGTTATTATAAGTCTTCTCTATTAACTAAAAAATGGGTATTTTGAAATTTAATTTTTATACAAATAAATAAATTTCCGCCATCACCACACCCAAATACGTCCATTGTTTATATTTCTTTCAATTCAGAAAAGTGACAATATTTTTCAGTAGGCTAATTGATCTTACTTATACAGGGTGACCCTTAAGTATTCTTTGAGATGTTTCAAACTAAAAAAAAACTTAATACAATTTTGCTCCTTTTTCCTTCCTTTTAAAGATAAAAATTATTTCATATGAAACATTTCATAGCGTGTTTTGGAGAAAGTCATTGATTTAATTCCCAATATCCTTAGTCAATTTAAGAGAGCAGTGTAATCTGATAATAAATAGTTTCGTACTTCAAATGTGTAGAAATTTGTCCTAAATGAATGTAATTTTTCGTTCTGAAAACAACTTTTTATAAAGAATACTGTATAATAACGCAAGATTTAAATCCCTAATACGAGATTTGTACTGTTCTTGCTGGTTATTTCTTCATAGACACAAATGGAGAGTACACAAGTAAGGACACCACTAAAAGTCTTTAATCTATGAAAACAAGTCTGAGACATAAAAATTTAAACTGTTATGAACGCATTAAGAATAAGAGTACATCGTCTACTGAAACAACTCACCCACAGCATGTCTGGAGAATAAGTTGCGACCCGATCTCGCAGTCCATGATGTGATGCGTTCCTCTAATATCAGGACAAGAGGCGCTGATTCTTCTGGAACAACAAGAAGAGAAAAACCATAGAAAAACAAATATAGGAAATTAATAATTAAGATAGGGGAAGGAGATATTGACATGAAAACACAGAAGAAGAAGTTACGCAAAGAAAGGAAAATATTAAACAAAAGAGGTTGATTTAATATAACTGTTCTTCAATCCGATTATTAATAGTAGTAACAGCAGTAGCAGTAGCAGTGATAGTAATAGTAATAGTAGTAGCAGTAATAGTAGTAACAGCAGTAGCAGTAACAGTAGTAGCAGTAATAGTAGTAACAACAGTAATAGTAGTAGCAGTAATAGTAGTAACAGCAGTAGCAGTGATAGCAATAGTAGTAATAGTAGTAGCAGTAATAGTAGTAACAGCAGTAGCAATAATAGTAGTAACAGCAGTAGCAGTAACAGTAGTAGCAGTAATAGTAGTAATAGTAGTAACAGCAGTAACAGTAATAGTAGTAGCAGTAATAGTAGTAGTAACAGCAGTAGCAGTGATAATAGTAGCAGTAATAGTAATAGCAGTAATAGTAGTAACAGCAGTAGCAGTAGCAGTGATAGTAATAGTAGTAATAGTAGTAGCAGTAATAGTAGTAACAGCAGTAGCAGTAACAGTAGTAGCAGTAATAGTAGTAACAGCAGTAACAGTAATAGTAGTAATAGTAGTAACAGCAGTAGCAATAATAGTAGTAACAGCAGTAGCAGTAACAGTAGTAGCAGTAATAGTAGTAATAGTAGTAACAGCAGTAACAGTAATAGTAGTAGCAGTAATAGTAGTAGTAACAGCAGTAGCAGTGATAATAGTAGCAGTAATAGTAATAGCAGTAACAGTAATAACAGCAGTAGCAGTAGCAGTGATAGTAATAGTAGTAGCAGTAATAGTAGTAACAGCAGTAGCAGTAACAGTAGTAGCAGTAATAGTAGTAACAGCAGTAACAGTAATAGTAGTAATAGTAGTAACAGCAGTAGCAGTAGCAGTGATAGCAATAGTAGTAATAGTAGTAGCAGTAATAGTAGTAACAGCAGTAGCAATAATAGTAGTAACAGCAGTAGCAGTAACAGTAGTAGCAGTAATAGTAGTAACAGCAGTAACAGTAATAGTAGTAGCAGTAATAGTAGTAGTAACAGCAGTAGCAGTGATAATAGTAGCAGTAATAGTAGTAGCAGTAATAGTAGTAGTAACAGCAGTAGCAGTGATAATAGTAGCAGTAATAGTAGTAACAGCAGTAGCAGTAATAGTAGTAACAGTAACAGTAGGAGCAGTAATATTAGTAGTAGCAGTAGCAGTAATAGTAGTAACAGCAGTAGTAGTAGTATCAATAGTAGTAGCAGTAGCAGCAGCAGTAGTAGTAGTGGTATAAATTATAATAACATTTTTCTTTAATGAGAAGTCATTTTATTTTTAGGACTTATTTACAAATATGAAAATTAAAAAGAATGTAGTTATAATACTTCTTAAAAAATAACTGAATATGAAATATATTCATTCATTGTTTTCTTTTATTGCAAGTCCAGCATTCTCTAATCTTGCCTATTTTCTGCCTTCCTCTTAGTCTCCGCTAAGATTCATATATCTTAATGTTGTTTATCATCTGATATCTTCTTTTCTTCCGAATTTTTCTCCCGTTCACCATTCCTTCCAGCCCACCCTTCAGTGGGTAATTTATTTGTTAGCCAGTGACCCAGCCAATTTCTTTTTTTCTTCAGGATCAATTTCAGCATTATTCTTTCCTCAACAAGTATAATGTATTAAAATGGTCTCTGAAGAAACAACAGACTCATATAGTCTATCAAAATATAAGAACAGCCCTGGACGAAGTACTCAGAGCGGAAGGGAAGCAAGAGTTTTTGCTTTTCATTTTATCTAGAATATACGATTTTTTCACAATTTATAGCAAAGGCGTGGTGTACTCCTATTGTTTCTTAAAATAACACACGACAATGCCTCATATAAATTGTCCATAAAAGTGATCTGAATTAGTCTATCAACAAACGACGCATTACGAATATGGTAGCGGATAATGTGTTAGTCGAATAAATTTGTAAAAACGTATAATTAGCTGAGATATTTCGTTCAATATGTGTCGTCAACTTTTTATTTGGAAGTACTATTCAATATCGCGATACAGCATATCGTTAGTATAGGATTTCTCTACACATGCTCTTTAAGGATACCGGTACCCAAAGATATATTAGAATTGGGAGAGGATAAGGTCAGGAAAGTTTGCAGGGAAGGCGTGTTCTATGTTTCTGGGAATCGGCCGGCTCTTTTTAGGAGAATGCTACATTTTTTCAAACACAGTGCCCATATGAAGAGTCCACTGCAAGAATGATGGATGTCACTTTCTTGTCGAAAATGAACCAAGACTGTCAATGCATAGCTTAAGACATATAGAATGTATATACAGAGTTATATGGCATTAACACTGATAGTCATTGTCCAGTAATGATCGGACAATCTCAGTTAAGCTTTGAGCGCTAAGCATTTCAAACTTTCAATTGCTTCTCCTGCAAAATGTATTCCAATGACATCCATCATTCTTGCACTGGACTCTTCATATGTGTACAGTGTGCATCTGGTTTTCTCCTCTTCTTCTTCCTTTGTCTTGACATAAAACTGATGATGAGCCATTTTACATTACTTCACTCAGAAGAGAAATAATGTAGCCTTGAGTGTGAATCTTTATGAAATTTCTTTTAATAATGTTCGGATATTGTTTTCACATTAGCACTTCCACCTCGACTAACTACGTATGAATGAAATCTCTCGGAAAAATTCTTTTCCTAGAATATTGGGCACCATTTGGATTTTTATTTATTCATTTATTTGTTTATTTCATCAATCTTTGTTCACGTCATGGCGGATTAGATGAATTCCAGTTCTTAATGCGCCATCACTCTCAATACAAATATAACACAAACTAATACATATTGAACCTATAAGTATCCTCTGTTTAAATACAATAATACTAATAATAATAATAATAATATTATTATTATTATTATTATTATTATTATTATTATTTATTATTATTATTATTATTAATACACAACTAATAATAAGTATAGCTCTTGTATTTAAAACTCCTACCTTAGCTTTTTAATTTTTATGCTCAATCTCTTAAGAATTATTCTGTTAACTTCAGACTACTCTTCGTAGTTTCTTATCGTGTGACTACGCAACATTTATAATTCCATCTCCGTTAGAGCTTTGACTTTGTCTTCCCATCTAATTTTAACTCTAAAAAGAAATTTTCCTAATTTATGCAGATTGCTGGCGTTTAGGTGACCATTCATATTTTATAAGCTACTATAGCGTTTATTTGTAGAAATTTTTTATCTACCCAACTGTTTCTCAAATCATTCGTTGGCTGACACTTTAGCACAATATGCATTGCGTCTTCAGCTAGTCCACACAAAGGACATTTATCCTTCTGTACGTTCCCTCTTTTATTCTTGAGTCTGCAGATACCTAATCTCCACCATGCAATTCCTGTTCTCTCTTCCCTTGAAACCGTTTGGATTATGACTTTGATAGTCTTCTTCGGCAACAATTGAAGTTACAATATTAGCACTTCCACCTCGACTAACTACGTATGAATGAAATCTCCCGGAAAAATTCTTTTCCTAGAATACCTGGTATCGTTTGGACTACGACTTTCATAGTCTTCTTCAGAAACAATTGAAGTTACAATTAACAACGTCGCCAATAATTTTCCCTCACTGATCTTCAAATGTAACGTAGCCTAATTTCGATATAGGGCTTACTTTACTTTGGGCCTCATTGTAGAATAGATGTCGTAAGGTCGTAAGGTAAGATGCAAGACCGTCTTCTACATCCTTCATTCATTAAATCGCCTGAAAAATTTTCTACCCTTTCAATTAAAAAGAATTCTGATACAAACATTGGTGCTGCCACATTTTGACTATTGCGACATTCTACTAACAGATTTAAATTCTAACTTAGCCCAAAGATTGCAGCGCGTTCATAATGCCTGCATACGTTTCATCTGCAAATACGACCACATTACACCTTCCCTTGAAACGCTGCAATGGGTAAGATTACAGGACCGAAGATGTATCCATTCACTAATTTTCCTATATCTCATCATCAACACTTCTTCGCCTAACTATCTCTCGGTGCGTTTCAATCTCTTGTCCTCTTATCACAGCCTGGGTACTCGTTTAAAAATGATCCTTTATTATCTATGCCTTGCCATAAAACAGCTCACTATTCCTCCTCTTTCACAGTATCAGCAATTCGTTTCTGGAACTCCCTACCCAGCTCCCTCAGGGACTGTCGAAAGGTATTGCAATTTAAATGTGAATTGTTTAAACACGTGACCAGTATTCAGATTTAATTCTCCTTCTTGTAATATGTAATATTGGTTCACTTACCTCTCGCATATTAATAGAGTGTAACTTCTAGCCTTATATTATTTTGTAATCATTATTTAGTGAGTTCGCATTATTTTATTCGACTTGTGTTTGTATAACTATATAAATTTCTATTAGTGTTCTTTAAATATTAGTCTGTAAAACTATATCAGCTTCTATGGTTTCTGGCTAAGTGGAAGAGAAGGCCTGATGGCCTTAACTTCGCCAGAATAAATAAATACGTATTATTATTATTATTATTATTATTATTATTATTATTATTATTATTATTATTTCAGGCGTAATAGATCGACTATTGATAAGATTTTTGTATTCGACAGATATTGGAAAAAAAAAATACTTATAAGGGTACAGTACATCAGTTATTCATAGATTTAAAAAATATGACTCGGTTAAGAGAGAAATTTTATATAATATTCTTATTGAATTTGGTATTCCCAAGAAACTAGTTCGATTAATTAAAATGTGTCTTAGTGAAACTTACAGCAGAGTCCGTATAGGCCAGTTTCTATCTGATACTTTTCCAATTCACTGCAAACTAAAGCAGGGAGATGCACTATCACCTTTACTTTTTAACTTCGCTCTAGAATATGTCATTAGGAAAGTTCAGGATAATAGAGAGGGTTTGGAATTGAACGGGTTACATCAGCTGCTTGTCTATGCGGATGACATGAATATGTTAGGAAAAATCCACAAACGATTAGGGAAAACGTGGAAATTCTACTTGAGGCAAGTAAAGAGATAGGGTTGGAAGTAAATCCCGAAAAGACAAAGTATATGATTATGTCTCGTGATCAGAATATTGTACGAAATGGAACTATAAAAGTTGGAGTTTTATCCTTCGAAGAGGTGAAAAATTCGAATATCTTGGAGCAACAGTAACAAATATAAATGACACTCGGGAGGAAATTAAACGCAGAATAAATATGGGAAATGCCTGTTATTATTCGGTTGAGAAGCTTTTGTCATCTAGTCTGCTGTCAAAAAATCTGAAAGTTAGAATTTATAAAACAGTTATATTAGCCTACCGGTTGTTCTGTATGGCTGTGAAACTTGGACTCTCACTTTGAGAGAGGAACAGAGATAGAGGGTTTTTGAGAATAAGGTTCTTAGGAAAATATTTGGGGCTAAAAGGAATGAAGTTACAGGAGAATGGAGAAAGTTACACAACGCAGAGTTGCACGCATTATATCCTTCACCTGACATAATTAGGAACATTAAATCCAGACGTTTGAGATGGGCAGGGCATGTAGCACGTATGGGCGAATCCAGAAATGCATATAGAGTGTTAGTTGGGAGACCAGAGGGGAAAAGACCTTTGGGGAGGCCGAGACGTAGATGGGAAGATAATATTAAAATGGATGTGAGGGAGGTGGGATATGATGATGGAGACTGGATTAATCTTGCTCAGGATAGGGACCAATGGCGGGCTTATGTGAGGGCGGCAATGAACCTCCGGGTTCAAATAAAAATAGTAAGTAAGTAAATATTATTATTATGTTTATTATTATTATTATTATTATTATTATTATTATTATTATTATTATTATTATAAGGTCGACAGGAACAGGAGAACTCCAGGAAAGCTCTGATTCTGCGATCTCGCTTGCTGTAATATCACTCCAGTTAACGCAGGGAATCGAACTCGAGATCTCGAAACGATGAACTTGTGCTCCAGTGCTGAGCTATTGGGTCTTAAGGGGACACTCAACTATATTTTGGAACTTTTTTCCTATTTGACCAATCTTTTTCAAATTTGGAGAAAAAGTTTAATATACACATGGAAAGTAACATGCAAAATCTCAGCTCATTAGATCCAATACTTTTCAAAATAAAAAATATTTCAATTTTTAATCAATCATTATTTGAAATATCACTTTTAATTATCATTTTTTATTTTTTGGCTTTGTGCATTTGACTGTGAGTTCTCAATGAATAGGAGAAGAATTCTGCGTATTGATTTAGTTCTGTCACGTAAATTAGTGTAGAAATTTAATTTTTCATTGCTATGACACTTTTTCTGCAGTTTTTAAGTTGAGTGTCCCCTTAACAATAAATATTTCAGAATCTGGAATTAAGCCGTAAGTAGGGAACCTAAAAAACTAACCTGATATTTCAACGGTAACGTAAATATATTCGTAACGGTATTTTACACAAAGTCTGTATTGTGAAGCAAAAATCCCTATCACGGATGTAAAAGACTTCGGCAATAAATTAAAATCCCGTAGCTCGGTTCAATCGCGGTAGACTTATTGCGTCGGCATTGTAAACTTTACAGCTCCTGGAGTTTCGAAACTCTATGGCTATAACGGAATTCTGAGTCCTAACCTAAGAAGGGCAATATAAAAAATAAGTTGTCTTGGGCCATTAAGGGACAGCCCATAGTAAATGCCTTTCTATGAAGGTCAAAGAAGATATAAAATCTTGAATTCAGTCAGGATTCAAAATCTTATGGAGAACGTATAATCACAATTAACAAATTTACGCCCACCTGCGAGAAGACCAAACAATAATTAAAAAAATACCTACAATCGATGAAAATAGGTTCTAAAATGTAAGGAATTATTATCTTTTATCCAATCAGTACCAGTGTTGCCAATTCAGCGGTTTTCCCGCTACATCTAGCGTTTTTCGGCGTTAGTTTAGCGGGTAAAATTTATGAAATTTGTATTGCTGATATAGGGATTTAGCGGGTATTTTTAGCACTCACAGCGGCAAAATAATATAATTTTACATTGACAATATAGCAATTTCTACACGGCTTCACAGCGGATTTTTAAGAATCGAGTTGGCAACAACTATCACTACAGAACAGAGTACAGGACAATCAGTTTATTTCCACATCAATTGATCTCGAGTTACGCTTTGTTGGCGATTCTTCACAGTATATATCATGGATAATGTGTTTCCGAAAGGTGCCACACAACTCTGAGTGAAAAATCTATAAACCATCAAACACTTCCATTACATCCTTTGACAACCCTGGCCGTTTCCATCACTATCTTCCTCCAGCAGCCAGGGTTACAGATTCTATTCTCGAACGTATGTATGTATGTATGTATGTATGTATGTATGTATGTATGTATGTATGTATGTGTGTGTATGTATGTATGTATGTATGTATGTATGTAGGGGAGATTTAAACTCAGGTACAATAAAAATTTAAGTAAAAATAAAATGATGTCCCTGTATGTATGTATGTATGTATGTATGTATGTATGTATGTATGTATGTATGTATGTATGTATGTATGTATGTATGTTGTGTATGTATGTATGTATGTGTGTATGTATGTGTGTATGTATGTATGTGTGTATGTGTGTATGTATGTATGTGTGTATATATGTATGTGTGTATGTATGTGTGTGTATGTATGTGTGTATGTATGTATGTGTGTATGTATGTATGTATGTGTGTATGTATGTATGTATGTATGTGTGTATGTATGTATGTATGTACGTATGTATGTATGTATGTGTGTGTATGTATGTATGTATGTATGTATGTATGTATGTATGTATGTATGTATGTATGTAGGGAGATTTAAACTCAGGTACAATAAAAATTGAAGTAAAAATAAAATGATGTCCCTGTATGTATGTATGTATGTATGTATGTATGTATGTATGTATGTATGTGTATGTATGTATGTATATATGTATGTATGTATGTAGGGGAGAGTTGGGTAGTATCGGACATCGGGTAATATCGGACAGTGATGTTTCTTTCATCTACCACCAGATGGTAGTACCTAAGTGACATTGTTACGTTTCTGTATGCGACATCTGAACACTGCTACTACCATCTGGTGGCAGATGTAAAAAACATCACTGTACTACAATCTGGTGGTAGATGAAAGAAACATCACTGTCCGATATTACCCGATGTCCGATACTACCCAACTCTCCCCTATGTATGTACATATGTATGTATGTATGTATGTATGTATGTATGTATGTATGTATGTATGTATGTATGTATGTATGTATGTATGTATGTATGCGTGTATGTAGGATGAACAGTAAGTAAGGTGATTAATTTCAGGAGGTTATTCTTCGAGGCATTTCAAACAAAAATGTTTAATACAATTTTGAGCGTTTTTCTTCCTTTTCGAGATAAAAAATGCTGTGCATGAAACATTTCATAGCGTGTTTGGGAAAGAAATTGATTCAATTCCCAATATGCCCAGTCAATTTAAGAGAACAGTGTATTATGACAATAAATTATGGACAGAATTTTAGTTTCATCCTTTAAATGTGCAGATATTTGATCCGAACAAATGTATCTTTTCGTTCTGCAAAGTAATTAAAAAATGTTATATAATAATAATAATAATAATAATAATAATAATAATAATAATAATAATAATAATAATAATAATAATAATAATAATAATAACAGAGAGGTGGGATATGATGATAGAGACTGGATTAATCTTGCTCAGGATAGGGACCGATGGCGGGCTTATGTGAGGGCGGCAATGAACCCCGGGTTCCTTAAAAGCCATAAGTAAGTAAGTACTGTAAGTAAGTAAATAATAATATGAATAATAATAACAATAGGCTAATAATAATAATAATAATAATAATAATAATTAATAATACTTAATTATTGAATAAGCAGTCGCGGACAACCGATGAGGGGTGGTCCTCCAGCTTGGGGTTTGGCGAAGAGCTAACAACCCATCACTGTAAAAAAACAGCTTGTTACGAAACCTTCAAATAAGATGGGCAGGGCATGTAGCACGTATGGACGAATCCAGAAATGCATATAGAGTGTTAGTTGGGAGGCCGGAGGGAAAAAGACCTTTAGGGAGGCCGAGACGTAGGTGGGAAGATAATATTAAAATGGATTTGAGGGAGGTGGGATATGATGATAGAGAATGGATTAATCTTACTCAGGATAGGGACCAATGGGGGCTTATGTGAGGGCGGCAATGAACCTCCGGGTTCCTTAAAAGCCATTTGTAAGTAAATAATAATAATAATAATAATATAATAATAATAATAATAATAATAATAATAATAGCCATTTAACAATATAACAAACTAGTGCTTATTCTTATCGAGGGAAGTAAGTAGACGTGACAACGTGACGCTTAGAATGAAACCTAAGAGCAACAATCAGTCAGCAAAATTATGTTTTAAAAGCACACCGCACGTTATTGTATGATGCCGACATGATAACCATGAGCGGCGATAATACCCTCCAATATCTGGAGGCCGTCTCCTCTAACCTACAGAGCAGCAATTTCGGTTCGGCAAAATTATGTTTTAAAAGAACACCGCACGTTATTGTATTGATGCCGACATGTTAACCATGAGAGCGCGGCGATAATACCTGCTCCAATGGATCTGGAGGGCCGTCAATCTCTTGTGATCCGCAACCTGAGGACGCGCCAATTAGCCGTGGTGATAGGAACCCACAGTACATGGAATAATAATAATAATAATAATAATAATAATAATAATAATAATAATAATAATGTAATTTGTAATCGGGGCTGTAATTGCGATTGCAATCGGAGTTCCTTTTCTACCTTTACGAGGATGATCCCGAAAGCTAGCATCACAGCCTGAGGCTTAACCATCGCTGTTCTCTAAATGGCTTTGTAGCTGAACAGACGTGCTCTTGTACATATACAGCAAGCTGCGTCGTGAACTTAACTTTGGCTATGATAATTATGTTAGTATGTTAGAGATATGTTAATAAATGTGGCGAAATGAGTCCGAGATCCAACGCCGGAAGTTACCAAGCAATTATACTTCAATCGGCTGAGAGAAAACCTAGGAAAAATCCTCAACCAGGCAACTTGTCCAAACCGGGATTCGAAATCGGTCCCGCTCATTTCACAGTCAGACATGCTAGCCTGTTAACCTGCAGCGGTGGATACAGCTAAAATGAACCGATTTCAACTCCGACCTCGTTATGGTATCTTTAATCAAAACATCGTTTTTTACATTTTTCTACCACGTAAACCTCAGGCAAGCTCACGCTTAGGGAAATCCAATGATGCGTTGAGCCACAGGATGTGAGAACAATGTTTTGTAAGTTTGCCTCAGGTAGGCCTACTTCGAGAACCAATTTCTGTCGTGCCTACAACAAACGTTACACTTTTACTAGCTGCAGATCCTTGATCTAATAGAAGTTGATTTAACTGGTGGTGATGAAAGATCTCATGGTACCATTTGTCATGAAAAAGTCGGAATTAGAGCGAAGTCAACTACAACCTAGAGCTTGGAAACTTACTTATTTAGAGTGCATCCATTTCATAAATCAAAACTGTTAAATAAATAAAGTTTCGAAATTGAAATGAGACGTAACATGGGTCTGTGGGTATTTAAAACTACACCGTGATTCAGAAAGGATGGTGCAAAACTGAAAAGCTGTTGCGAGAATTGCAACAATGGGAAGGAAGCAATCAACAGCTGTTAATTATGAAAGTGACCGGTCACAAGTTTGTGACGATTTTAACAATCATAAATTTGTATATATATATATATATATATATATATATATATATATATATATATATATATATATATATATGATCTAGTACTTTACACTAGACAAAATATAGACAATTACTCATTAGTGGCCAATATACATGATCATGACATTAGAAATAGTGAACAAATTAATATTCCATATTGCAGATTACATAAGAGCAATACAAACTTTTTAATTATGTATGTATGTATGTATGTATTTATTTATTCACACTGCGATGGGTATATACCCAATGGCAGTGGTAACTAATTACACTCAAATAATGACAATAATGAACTTATTAATTAAAATTACAATTACTAATAATAATAATAATAATAATAATAATAATAATAATAATAATAATAATAATAATAATAATAACAGGGATATATACTAAATTAAATGAAACGATCCGGGGATGAAATTATATAATAAGCTCCCAAGTCAATATTATAAATTACCAATCAATAGTTTCAAAACTAGATTTTACAATTGGTTATTAAATAATCCCTTTTATTCTGTTGCTGAGTTTTTCAACACAAATTTGTATGCAATTGTATTTTAATCAATAAGTTTTAATTGCAATTTAGTTAGTTTTCTTCAATTTAAAAGTTTCAAATTATTTCAGGTTTTGATTGTATTACTTAAATTTTACTGTTTCTGTTATTACTGTTTTTTAAATGTATTTATATGTTTTTTTTTCAATGTATTCTGACGAAGCCTAAAACTCTATGTCTAATGGCCAAATAAATTGAATTGAATTGAATTTCCTCGTTCATATCGTCATTTAATTGAAGTGTAGTACAGGGACATCATTTTATTTTTACTTCAATTTTTATTGAACCTGAGTTTTTGAATGTACTTCACTCCTACCCCCTCTACTAGTAAACTTCCAATCGTCCTCCAAACAGAACCAAGGCCGCGTATGCAGTCAAAGTGCCTTACGGTGATACTAAACAGTACTGAGTTAGTGAGTATAGTACGTTCCATAAATATATTCGCGTTTTTCAGTGACGAAAGAGTTTTCAATATTGAATCATATTTTCGTATAGGTACTGTCGTCCGTTTGCCTACGTCTCATCCCGATTTTCCCCACCTACTTCTGCTCGCCCCTCTGTAAAGGCTAGTGGCTGGGCTGTCTTAACTCTTTTCTGAAAACATTAATTTCTGTTAGGAATTGGGCGTCTACGTAATATTATACAACTGTTTAAAATAACTTAAATAAAAGGACTTCCTTCCTTTCTACGACCCTGCGACGTAACTACTTGGATGGGAAGTAGATAGCATATCTAAGTAATTTTATCTTTTCGGATCGAGCAGAAGTGAAGATTGAATTTATAGTACGTCAGGTAATCTTTTATAGATTAAGTACAGAATTATTTCAACTTGAGTTACTAGCACGAAGGACGAAACTGGTAATTGGAATTAGGTACAATAGTCTATAGTGCGGTAATATGCACAAAAGAACTGAAGCCTGTATCGAAATGAACGGCCACCATTTTAAAAAATGTGTTTAAATATCCATATTATGATTATTTTTCAACTTAACTTCATTCTTTATACTGTACGCAAATGTGTTGTAGACAGTATAATATACACTCTATAATGAATACGTCCACATGGACAGCTCAGTTCATGAGTAAAAACACTCATTGTTAATACTGTACTGTATTTTGATTAAACAAAAATCTAATGAAAATGATCAAACTCAAAATCGCGATAATTCCTAGTTTACGTAAATGGATGAACTACTTTTCTTCCCTCCTACAACCTAGTAAATTGATTTGTTTGTATTTTACGCCAGTATCATCGAACTCCAATCGTGGATGGGGGTAGCAAAGGTATAGCCAGGTTAACATTAGAAATGTTAGTAAAAATAAAATGATGTCTCTGTATAATGCTACATAAGATGACAACAAGAAAGGTAGAAAAAGCTTATTGTGTGCTTGAATTCGCACGAACAGGAGCCATTGTGGAGTCCAACGAAATTTTACGATGTTCGACAGTATCTGAATGACATCCTACCATAACACTTGATCGGGCGCGCAGAAAACAATTCACCAATATTTGTATGACCTCCATGATCGCCGGACATTAAACACTCCGTGTATGTTTTCCCCTTTCCAACTGACCTGAATGACCTGAGACGGAGACTCGAAACAGCGGTGGAGTCAGTAACCAAGGACATGCTTGCACGAGTCTGGACAAAACTAAAGTACCGTCTCGACATCTGTCGTGTCACAGTGGAGGTCACATTGAACACTTGTAGTGTGCGTAAAAAATTGGACAGTTAATGTGTTGTTTCAAGCCAATGAAGTTGTTTTTAGTTTGTTCACTTTTGAATAAATTAGTATTACTTTTGCACCATCCTTTTTTGAATAACATATTGTGTTATGTTTAAAGCAGCGGTGACCAAAGTGAGTTTCATGATTACATCATGTAATCACATATATTCAAACGAGTACGAGGAGTTTCCTGTACATTGCTGTGTGTTTCATTCACGTACTGAAGGCAAGCAGTGGCGGTATCATTTCGCTCTAAAACCTCTTGTCTCTACAAGCAGTAAGAGGTGGTTTCGTAAAGAATGAGAAGGAGAACTTTTTTGTTGTTCTGTAGGACAAATTGTAATATGTTTACTTTGCTCAACGGTTCAATTAGGGGTATATAGAAACATTAATTGCCACGCTGAATAATGTATTATTATTATTATTATTATTATTATTATTATTATTATTATTATTATTGACCACTAAGTATATGTTTCTATAATAATTCTTCTGTACGTGCATGAATATTGATATTTTTAGATCTTCTCCCTAGAAGGATAAAATTATTAGGTTTTATCTCAATTTCAATCTTCTTAATCTTTAGATGAAGGTAAATATTTATTAGTTATTCATTTAATAATAATAATATTGTAGACAAACTGATTCAATATTATGTGCCAACAAACTATTAAACGCCAGGAGTTGACATGTCTTAAATCTTAGCCAGAAAGAGAAAGATGACATATATTTTAAACAGTTGTTTAATATTATGTAGACGTCCAAATTCCTAACAGAAATTAATGTTTTTCGAAAAGAGCTAAGACAGCCCAGCCACTAGCCTTTACAGAGGGGCGAGGAGAAGCGGGGGGGGGGGGAACGGGGTGCGACGTAGGCAAACGGACGACAGTACCTGTGCGAAAATATGATTCAATATTGAAAGTTCTTTTGTCACTGCAAAACACTAAGATATTTCTGGAACGTACTATACTCATTAACTCAGTACTGTTTACTATGACCGTAAGGCGAATTTGACTGCATACGCGGCCTTGGTTCTGTGTGAAGTACGTTTGGAGGTTTACTAGTAGAGGGGGAGGGAATGAAGTACATTAAAAAACTCCGGTATAGTCGGACCATCGGATCTGTGCCCCCGTAAGATATGCGAACTGAACTCTAATTCCTTCTCAGCCTCGGTAATTCATTTCTCTCCCTGCATTCCTATCTCTCTCTTTTCTATCTCTCTCCCTTTCTGTCCCCCATTACTCACAATTTTGGCCTTCTTGCGGGACAGTTTACAATATTTGCACTTGCAGTGCAGTGTTGTCAACTCAACATGAATACTGTAGCACGGAGTGGCGAAAGAAATATTATTAAGCAAGTACGTAATAGCATTTTGCGATGAAGAGAAACAAACAGGTCAATATCTGTTTCTTATAAATCAGGCAATGAAAAGAGCAACTGATATCACAGGTGAGGCTTATTTTATTTCAATTGATTATGTATTAAAATTACTTACTTAACTAATACTAATAATACAACATTTTATGTAATTTATATAGGCAGGTCAGAACTCCTAATAAAGAAAATCAGGAGAGAGGGAGGCTGTGCAGGAGATGGAAAGCTAGAATCACCAGGGAAGAACAGACCAAGGGAACTTTTAATTATTGTAGATGATATGGACAGATGTATTTTAAGAAGAAAGGTACAGGAATTTTATACCGTTCAGAAAGAAGTTTCAACATTGAAGAAATCACTGAAGCTTGCGAGAGAAGCAATAATTTCCAAGGTTGGAGAGAAATCTACGGAAAGTGATTCGAGACATGGGATTTAGGTTTAAAAAATGTAGAAATAGAAAATGTATTTTGATTGAAAGAAATAATATTATAGCATGGAGGTCCAGTTATTTATGACACCGTTTGACGGAAGTTTGGCAACATCCCTATTCGGCAAGGTTCGTGGCCTGCTGTTTGACGTAGTGGGAGGAAAGCGGGTGGAATGGAGTGAGTACAGGCGTTAACTTTTCCAAGAACGACGACAGCGCTGAAGGGGCACAGATCCGATGGTCCGACAATACAATAAAAATTGAAGTAAAAATAAAATGATGTCCTTGTACAGGGACATCACTTTATTTTTACCAACATTTTTAACATTAACCTGGCTATACTCGGAAACACTGTTACCCCCTTCCATTACAGGAGTTTGATGTTACTAGTGCAATATGTAAACAAATCATTTTACTAGCTATAGGAGGAGAGAAAAGTAGTGTATCCATTTATGTTGTAGGGAAATACGATATTATGATTTTCAGTTTGATCATCACTTTTACGGAATTTATCAAAATACAGTAGAGTAGTAACATTTTTTTCAAAACTCAACTTTTCAGGCGGCTATGTTCGTTATGTAATGTCTACTTTATTTAGCATATTAATTATTGATGTTATCATACAATATAGAGAGTGCATTTAAATTGAGGGGGTCATAAGTAAAGGGCTGTAAGTGCACTTAAGTTACTTTTGAGAAAATGGGGTTTAAATGTTTAAGCTTTAAAATCGGTAAAATTTTTATTTAAATTTTAATGTGTGATGCGATTAAAATATCCCTTTGCCACTAAAATTTTAGATACTTTTGCTTACACTGGATGCACTTAACTCGTGTTATTACAAATGTCACTAGCATTCCTTTGCTTCTAGCCACCTCAATTCAAAAAAAAGCTAATCTGAATTTTTAAACAAGTTGCTGAAAATGGTTGCCGTTCATTACAATGCAGGCTTCAATTCTTTTATGCATATTATTAAAAACATTCTGAAGCATATTCTCTGAAATTGAATTTATCGTTTCTTGAATATAATTTTTTAGTACGATATTATTAATAAAGCTCGGAACTTGGGGACTTGTGTGTCGTGTGCTTGAGTAAGGTTACAGGTACAACGTACACAAAGCTCACGCTGCAAGTGCTCAGGGACTGTCGTATGTACTAAGAAAGTGGTCACATCGAACGACAAGAAGACGGACGAGGGAAATGTGTCATGACTAAGCCAATGACATTCAGAGAATTGCAGGAAAACGGTCTGTTTGAGGAATTAGAAAATACGTGTTATTCGAATGGGTATTATAGAAGTTTGAAAATACATTTTTAAAATTTCAGGTACAGAATTTCGTGGAGGACTTCGGAGGAGATATATTATTTTTTTCGAATGGAGAGTTTGTATTTTGTAAGTTGTGTCACACACAAACTAGAGGCTGGAACGGTGAAAGACATTGCAGTCCCTTAAATCGGTGGAAAATTTGCCCACAGCCATGGAACAAGTCGTAGAGGGACCTGCCCTAGTAGTGACACACAAATTGAAAACTATTTTGAGAAAAAATTGGGATATAATTATCTTTCTCAGATACGAGATGAGCTAACAACTGCTGAAAATCGAATAGAAAACAGTAACAGTGAAAAACATTCAGTATTTTAAGTTTGTTCCCGTCACTTCATGTGAGGTGGAAATAAGTTTCTCTCGTTTCAAATCATGTTTAACTAACAGGCGAAGAAGTTATGGGTTCGAAAATCTTCGAATGTACTAGTCATACACTGTAATAAAATGTACAGAGCAGAACAGTAAATTTGACTCGTGTTTATTTTCATTATACATATGCTGTAAAATTACGTGTTTCAACCTACCATAATACAATCAATATGTTGTTACAGCCAGAAACCACTTTTATAGCAGAACTGACTGTACCTCCGTGCTGGAAGCGGGAGTTGTGGAAATGGAAGTCCAGTCGCTTAGCCACGTGGAAAGGCACAAGTCCCCAAGTTCCGAGCTTTGATTATTAATATAGGTTCTTTCTTCTATAGAAAACGCAACCATATTTATGAAACACACTATACACTGCAGTGTTTACTTCACTGCTTGAAGACTTCGAATGCAACAGCGGTCGTAAGTTTGTGTGTCTGACGGGAGCAAGGACATTAGTGAAGGGGTGAGAGTGAAGTACATTCAGAAATGCAGGTACAATAAAAATGCAAGTAAAAATAAAATGATGTCCCTGTACAAGAATCCTAGCTTCGCTAATGGAATGAACAACTGGCTGTGAGAATACTGGGTTTTGCTGTGAACTTACGTAAAACATAGCACGTTGAGACAGTCACAGTAGCTGTGACGTGTTGTGAGGTAATGTACGCCACTTCTGCGCTGAGTGCAGCGAATGTAAATGGCAGAACGTCAGTCCGGACCATTGGCTGGTCAGCGTGCTCACAAACCGAATTAAGGTTTGTGTGCTGTCATCGTCATTAAGAACCGAGTCTATCTATACATGCAGCAAAGAAGTAGCCGTGTTGTATCTGCTGGAACGACTCCAACTGGTGTGACCACAGCGAGTCGCCCGCCTATGATCTGTCTTCCATAGCCTACTTCTGGTACCACCGGACATACATATCAAGATCTATGTGGAGACGTAAACAAAATGATAATAATTAGTGTTCCAGTGAAGTTATTGGATTCTGTATTATTTATACCTGTCCCTGCAGACGGATTTAGACCTGCTGACACATTTCCCTCGCCGGCCGGTGTCTGTCTACCCGTCCAAAATATAGCCCATGTTCTTATGATACTGTATTAAATTAGTTTGCACGCTTCCCATGCAAGCAGTATTTGGTTCGATTCTCTCAGTGGGGAATAAAGAGATTTTTCTTCCGTTCACGGAACTGGTTAATAATAGTTTTATTTTCCCTGGCAGAGTTAAGACCATCAGGCCTTCTGTTCCACTCAACCAGGATCAAATCACATACATAAAAATACATACCGGTATACAAATATTAATAATAATAATAATAATAATAATAATAATAATAATAATAATAATAATAATAATAAAATAATAATAATAATAAAGGTAAAGGTATCCCCGTAACATACCATGAAGGCACTTGGGGGCATGGAGGTAGAGCCCCATGCTTTCCATGACCTCGGCACTAGAATGAGGTGGTGTGTCGGCACCACGCTCTGACCGCCTTTTACCCCGGAAAGACCCGGTACTCAATTTTATAGGAGGCTGAGTGAACCTCGGGGCCGTTCTCAAAGTTTGGCAACCAGAAAAAATCCTGTCACCACCTGGGATCGAACCCCGGACCTTCCAGTCCGTAGCCAGCTGCTCTACCAACTGAGCTACCCGGCCAATAATAATAATAATAATAATAATAATAATAATAATAATAATAATAATAATAATACTTACAAATGGCTTTTAAGGAACCCGAAGGTTCATTGCCGCCCTCACATAAGCCCGCCATTGGTCCCTATCCTGAGCAAGATTAATCCAGTCTCTATCATCATATCCCACCTCTCTCAAATCCATTTTAATACTATCTCCCATCTACGTCTCAGCCTCCCCAAAGGTATTTTTCCTCCGGTCTCCCAACTAACATTCTATATGCATTTCATACGTGCTACATGCCCTGCCCATCTCAAACGTCTGGATTTAATGTTCCTAATTATGTCAGGTGAAGAATACAATGCGTGCAGTTCTGTGTTGTGTAACTTTCTCCATTCTCCTGTAACTTCATCCCTCTTAGCCCCACATATTTTCCTAAGAACCTTATTCTCAAAGAGCCTTAACCTCTGTTCCTCTCTCAGAGTGAGAGTCCAAGTTTCACAGCCATACAGAACAACCGATAATATAACTGTTTTATAAATTCTAACTTTCAGATTTTTGACAGCAGACTGGATGATAAAAGCTTCTCAACCGAATAATAACAGACATTTCCCATATTTATTCTGTGTTTAATTTCCTCCCGAGTGTCATTTATATTTGTTACTGTTGCTCCAAGGTATTTGAATTTTTCCACCACTTCGAAGGATAAATCTCCAATTTTTATATTTCCATTTCGTACAATATTCTCGTCACGAGACATAATCATATACTTTGTCTTTTCGGGATTTATTTCCAAACCGATCGCTTTATTTGCTTCAAGTAAAATTTCCGTGTTTTCCTTAATCGTTTGTGGATTTTCTCCTAACATATTCACGTCATCCGCATAGACAAGAATCTGATATAACCCGTTCAATTCCAAACCTTGCCTGTTATCCTGAACTTCCCCAATGGCATATTCTAAAGCGAAGTTAAAAAGTAAAGGTGATAGTGCATCTGCCTGCTTTAATAATAATAATAATAATAATAATAATAATAATAATAATAATAATAATAATAATAACAACAATAATAATAATGATAATAATAATAATAACAATAATAATAATAATAGTAATAATAATAATAATAATAATAATAATAATAATAATAAAAAAAAGAGAGATTGAATGAATATACACAATCAGTATTAACTTAAAAATAATGATAATAAAAAAATATATAATAAAAAAAAAGAGACTGAATACATAATCGCCTCATATAAATACATGTTTAACGTTCTAGAAAACAAAGAATTGCCATATAAAACTTCTGTTAAACGTGCATTTATATACAGGGACATAATTTTATTTTTACTAACATTTCTAATATTAACCTGGCTATACCTTTGGATCAACGATTGAGAACTGAAAACACCGTTTGCTACCCCTTCCACGACTGTCTTTCTCGTTAGACATGGAATTGAGGGGTTTGCCGGAAAAAGGGCGTATACATCAATATGGCGAATTGAGATAGGGGAGAGTCGGGTAGTATCGGACATCGGGTAGTATGGGACAGTGCGTTTCTTTCAGCTACCACCATATGGTAGTACCTGAATGACATGGTTACGTATCTCTATGCGACATCACAGAAACGTAACCATGTCAATCAGCTACTATCATCGTGTGGTAGATGAAAGAAACTCACTGTCCGATATTACCCGATGTCCGATACTACCCGACTCTCCCTACAGTACATGTAATCTAAGATTTTAAAACGCACCTGAATAAAATGTTATACACGCACGCAGCCCTGTCCTGCAGGTATGTACAGTACAATCAAAACAAAATTTCGCTACTATAATTATTCACTACATTTAAACCGTTTTCCCGAAGAAGGGCGTAGAGGTCTATCCGCCTTTCTTCCGGCAAAGCCCTCAATTGTATTACTTACGTATAGGCCTGCTGGTAAAGGTATCCCCGTAACATGCCATGAAGGCACTAGGGCATGGAGGTAGAGCCCCATGCATTGAATGAGGTGGTGTGGTCGGCACCACGCTCTGACCGTTTTACCCCCGGAAAGACCCGACTCAATTTTATAGGAGGCTGAGTGAACCTGAAACCCCGGATGAGAAAAAGAAATGCCCTATACCGCATTGAATTGTAATTCGGTAGGAAAGGAGGTGGTGAAACATGATGAAAAAGAAAGAATAGTATGAAATTTATTACATATTAAATTACCAAAACGGACAGACAACGTCTCTTGGTCGAAAAGCTCTGAAACGATTTACTTTTGTTTACCGAGTGAAGCTGACGTCAATACTGCAGTTTCATTCATTCATTCATACTGTTTTGGAAACGACAGGTCTTTCACTGCAAATAAAGCATTATCAAATCTTTCTATTTTCCGCATTGCTCTTAGATATAGCATATGATCCATATATCTTAATGTTGTCTATCATCCGATATCTTCTTCTGCCCCAAACTTTTCTTCCGTTCACCATTCCTTCCAGTGGATCCTTCCGTAAACAGTTTCTTCTCAGCCAGTGCCCCAGCCAATTTCTTCTCTCTTTCTGATCAGTTTCAGCATCATTCTTTCTTCACTCACTCTTTCTAGCACAGCTTCATTTCTTATTTTGTCTGTCCACTTCACACGCTCCTATCTTCTTCATATCCACACTTCAATTGCTTCTAGCCGTTTCTCTTCACTTCGTCGTAATGTCCATGACTGGCTGGAAACACTGGGACATTTCAGCCGGCACCTATGTTGCGGTCTCCTGTTTCTCTTTGGATAGATCTAATAGGCCTATTAAATTTTGTTTAAAGTTATGTTTATATGAAAGTTTTATCTTCCTCTGTGTTTGAACCCAGAATCTGTTAGTCTGTATTGTATTGCTCTGTCGACATAGCCATCTCAGTTCCTGTTTAAATCCAACCTTTATCCGTTAATTTTACTACAGAAAAAAGTATTAAAAATTGTTTAAAAGCAGAAAGATTACTCAACTTAATTGTTGTTTAAAGATTTCAAAGTTTTCGACATTAAACAAATTTATTATTTTATTTTATTAGAATATTTTCACAAAAATCTAAATATCTTTGAAAGGTAGGGAAACTCGGCAAATTTCGCAATATTCTTGTATTTCTTATATTGCCAAATTTCCTCCAGAGTTTTAAGCAGTTCAATGACACGATCATAGAGTGCAACATCTGAGTGTAATTTTAGTATTCGTTTCATCCGAATCCGCGCATTATGGTGGCAGATATTGCTACTAATAGAAAGAAGTGTTGAATACTTCCTGTTGACGTGGTGGTTATGTGGACGTGTGTATACAAAGACGGAAGAAAAGTGTTGTTCATTACCTACGTTTGTTTGTGCATTACATGTCAAAAGCTGAGATTCCATATTATAAGGTAAGCCATTTATATAATTAATATTTTCTGTTAATAACTCATCAGGCCTTAGCTCGTTGTATGTTCTTCTTAGCAAAAAATGTCTTCTCCAGGGTAGTGTGAATTAGCCATTTTCCTTTATAGTGATATATTGCTGCTTTCTTTGAACAAGAATGTGTACTCGATGGTAAAATTTAATAGGGACGTATGGGGATTTTTAATAATAGGTAGAAAAGCGCATATTTTGTGTGTTCATTCCATGGATGCTTATTCACTACAGAAACTCGATTTTTCTTAGTCTGCATCAATGCAGCACTCACTGTGTGTGGTGTGTTGCAGATATGCCGAGGGAACGAGGACATTATTCTGAAAAATATTCCAAAGTTGATTTGCGGGCTGCGGTTGGGAGTGTTTTGAAAGATAGATGGTGACTTATAGGGCTTCTAAGAAGTACAATGTGCCCTTTAACAACTTAAAGAGGTTTCTGTATGCATCCTCAGGACCCGATGATGTTGTCTTTCCCAAGAAAGGACGACCCCTAGCTCTAACCGTTGAGGAAGAGCAAAAACTGGTGACATATGTAATCAAAATGCAAGAACTTGGGTTTGGGCTATCGACAACAGACATTAGAAGACAAGCCTTCAATATAATTAATAAGAGTCGTCGGAAAAATCCATTCAATTTTTTTTCTTGCTTTTGTTTTTATGGTATTTAGTGATTTTTTTGTCCCAGTAAATTAAGTCTTATAAACCTTGTACCACTGTTTTATTTTGAAACATTTATTTTTTAATCGTATTGCCAAATTATCCTGATGAAGTACCAAATCTGGAAACATGTTATTTGTTATTTATTAGTGTGTTATGTGTAAAGTAATTTAGATTTGTAGAATTTTCTTTCAGAGGTTTATTGGGATTTAATGTTTAAACACATTCCATAATAGAGGAATATTTAATTTCAGAATATGTAACTACAAACTGTGTCAAAATACAAAATATTGCCAAATTAGACGAGTCTCCCTACATAAATATAGAACTAAAAATATGAATTCTCTGCGTTTGTCTGAACCAAAATGTAAAACCAATGCAGCTTTTTTATCATAGCATGAGTTAAGGATCCAGATTATTAAACAAATTTTATTCCAATATAGGCTACTTTTAATCACGAATCCTCTCCAAATTAATAAAAAAATAAAAATGTTATATTGGATTTATAATTTGGTTTTAAAAATATTAAAACATTTTTTAATCTGTATTCACTCTCAATTTCAATTTTATTTTGTTTGTATTGGAATCCCCTCCTGAGCACGAGTCTTACTCATTCAGGAGTGGGCTAGTTTATCTTTCATTGTATTTATTAACTTGTATTCATTTCAAACTTACTAGCTAAAATAAATATAAACAAATAAATAAAAAGCAAATTTAATAATTTATTTAGTCTGAAACTCAATTACTTTATTTCACTTAAATCATCTGTAACTTTCCGACAGAATGTCGGCCCTACTGAAACATGTTCTACTCCGAGCGTGACTGGTTGCATTCTCATCCCTTCAGTTTCGGAATCGCAGCTTCTTGGCAAAGATCTCCTGTTTCAGAATGAAGCCAACAGACTCATACATGTTTTATGATTGTGACCCACGGAAAGTGTCAGAGGATGCAACTCAAGGACTTGATGTGGCGTCGAGAAGTTTTGAAATCGCGTCTTGTTGGGAAGAAGAGTAGGGTTATCTGATATTTCACTAAACATTGCAAAACTTTTGATAGCAGGTCACGACATATGCAACGTTTGTCTTTGATAAGCTATACTTCCGAGAATTTAAAAGCTAGTTCAGCCTTCTTCAAATTGGTGACATTGGGCCTAACCAACGGAGGACTTCTTCGGAAAAAATAGGTTGCCAATATTTCCACCTTTTTCTGGAAATCATATTTTTGGACACTACATTATTTTATTAGTATATCTGCAAATTTATTTCAATGTCTTTATTGTAGAGTGCGTGAGAGGCATTGCAGTTCGATGGTGTCAAAGTGGAAACAATATTGTTAATATTAATTAATATTTTAATTATTAATTTCTTAATTTATTTAAACTATTAGTAGTCAGTGAATATCAAGAAGGCCATATTAATTGCTACTTTGCGCTGTATTTCACAGAATTTTTACTTTAAACCTCATTACCCAATTTTGACTTACATCACTTTTGCTCTGAACGGCTCATATGCCTTCTCTTCATATGCACTGTGGAGAGATTTGGGATTTAATCTAGGCATATAATGAAACTAACATCTGTCCATTCTTATTATCATTAAGGTTTCTAAATAGAATAATAATGGTAAAATTTCGTTACATTAATATTCTCATTATATAAATACTAGTGGCTTGTGCAGCAAATGCTGCTGCAAACTAAGTTCGTTAGACGTTAAAATAAAATTTTTTCAGATTTATTTTCAATGAAGAATACTTGTCTTTTTAATAGTTATTTGCTTCCATAATAATGAAACATACTCCCTCTGAATGGATTTTTTTAGGCCAAATACTTTCTCTTGAACCTATCCAACTTCAGTTTTTGAGTTTCAACGCGAAAACTCAAGTATCAATGTCAGGACGATAGCAGTAGCTATTTCAGATCATTGTGGATTGTAGGCGAAAGTTTAAAAAATGTCAGGTTTGCTAAGCTTTCGAACAATAGCATTTTCGTATAGCTGCTGCATTTAGAACTTGAAATGTAGAGCGTAAAATCATTTTATCCTACTAACTAACTAAGAGATCTTGCTGAAATGATCTGGAGACTACAACATTTTCTAGGCCTCTTATTTTATCAGTAAGAAATACCTTTTGATCTTTCCTTAGGAACTGTAATTTTTGCGCTCTCTCGAGCCAATACTGAAGACAATGACACATATCAATATCTACACTACACCGCCATTAAGTATATGAAAAGTACCCAACCCCACTGGGATAATAAGTATAAAAATATTTGATTTTTAATAACAATATTATTATCTTACTTAAGTTTTGTAGTTATATACATATAGCAGCCACTCAGTAAATTATAGAAATGAAGATCTAAATTAAGATATTCTCTACATTTACTTACATAACCTCAAAACGTTTCACTTTCATGTCATCAATATAGCATCAATATTATGTACAATTAATGAAAAATAGATGCATCATGATATTAACTATAATAATATTTAATTTATAATGATAATAATGTCATCAAACCACCTCAAGTTTCGTAGATTTGAATATCCAATACACAACTGTACTCAGAAAATTATTATACACTGCAGAATCAGTTTTTAATAACAAATTGAATTGAGCTCTAAATATGTCGGCAATCCTGCAGGTCATGGCCTTCGTGTAATAGCCTATTGTTTATTGTAGTGTGTGTTTTGTTCTGAAATTCAATCAAGTCGGCCGTGATTCGATAAAATTATTTCTCAAAACTGACAACAGATGGATTTTGGAAAATAGGAAAATTATGTAGGAAAATTGACATTTCACTGAAAACTACTACTTTTCCGAAAAACTTTGGGTTCCAAGCTTCAAAATGAGGGGCCATTTATTAAAATCCGTTCAGCCGTTTTCCCGTAATTTCCATTACCAATTCAAATTATATATATAGATATGTCAGATTTATATTTCTTCTCTCTATAACATAGTTCTAGTAAACTTATATTAAATTAATTCTCATCATTTTACTAGTTATCTCAACTTAATTATAATTGATTGAATTAAATTGGCTCATAAATTAAGTTACTACCTTAACTTATAGGTTTATCTAAATTTAAATAAATATGTAGTCTACTCGTTGTTAAAACTTAACTGAAGAATATTGCTGGAGAATCTTTTAAGTGTAGTGTAAATATTCGTAATTTAAATATGTATTGTATTGATTAAGGGGAGAGGATGGTATTTTTTTTTTTTTTACTTTTTTCCTATTTGGTGTAAATTATTAATTTTTTTGTATGTAGAGAGCTCATATCTGTGGCAACTCAACCAAATAAAAATATTTTGAAAAAAAAAAAAAAAAAAATATATATATATATATATATATATATATATATATATATATATTTGGGAGCCCAAATTTGAAAAACATACACCCAATGCAGGATTGTACTAAAACCGATATATCTAAACCGTTTTTAAAGATAGATTCAAACAGTTTTTGCAATGTATTTGAAAAAGCATGTTCTACAAACTGTCTGTAACAGAATTTTGATATTAGTCCCTACGTTTGTAAAATAAACAATTAAAATTTAGTAACAATTTTCTGATTTCCTTTCTTGCAAACAATCGGACGTATTTTTAAAATGAAATCAATCAACAAAATTCTGTTACAGAGAAAAGTTTCCTAATAGTCTAAAGAATGTGTGTTCTAAATTTCTTGCATGTATCTTTAATAGTTCAGAAATTATATCCATTTTGTCTGGCAATGTAGGAAAAAAAAAAATGAAATTACTGGAAACCGATAAAAGTGGGCGTGTGATTTAAAAATCCATAGCGCAGGAAGTTTAAAAATGACATCCGATAAGGGCACAAATACCCACAAAATGTTATGCAATGCATTCCACACATATGAAAGGGTATTTTAAAGAAAAAAAAATTGAAAATTTAATTTACCGGAAACAATAATAAAAGTGGGCGAGTGATTTAAAAATCCATAACGCAGGAAGTTTAAAAATGGCGATCCACACATATCACAGGGTATTTTAAAGAATATTTTTTTGAAAATCTAGTCATTTTTCATCAAAAATACCATCCTCTCCCCTTAAGGCTGGTTGAGTGGAAGAGAAGGCCTTATGGCCTTAACTCTGCCAGCGGAAATAAAACATTCTATTCTATTGCTGAACAATTTAGTGATTAGAAGTTGTGCACCGCCAACTCTCCTAGTTCCGTGGTAGAAAATTTCTGACCCCGCCGGCAATCGAACCCGGGTCGAGCTAACTGGGCGGACAGAAAAATAGTAAGTAATTGTATAGGCCTAGTTTGTGTCGTCGATTCATGACTGAATATTTTTCTGGATTTTCTTTCCATACAGACACAGAAATGTAGCCTACGTAAATTAATATGATCGTGCTTAAAATGGGGGAGTGAGTGAAGCTGTATTCTTGTTACATAGTCTCAAATGTTGGAGAAAACAAGTGAATGACTACAATCGACGGCGGTCACTTGGACGATCGATTGGCTAAGGTTTGTAAAATCCTTGGAGCGAGACAAATCCTTCAGCTGGACCATAAAAACGAAAACATTCGACACCAAATACAGTTGTTGGTACATTTTTTGCTTATATCTTTCCCCTCTCTACTTATTCTCACACGGCTTTTGTCACCCCGCCTTATTTACAAACTGCTGCCTCCATTAAGACACAGTATTTCTTACTACTGCCCAGTTGACCTACATATTTCCTCTCTGGAGAGCAAAAAATAAGAGAAGTCCTCCAAAGGGTGATAAACTAGTAACGGTCAATTCATCCTGAAGTCTCCAAGAGGCCATCTTGTTGACAGCTCGGCCACCACAAGATCTCTATTACGTCACATACGTACAATAGATCTGTGGCCCAACCCAAGGGCTTTGGCCATTCTTCAACAAGCCTTGAGGAAAAAGGAGACGCTTTAGCCCATGGATTTGAAACATGGGATTACACAATTGTGGTGAACGGTTCACAGGGATGGTTGTCAACACATGACCCACTTTCTAAGGGGAGACGTTTCCCAGAAATTCAAAAAGCTTGAGTGTGAGACCGACATGTTAAATACGATCCCCTATAAAAGGACTGTAACTCCAAACCAGGAGTGAAAAGATATCCGGATATTCGAAGACAGATACAGGCCTTAAAATCATCTTGTTCACAGCAAAATGGATGTAAGAAATGTGAAATTAATAAAAGAAATAAAGTTAGCTATATTAAATCTATTTATTGACCACAAAGTAAAATTATTATCATGTTTTCAGATTATTTCGATGTCCTTATTCTGCTGGTGCTATCTTATTCATAGTTGGCATTAGAATGCATTAGAATACATCATAATTATTTTTTTTTATAGATTTTCAGGTGTTAAACTCCATCTTTTATCTGAAAGAATCATTTTAAGCTGAAAAATACCTTTCAACTGACACTGACATAATAGGTGCGTATTTAAACTTAGTTATAATTGCCATACTTATTTGTTCCAGTAGATCTGCATCCTCCCCATTCATAACATCCCATAAACCAGCGTTTCTCAAATCTTTTCGAAGTGGGGACCACTTTTTTTAAATCAGTACAGTTCTGCAGACCACTTTACTCTTGTTCCCTTCGAAAGAAAATTTATAATTTTTGTAATGTATTTTAATATCAATATACTTATATTTTAAAATAAAATTGACTAAAATTAATTAAATTAAATTAATTTTATATTACTATTAACTAATTAAGCTGATGTTAATACAACAAACTTCATTTTTGTTTCTTTAATAATTCAAGGCTATTAGAGCTTGAATCATCTTTAACTTGCAAATCTAGTCTTTCAGGTAAGGCTCCCTGTAAAGCAGATTTGAATAATTTCAAGGAAAAATTGTTCCGGGGCCGGGTATCGATCCCGGGACCTCTGGTTGAACATACCAGCGCTCTTTCCAACTGAGCTACAAAGGGAACTCCACCCGACACCGTCTCAACTTCTCCTTTATATCCACACAACTCGCGTGGGCTGACGAAACGCCAGAGACCCACATCGAGTGCACACAAACTCTGTGTGACTTGGAATTGTGGTTTTCTGTTAACGTACACAGTGACGTATATATTATGCAAATCTGCTTTACAGGAAGCCTTACCTGAAAGACTAGATTTGCATAATATATACGTCACTGTGTACGTTAACAGAAAACCACAATTCCAAGTCACACAGAGTTTGTGTGCACTTGATGTGGGTCTCTGGCGTTTCGTCAGCCCACGCGAGTTATGTGGATATAAAGGGAGAAGTTGAGACGGTGTCGGGTGGAGTTCCCGGGTAGCTCAGTTGGAAAGAGCGCTGGTACGTTCAACCAGAGGTCCCGGGATCGATACCCGGCCCCGGAACAATTTTTCCCTTGAAATTATCCATCTTTAACTTATTAACAAAAAAAAAAAAAAAAAAGAATAAATGTTGGTACTCACATTAATGAGATGGATGAGTCTGTCGATTCTTGCACAGTTGTTCTATATTTGGACGTATGCTGGTAAGATTAAGTCGAAGATCATCACATACATCAAGTTGATTTCGGTAGCCTACTTTGTTTTTATTAGAGTTAGTGATGAAAACCCTTTCTCACACAGATACGTAGAAGCAAACTGAATTACAATCTCTAAAGCACCATTGTACAGTTCACTGTTTTCTCTTTCTCTGTGATGAGGTCCAGAAATTAACCATACCTTCCGCTTGGAATTTCATTTTAAGTCCGGTGTCATTCGAGAGTTCAATTATCTGTTCTCTTTGAGTCAATGAAAGTTTGTTAGTTTCAATATCGCAATGAAAGTGATCACGAACACATGAAAATTGATCATATTTACTCGGAAAATAAGTTTCAAATTGTGACCTCAGAGTTGCATTATTGGAGTACGACGTATAGTACGTGACACATTTCAATGTGTAGACTGGGTGTCGGCAAAACTATTAAGAAAGTCATAAATACATGAAAAGGTTCGGTCCTCTGTTATGAATTTGGTGGTCCCTGGCAGGGTTAAAGGGGCGGCGCCAGATGTGCAGGGAAAAGACGGCGAGAAACAACACGTTCATAGTGCTTTGAATTCCATTTTTGTTGTTGAGAGTAAAGTGGGAAGTCAGTGGACGGATAGGGTAATAAATTTCATAAAACGTCAGTACTGAGAGAAAAAGTGAAAGGCGATTGCCATGTATCATTTCCAAACTCTGAGATTTTCAGCTATAGAGTAATACGCAATTCGTTTGAACTTCATTTTTTCTTCTACCTTTTTTGAAGGACCACAAGGGCAGACTTCGAGGACCACAGGTGGTCCGCGGACCATAGTTTGAGAAACGCTGTGTGTCCACACCTGTGGAGTAACGGTCAGCGCGTCTGGCCGCGAAACCAGGTGGCCCGGGTTCGAATCCCGGTCGGGGCAAGTTACCTGGTTGAGGTTTTTTCCGGGGTTTTCCCTCAACCCAATACGAGCAAATGCTGGGTAACTTTCGGTGCTGGACCCCGGACTCATTTCACCGGCATTATCACCTTCATTTCATTCAGACGCTAAATGACCTAGATGTTGATACAGCGTAGTAAAATAACCCAATAAAATAAAAATAAAAAAGAAACGCTGTGTTAAAATAATATAGACTGCGAGTGAGGAGAGGAGTCGCCTCAGTCCTCGCAAGGGAAGACCCCCGAGCCCTTGCGCTGTGCAAACTCACTCTAAACTATCCAACTAAAGATTGAAGTAGACGTAAACAAAACCGAAATGTATTACTCCGCAATCGCAAGCCAGCTACCAAAGCAGCCACCAGGGCGCATTATTTTCAGCAAGTGAGCACGCAGGACAGCCACCGTCTGATATATTGCAGACATTTCAACACATTCATTGAACTAACCCGTAAAATGCTCACAGAGGGTTAATATTTATTATTTCTCTACTGGGAATAGTGGATTTTCATTTTCTGTAGATTCGTGATTAAATGTTATTCTTTGAAGAGTGGAGAATTTCTTTAATTCTACAGAAATTCATTTGAGGTTGACAACACTGAATCTCGCACTGTGTTATACCAGCTGTACTGATGTGCTCTGTGAAGCTGCAAGTCACCTTGGGAGGGATTTAATGCCTATTACGCATGCACGTTGCCATAATACACGTTACAATGATTAACACGCAATGTCTGAAACTACTAACATAAACATGTTGTTTAAATCGTAAGGCCCAATTGTATAAAACTCCCTGACTAAAGATCAACTTTGATCGAAGATCGAAAAGTGAACCGAGTTCAGACACTTCTATTGTATAAAACTTTTCTGCGATCAAATTACCTTGGTTCAAATGCAATCTAAGTTCACGTGAAAAGATTTGGCAACATCGCATAAACAGGTGAAATACGTGATGCGCGGACCATGTTACACAGGTTTGTTCAGTGTTGCCAATCTAGTGACTTTAACTCTTTTTCAACAACAATTTCTTTTAACTTTTATATTGCTTGAATAGGGATTTAGGGACCTTTTAGCATCTCATAGTGACAAAATTTAATCTTTCTTTGTTGATAATGAGAAATCTAGCGACATTACAACTACTTTTTGGCGACTTTCCGTATTACATTCTGTTGGAGACACTGGTTTTTTTTGCTGTGTAAATAATGGCGGACAATAAGAAGAAGGTTGACTGTTCTCCAAGTTGTTATCATGTTATGGTTTTGATACTGCTAAACATAATAAAGCTTTATAAAACGACAATTTTCTTTTTAGTAATACAGTTAATTGAACATTTATGAATGTACCTGTCATATCCATTAATAATAAGGTTGTTATAAACATAATATAATTATAGGTTATGTTATTTGATACTGCTGAACACGATAGAGCCTTATAAAATATAAGAATGTTTGTGTATTAAGGCAAGAAATTGAAAGAAATATATATAAATGTACCTAACATATCTATTAAAATTAATAATAATGGATATTTTATTTGCACAATCTGTCACTCGTATATTTCAAACAGAAACGAAATAACTGAACTTGGATCATCTAACTTAATCGGAGAAATTTCTTCAGTCAAAGTTGATTTTAGTTTGAGACAAATTAATCTCAGATTAGACTTTATACAACACAAAATTCCAAGTTCAGCTGAAACAAGGATCAATTTAACCTCTGATCTAAGATTAAATGGTTCATACAATCGGGCCTAAAGTGTTCTTATAAGCATTTTTAATTCACTCGTATTCCATGTATATTATACATTTTATTATTTTAGAAGAAACTATTTTAATGTGAGGAAGAAGATGACAAGCTCGAGTTTGGAGGCGTTGTGCGTCCAATAGCCAATCAGGAACCATTATGCCACGTGCATTTATTTACATTTACTTCAATCTTTAGCTGGAAAGAGAGTAGAGTACCGAAGGCAAGGCTGCAATTTCAGAAAGTTTTAGTTTGCAAAAGGCCGAATTTTGTGTGTGTGTGTGTGTGTGTGTGTGTGTGTGTCCATAGCACATTTCTTTGGGGCTCATCCCGACATTTGTCCTAGCGCCTTAGGAAAACCATAGGCAGGATGAGTTGTCTCATTTTACGAGACTAACCAAATGGCAGTGAGATGGCTCATTAAATATGAGCCGTATATTAGCTGATCTCGACTTTGAGAGCATAATGTGGGGAAGATTGTATAATCTTCTTCTTCTTCTTCTTCTTCTTCTTCTCCCTTCAAGGATTAGGTGATATCACCTGTTCCGGTCTCTATTGTCCAGCCACCTCTTGCGAGGTCTACCCAGATCCCTTTTCCCGATCGGGCGATAATTCATTATCTTCTTTGGTAACCTATTCTCTGCCATTCTGTCAACATGATCTTTCCATTTTGTTTTATTTTCTTCTACCATGTCGTGTACTGAGAAAATATTGAGATCTGATCTTATTGTTTCATTTTTTATTTTATCGGCTTTAGTGCATCTTCTTAGGTATCTCATAAATTTCATCTCTGCTGATTGTATACGTGATTCTTCTTTTTTTTGTTATTGTCCATGATTCAGAGCCATATATAAGAGTAGGTACAGCCATAACTTTATAAAATTTCATTTGAGTTTCTTTTCTCGTTTTTCTTCCTAAAGTTCTTCCAATTGTTCCACATATCATCTGAAATCTATTAACTTTCTTCCCAATATCTTTCTCATAATTAAAACTAATATCACATCCTAGATAATTGAAGTGGGATACTTGTTCTAAAATGTTTCCATTTACTAGTATTTTAGATCTAACAGGATTTTTCCCTTTAAAAGCCATTATCTTTGCTTTGTTTGCAGATATAGTTAGATTGTAAAATATTGCATTTTGGCTTAATCTATACACTGCTCTTTGAAGGTTATCTTCTGTTTCCTGGATAATTATTTGATCATCAGCGTATAGTAAAGTATTTAAAGGTGTGTTAGATTCTATTTTAATCGCAGTTTGTATTTCATCTTTCCACTTCAAACCTAGATCGTCAATATATAAATTGAACAGAGTGGGTGATAAACTGCACCCTTGTCGAACACCTAAATTTGTTAAAATTTCTTCTGACACTTTAAAACCTGAGCTAATAACTATTTTGGTATTTACATATAAACTCTTAACGGCACTAATAAGGTGCTTAGGAAAACCTCTTATTTCCAGTATTTTCCATAGAAGGGGTCTTTTCACTTTATCGAAAGCTTTTTCAAAGTCAATCTTCTTACCAAGGGAAATAGGAAAAAAACGTGTTCGTAGTTTAGGTTGGTTGGGGGTTGTTTCTGATGGCAACATCCGTCGTGTTGGATGCCAGGAAACAGAGTTCATCCCCATCAACCAATCCCGGAATTTTGGGATGTATAGGGATGAAGAAAAGGATTCTTGGTGTGTAGCCTATCAGCGTATTCCGAATCTCACCGGTCCGGTGGCATCAATGACGTCACGTTGCAGCGAAATAAGGAACAAAACTGCTGGAAGGATCGATGCTGTCATGGCGACTGTACAAGTTGTTTTTGTGCTACGCTAGCAAAATTTTGCGAAATTTTCGTACTCCCATCTCGTTCAAAGAAAAGATAGCATAAACAATTTATTTCTTGAACCGGTAGTAATAACTGGTCCGTTGACATGTTCGCTCATAAGCCATTAACATACGTTGTGCTCATTACAAACAATACAGCAGAACTAAAGCAGAACACACCGCCATGACACAACAGTGCACGATGTTATTCGTCTGCTAATTCCCGCCCTATACCAGAACCAATCAGATTCACTGATGGCGGCTGATGGAGACTGCCACCACCTCTGCAAGTTGATGGAACCGGTGCGACACCGGTGGAGCATCAATGACGTCATCGGTGGAATTCGGAACACCGTGATGTCATCGGATTGCTCACCGGTGAGATTCGGAATACGCTCTATGTAATAGCCTGAATATAATTCACACGAGACAAGATATCTGAATGCTTCTGTCTTCTGCGCGTGATGAATTGTAGTGAGGTGATATCCTACTCATTGGGGTTGTTACAAACAGCTACATCTGCTTCACTGACCCTAATTTTGAAATCTTTTTTTAATCGGTTATTTTACGACGCGTTATCAACTGTTATGGGTATCTAACGTCTGAGGGAGATGAGGGTGGTAAGTGATAATGCTAGCAAGATGAGTCCAGGGTCTAGCGTAGAAAGTTCAGCAGGTAAATAGATAACTTGTCCCAACCAAGATTTGAACCCAGACCCGCTAGTTTCACGGTCAGACGTGCTAACCGTTATTCCACAGCGGTGGACGTTTTGAATCTTCTAAGTGTTGTGAATTCCTTATTCATTAACAGCTATGGGAAAAGTCTAATCTTCAACTCTTCTGAAGTTGGGTATTGAGTTGGTTTTGTATTCCACTTCGAACTTTGCCTTTGCGAATTAGAAGGTTAAGTAGTCAATGCGTCCGCATTCCTGTCCAGAGATTGCTGCTGCCTTTATGGGTCTCATTGCTCTTGATAAGCAGGACCCCCGAATTCAACAAAGGCAGTTACGGTGTCGCCGCGCATCCGGATCGTTGTTCCCTCTATCGCCGTGGCGTGCGGCCTCGTCGCTTTTTGTACGTGCAGAGTGCCATGTAGCCAGCGACGAAAAAATTGGGTTACTACTGGAATGGAAGTGTCACGTGACATCCCTGCAGACTCCAAGTCCTTCAACGTTCTGCACTTCTTACGTGCCTTATTCTTCTTCTTTATTCTTGTCCCTGTTCCACACTCACTTTCTAATCTGTGTTTTCCTGTCATTTACGCCGTCCTTTCATTTTTTATTTCCTTTTCCCTTTATATTGTATCTTTTATTTCTCTTCCTGCTTTCATTGTTTCTTTTCTCCTTCTTCCTTTTTCTTTTTCCGTTTATTAATTTTCCTTTCTCCTGTTTCATCTTCCGCTTTCCTTGTCTCTTTTCTCCCTATTTCTTTCTTTGTTCTTTCCTCTATTTCTCTTTCAAGGTCCCGTATCTTCTTCGTTTATTGTTTCCCTTTTCACTTAGTAATTCTGTTTCCTTCTACTTCTCCCTCCGGTTTCCTTGTTTTTCTCCTCCATTTTTCTTTCTTCTCTTTTCACTTATTAACACTCCTTGTTGCTATATCTTTTCCACTTCCGTTGTTGCTTCTTTTCATTTTTCATTTTTCTTCTCACTTAATAACCATTTTCTATTTTTTCTCCTTCCAGTTTCCTTGCTTATCTTATTTTTCTTTCTTTTTCGTTTGACTTGTTAACTTTACTTTCTTCTCTTTTTCCATCCGGTTTCCTTGTTGCTCTTTTTCATTTTTTTCATCGCTTCACTTAATAACCCCTCTTGCTTCTATTTATATTTCTTTGTTTTTTCTTTTTTTTTTAATTCTTCGCTTCCCTTCCATATACATTAATAAATTGTCCTATATTTTTTAGATCTTTTCCGCCCTTGTTCAGATTTTCTTTTCCACTTCTGTCTCATATTAATCTTTTCTTCCTAACACACTTCATTACCTTCAAGTTTTCGTTCTTTGGTCTCTCTTCTTTATTCTGTGTCATGGCATTTTTTCTCTCTTTCATCGTTCCTTTCACTCTTTTCCACTTTGCTTTTCCCTCCATTTCTTTTCTCTTTCTTCTATCTATCTATCTATCTATCTATCTATCTATCTATCTATCTATCTATCTATCTATCTATCTATCTATCTATCTATCTATCTATCTATCTATCTATCTATCTATCTATCTATCTATCTATCTATCTATCTATCTATCTATCTATCTATCTATCTATCTATCTATCTATCTATCTATCTATCTATCTATCTATCTATCTATCTATCTATCTATCTATCTATCTATCTATCTATCTATCTATCTATCTATCTATCTATCTATCTATCTATCTATCTATCTATCTATCTATCTATCTATCTATCTATCTATCTATCTATCTATCTATCTATCTATCTATCTATCTATCTATCTATCTATCTATCTATCTATCTATCTATCTATCTATCTATCTATCTATCTATCTATCTATCTATCTATCTATCTATCTATCTATCTATCTATCTATCTATCCTCATCTTGAGTTCTTATTATATACATTCTTTTTATTGTTCCTGTAACTCTTTTTTTCTGTTTATTCTGTCTTTATTTCCTCCTTCCTCTTTCTTCTCTTCCTTGTTTGTTCCTTTCTCTTTCGTTGTCTCTTTTCATTATTTCCCTCTAACTTACTCCTTTCCCGCTTCTTTCGCTTTTTTGTTTTTCTTTCTTTCTTCTTTTCTGCCTCTACCTCCCTTCTCCCTTTGTCTTTACTCTTAATTTTCTTTTTAATCACGATTTTGCCAATATCTCAGACATGTTCTTCTCTCATATGAATATTTATTATCCACTGCCACCACAACATTCATTGCATTGACAATAGCTCCATTTCAATACATCCTCGTGTAATTCTCTTATTACACTACACTTGCACTCTCTTAAGTTCCCCCACTTTCCTCTCTCATACAGCTTACATTGTAACATGTTTCCATTTTTGACCATTTCTTTACAATCTCTGTATTTTATTGAGCTGATTACTCACCTAAACTGAGATTGGTTTCGTCTCAGACTCCCAAGTACAGTACTTTCATTTAATTCACATTTCCCCTCACGTGTGGTGCATCTTGACCGCTATGTTGCCGTGGTAACGCTTTCCTTGGTTTTCGTGAGCCGGTCTCCCTCGCGTCCAATCCATTTACAAAGTTGGTGGCCAGCCATAAAATTCTGACATATTTATTGGCACTCTAGCCGGTCTTCCCCCTCCTCTCACCCCAACCGGATCTTCCTGCATCTCATCTGGAAATCCCTAGAGCTGCACGAAATCATCACTGGCGATTGAAAACATCTTCGGTAACATGACATGCAATCTTCCGCAGGTCCTGCTTATGCACTTGGCTGACCTGGTTTTGATTTTCAACAGATTCTCTATGACTTACGGAGAACTCAAACAGTTTTGAAGTAAATTATTTTTGGAGTACTTGTCATCCTCAGTCACTATCGCTACGTAATCACCACTTTATATTATAATCTGTTAATTACAAACACAAATTAAGAGACCCGGTTACCATAGCTCTCTTACTTACTTACATACTTACAAATGGCTTTTAAGGAACCCGAAGGTTCATTGCCGCCCTCACATAAGCCCGCCAGCGGTCCCTATCCTGTGCAAGATTAATCCAGTCTCTATCATCATACCCCACCTCCCTCAAATCCATTTTAATATTATCCTCCCATCTACGTCTCGGCCTCCCTAAAGGTCTTTTTCCCTTCGGTCTCCCAACTAACACTCTATATGCATTTCTGGGTTCGCCCATACGTGCTACATGCCCTGCCCATCTCAAACGTCTGGATTTTAATTTCCTAATTATGTCAGGCAAAGAATACAATGCGTGCAGTTCTGTGTTGTGTAACTTTCTCCATTCTCCTGTAACTTCATCCCGCTTAGCCCCAAATATTTTCCTAAGCACCTTATTCTCAAACACTCTTAACCTATGTTCCTCTCTCAGAGTGAGAGTCCAAGTTTCACAACCATATAGAAGAACCGGTAATATAACTGTTTTATAAATTCTAACTTTCAGATTTTTGACAGCAGACTGGATGATGAAAGCTTCTCAACCGAATAACAACACGCATTTCCCATATTTATTCTGTGTTTAATTTCCTCCAGAGTGTCATTTATATTTGTTACTGTTGCTCCAAGATATTTGAATTTTTCCACCTCTTCGAAGGATAAATCTCCAATTTTTATATTTCTATTTCGTACAATATTCTGGTCAGGAGACATAATCATATACTTTGTCTTTTCGGGATTTACTTCCAACTCTTCTTCTATGAATTTCTTGTTACTTCGTTTTCATAATGTAGCTTACAAACTTCAACACTAATAATAATAATAATAATAATAATAATAATAATAATAATAATAATAATAATAATAATAATAATGATTTAGACCTTGTATTTAAGCCTATTTTTCAATAGCGTAATAAGTATTACGAGTACATTCATTTCTGCATAATTTACGAACGTCGAAGTGTGGGTAAGCTTCTTCAATTGTATTCCAGCTGCTCCAATTTGTTGTATCCTTCTACCCTTCTTCACTCTTTGTCATTCACATTCTTTACGGAAAACCTCAACCAGGTAACTTGTTCCAATCGGGATTTGAACCCGAGCCCCCTCGTTTCACTGTCAGATATGCTAACCGTTACTCCACAGCAGTGGCGGCAAACACTGTTAAAGTTGCATCCTGGAATCTGAATATCCATTTATTCGGAGTTTCTGTTCAAGGGCAGGTCCTTCACTGGATATAGTGAATTAAAAAAACTAAAAATAACAGATAGGTAGGCAAGATTTGCAAGTAAAGAAAAGTACGTTTGGCGATTTCATTCTTATTAAATTCTGTGTCTGAAAAGATTGATAGAAGCAAAAAATATTCAAACAAGCTTAGAAAAATCAGAATTTATAATAAAGTCAAATTTAATTAAAGTGCAATTTGAATACTTGAACTTGTTTCATGGGACCTCCTTCCATCCGAAGGCCACAGATTGGGAACCGCTGCTGTAAAGTATGAGTGCCGATAATGTCTTGTGAAGAAGAAAGGAAATACAGACACACGAAAACACACCTCAACGATATTCTCAACACACAACTCAATTTCAAAACATATACACTCTTTGACTCTACACTTACGAACGCACCCTCACAAGAAAAAACAAGAGGCGCCAAGACGAACAACGACCAGTTCTGAGGATGACCCATAAATAGGTCGAAACATGTAAACAAGGTTCGTTAAAATTTAACACAAGAAAGTCTTAGCATACATATTCCGAAGTGATATAGTGTTAAAAGTTGTGTAATCAAGATGTATATAGAAAGGAAATGTTTACTAACTAAAACATTCTTCATCGAAAGATGTTGAGTTTGATATTCAGTAAAATATTCGTGACAGCGCTTTAGACCAGACGTCTCCAAAAGCGTACTCGCGAGTAAGCCCCTGAACGGAACCGAAGCCAGTACGTAATGAGCGCGCTCCGCCTCACCCATCCCCACCTGTACTGTACTCAATGTTTATGCGCAAACGAAGAGCAGTGGCGGACTGCCATTATCACTGTGTTGGTCGAAGTGTTCCACCGTTTCACAATGTCTTCTAATCACGGACGTAGTACAATCAAAGATAAATAGGAAGTGAAATTTTTTTGTGTTAGTGGGGAGAATGTGAAATGCTTAATTTATTCGAAAATTCTTAAGGGTGTGTTAAAATTCAACATGGGACGACACTATTCGACTCTTCACAAAGAATATCATACAATTACAGGTATCCTGGACATGTGAAAATAATTTATTTTGAGGCTATCTGTATAACTGTTGGTTATACGTAATAGTCAGTAAATTACTCAGTTCCGCATGACAAACTTATAGTTTTTCGTTTAATTCCAGGTGATATGCGTAGGCCTACAAATATTTTGATACATATAAAACAAGAAAATACAAACACAAATCACACACGTGTCCTCAGTCTTAAACAAAAAAAAAAAAAAAAAACTTCTTGCTAGCTACGTTCTAGCTTGGAATATTAGAAAATCAATTAAGCCCTTTACAGAAGCATCATTTTTAAAATCGTGCATACAGGACGTTACTAAAATACTGTGTCCAGAACAAAGTCAAAGTTTAAGAAAATTAAATTGTTTTCAATTACAGTTCAGAGAAGGAATTTCAAGATAGTAAATGTAATTGAATCTGAAGTCGAAACCACAACTAACCAGCTTGTAGCTTACTCACTCGCATTGGACGAAAGCACAGATAGAAATGACAAAGCTCACCTAGCCATTTTCATCCGAAGAGTTAATGAACATTTTACTGTGTCTGAATGTCTTCTAGATGTAATTACAAAATATAACTGGAGAAGATCTTTTCCAGGCACTAAAAGCACCATAGAACAGAAGAGGTTGAATTTGCAATGGCTTGTGTCTATAGCAACAGACGGGGCTCCAGCTTCATAGTATGTCAAAATAATATACAAACGTATGATATTTCCTATTCTTTTGTTATTATTTGTAAACATAAGCAGACCGTTGCCGCGATCCCCCACTGATCGCTTCCATCTGTTGAGGTACGAGTCTCTCCCCCTTCTCTAGCCTTACAGCACACTGTGTTCGGCGGGCAGCATCGAGAGCACGAATGACGATACACTTTTTGGAGACCTCTGCTTTAGAGTGTACACTCAAAAACCACAAGTGACTTTCCAGAAAACGTTGACAGTAACTTTGTTTCTTAACCAATGTTTTCTTAAAAATAAAATGAGTTTATACAGTTGAGGATCATCTGGCTGAGGTTCTGGCTGATATAGACATCTATTATCAGGCAGTACATCTCACTTGACGATATGTGTCAGAGGAAGAACAATTGATTGTATGCATCTGAAGTCTGACTAGTGGAATATATAGCTAATCAGCGATGTATGCAATGGATGGGGAAAGGAACTGGCCACCCTACCCCATTATCTCTTGGCCTAGTTGCCTCAAAAGTGGTGTCATCTAGGTATCATTTGTGAGGTTCAGACCTGTCTTCGGACAGTTGACTAAACAACAACTGTTGAGGACTCTAGGGTTGGGCAGGCCAGGCCCTTGTGTGCAGTGTTGCCAGGTCTCCGGAAACTTCCGGAGATCTTCGGAATTTTTTAACTTCCCGGAAAAATAGGAAATAATGTTGTAATCTCCGGATTTTTTAATGTAGGAAATTATTTACTTTTTTAGAAAAATCAATCTCTGGCATACATTAAAACTGATAGATGAACATTATATAGTTAAAGTTTTGTTAATATTTTATAACTTGACTATTAAAGTTTCCCTAAATATAAAATATGTAACACGTAAAAATGAGCATATCTGGTCTGGAGAAACATCTATGAGGAGAAGAAGGTGATAACTACTAATCAAATTGGTGATTAAAAAAATTAAAGTAGAAATCTTTTTATTATAGGTTCATGTTTTGTAATAGAAGGTTAAAATAACATTTTATGTGATTTTCGAAAGTGCCTCCGGAAATTGTGGACAAATCTCCGGATTTTTTTCATTACAACCTCCGGAAATATTTTTTAAAGATCTGACAACACTGCTTGTGTGTCAACAGGGCTTGCGAACACAGCTACCGCATATTCCTCAATTGGGCAGAGGAAGACACACCCTGCTGGTAGGGCGCCGTTCATCTCATTGTACAGGAGGAAAGTACATCTTCTCTTTATCCTCCGACCAAAGGAGCAAAGCAGCAGACTGGGTCAGGGTCGCACTCCCTCTGTAAGGGAGGGACAGACTCCTCGAGCCAATTGCTCCGCTATCGAAATCTCTTAAAGTTGTTGTTGAACCATAAAACACTAAAGAAGTCAGTTTCTCCGTGGGTCAAGGTTTCTTCCAACCTCAAAACTGTCCCTTTCTCTTGTTATATTCGTTGTCCATCATTTTGGGTAACCGTGGAGACAAGCTCAAGGACAGAGAGATCAGTTCGCTTTCCAATTAAACAAGGAAATTAAAATAATATGATAGCCTACCGTTCCGTACTCTCTCCGTACCCAGTTATTCTCTAGGACATGGGCCACTTATACTGTCAGTTCTCAAATGTCGGCATCAAATGGAAAATTTTAGACGAATTTGAAAAAGAAATTCTTTTGTAATTTTCCTGTCATGTAATACCAGTTTTAAGTGAAATGATAAATTGTGTCCGACAGAATGAAAGAACTGTCCATGAACAAGAGAAATCATGCTTACGTAGATTTCGTACGTAAGAACAATGTTCAAGTTTTGTAAAACTTAAAACTTCCACAACGATTGTATGACTTCTCATGATACGTGTGCGAAATGTGTTAATATTAATCATTCTACGCATGTATAAATATGGGAAGAATTACGTAGTGCATGAGGATGATGATTTCAGCACGAATTACATTGCTCAATGCTTAGAAGAATCATGTCAGTTACATATAGCCTATGCCAGCGTCTCTCAAACTGTAGTCCGCGGACCACCTGTGGTCCTCGAGGTCTGCCAATGTGGTCCTTCAAAAAGGACAAAAGAAAAAAAGAAAATTCAAACGAATTGCGTATCATACTATAGCTGAAAATCTCAGAGTTTGGAAATGACACATGGCAATCGCCTTTCACTTTTTCTCCCAGTACTGACATTTTATGAAATTTATTACCCTATCCGTCTACCGACTTGCCACTCTACTCTCAGCAACAAAAGAGGAATTTAAAGCACTATGAACGTGTTTCTCGCCATCTTTTCCCTGTACATCAGTTGACATGTGACTAAGTACATTGGCATATCTTCCAGATGTATTCTCAAAACTAAACGAACTAAATCTCTCTCTACAAGGTAATTCTTTGACTGTTCTCAATGCGCATGAGAAAATAGTGTTCGAGAGGAAACTTGGTTTATGGGTCAGTTCCGTAAAACAGAGGATTTTTTCACCATTTCCAATCCTAGAGTCTTTTTTGGTTGAAAATGATTTAGCTATTGAAAATAATTATGCAATGACATATGTTCGTATCTCGAAACTCTGAGGTCACAATTTGAAATTTATTTTCCGAGTAAATATGACGAATTTTCATGGGTTCATGATCCCTTACACTGCGATATTGAAAGTAACAAACTTTCATTGAGTGAAAGAGAACAGTTAATTGAACTCTCGAAGGACGCCGGACTTAAAATGAAATTATTATTATTGTTATCCAAATATTGAAACCCTATTTTACCTTTGGTATATTAGGGTTGTAGTTTGTTACATGTGAAATACATTATGTAGAGATAATACACAATTTTAAAGAATTAATAGTAGGTGTGAATCATAGTTGCAATATAAATACACTAATTAAGAGACAGTAAACAATACTAAATACGTTATGCAATAATTACTTTCAGTTAAAACAAAATTAAATAAAATTAGAAATTATAATCGAAGGTGTAGAGAAATTGCAAGATTATTACATTAATTTGTGATCTTATACATAATTTTAAGCAATAGTAAGAGATAATGCACAGAATTGGCGTAGTTACAAATAAAACACCTATTATATATTTGATTTGCGATAGTAAAGAAAAAATAAAAACAAAATTACTTATGGTTGCAAACAATATACCTGTCATCAAATACTCAACAATAGTAAAATCTATAATACAAACATAGTTATTGTTGTTATTACTATTATTATGTCCCAAAGATAGACACCTTTTACATAGTGCATTAGGATTTTATAACATCATTAATTTATATACAATTAACAGCTACAGTCTTGCGTGGATGTCTCTGTGAATTGTTTGTAACAACATTTTTTTCTAAGAAAATGGTAAAGGGGTGTGCAGTAATTTAAATTGCAGTCCGAGATATGATATCTTAAAAGTGTCTTTTCCTTTCGAACACTGCACAGTGAAAAATCAAATGTTCAACAGTCTGATTGTCTTTGCATATGCACAGAGATTCTTCTGCACTTTTGATCCTAAATCTTTCAAAGTAGGAACCGAATTTTCCATGGCCGGTCATGAAATTCCAAGTGGAAGGTATGGTTAATTTCTGGACCTCATCACAAGTGAAAAGAGAATATAGTGAACTGTACAATGGTGCTGTAGAGATTATAATTCAGTTTGCTTTTACGTATCTGTGTGAGAAAGGGTTTTCATCACTAACTCTAATAAAAACAAAGTACCCAAATCGATTCGATGTATGTGACGATCTCCGACTTAAGCTTACCAGCATACGTCCAAATATAGAACAACTGTGCAAGAATTGAACCTTGTCAATCTCATTAATGTGAGTACCAACATTTATTTATTTTGTTTAGTTAATAAGTTAAAGATTATCCAAAATCTAATAGCCTTGATTTATTATAAAACGAAAATGAATTTTTTCTATTAACATTAACTTAATTAGTTAATACTAATATAAAATTAAATGAATTAAATTAATTTTAATTAATTAATTCTGTTTTAAAATATAAGTATTCTGGTATTAAAATATGCTACAAAAAAAGATAAATTTACTTTCAAAGGGAACAAGGGTAAGGTGGTCAACGCAACCGTTATGACTTAAAAAAGTGGTCTCCACTTCAGAAAAGTTTGAGAAACGCTGTTTTAACATATTCGGTAATCCTGCCCTAATGCTATACTGTCATATTTCGTCCCTCCTCATGTAGTAGCTATAATGTTACGTCTATTTTTGGCTTTCCTTTACAAAATTCTTTAATGGTGCTTTATATGAAACGGCGAGAAACGGAGTGAGACAAGTGGCCTACAGGCTTGGAGCTTACATAAACAGTTCCTCTCAGTCCAAATTTCCCTTTCAAGGACACGTTTTCCCGTACCTTTTAAATGTTTAACCTCTAATTTTCTCCATTCATTCATTCATTCATTACCCGTGGACGAAGATGTAGGCAATCTTCGGATTCCTTATTCATTAACACCAACGGGCCATTATTTTATTTCTCTTTTGGATCAATACCTAACTCCACATTACGTTTATGACAATTTACTTTGCAGAGCTTTAAAGCAACGGCAAAATAAACTTCTCATCAAAGAACTAAAAGCACTAAAATCATGAATTCTCTGCGTTTGTGTGAACCAAAATGTAAAACCAATGCAGCTTTTTATCATAGCATGAGTCAAGGTCCCAGGTTATTAAACAAATTTTATTCCAACATTATTTTAACCACGAATACTCTCCAAATTAATAAAACAAAAAAATTGTATTGGATTTATAGTTTGGGTTTTAACATATTAAACACTATTTCATCTGTATTCACTCTCAATTTTAATTTTATTTTTGTCTGTATTGGAATCCCTTCCTGAGCACGAGTCTTACTCATTCAGGAGTGGGCTAGTTTATCTTTCATTGCATTTATTTTATTTTTAGTTGGTTATTTTACGACGCTTTATCAACAACTTAGGTTATTTAGTGTCTGAATGAGATGAAGGTGATAATGCCGGTGAAATGAGTCCGGGGTCCAACACCGAAAGTTACCCAGCATTTGCTCATATTGGGTTGAGGGAAAATCCCGGAAAAAACCTCAACCAGGTAACTTCCCCCAACCGGGAATCGAACCCGGGCCACCTGGTTTCGCGGCTAGACGCGCTAACCGTTACTCCAAAGGTGTGGACTCGTATTTATTAATTTGTATTCATTTCAGACTTACTAGCAATAAAAAAAATAAAAAAATAAGTAAATAAATAAATAAATAAATAAATAGTAAAAATAAATAAATAAAGAAACAAGTAAATAAATATGTAAATAAATAAATACAGTAAAAATAAATAAATAAATAAATAAATAAATAAATAAATAAGTAAATAAGTAAATAAATAAATAACTAAGTAAATAAATACATAAATAAATAAATAAGTAAATAAATAAGTAAATAAATAAATAAATAAATAAGTAAACAAGTAAATAAATAAGTAAATAAATAAATAAATAAGTAAATAAATAAATAAGTAAATAAATAAATTAATTAAAAAGTAAATAAATAAATAAAAATAAATAAATAAGTAAATAAATAAGTAAACAAGTAAATAAATAAGTAAATAAATAAATAAATAAATAAGTAAATAAATAAATAAATAAGTAAATAAATAAATAAATAAGTAAAAAATAAATAAATAAGTAAATAAATAAGTAATAAATAAATAAATAAACAAGTAAATAAATAAATAAATAAATAAATAAATAAATAAATAAGTAAAAAGTAAATAAATAAGTAAATAAGTAAATAAATAAATAAGTAAATAAATAAGTAAATAAATAAGTAAATAAATAAATAAGTAAATAAATAAATAAATAAATAAGTAAATAAATAAGTAAACAAGTAAATAAATAAAAATAAGTAAATAAATAAATAAATAAGTAAATAAATAAATAAGTAAATAAATAAGTAAATAAATAAATAAGTAAATAAATAAATAAATAAATAAAATAAATAAATAAATAAATAAATAAATAAATAAATAAGTAAATAAATAAATAAATAAGTAAACAAGTAAATAAATAAATAAATAAGTAAGTAAATAATAAATAAGTAAATAAGTAAATAAATAAGTAAATAAATAAATAAGTAAATAAATAAATACAGTAATATGTAAATAAATAAGTAAATAAGTAAATAAATAAATAAGTAAATAAATAAATAATAAATAAATAAATAAGTAAATAAGTAAAAATAAATAAATAAATAAATAAATAAATAAATAAGTAAATAAGTAAATAAATAAATAAGTAAATAAATAAATAAATAAATAAATAAGTAAGTAAATAAATAAATAAATAAATAAATAAATAAGTAAATAAATAAATAAGTAAATAAATAAGTAAAAAATAAAAAAAATAAGTAAATAAGTAAATAAATAAATAAATAAATCAATCAATAAATAAATAGGAGTAGCTAAGGCTAACCGATCTCTAACAAGAGAGTAGCTAAGGCTAAGGCCCATTCGTCTAGTCAGACTCTACTGTTTAAGGTACTTGCCGCGAGAGCAAAACACCCGATACTGATAAGAGTAAAGTATATTAAGGTATTAAGAAAACTGTAATTGTGCAACTTAACTACAGTCTACTGCTAGCTTAAAAATCCTTCACGCTGTAACGCCTGTTTCGTGAGTCATATTTTTAATGCACGACTGCAAGTGACAGGTCAAAACACAGGACTTGCCTGTGTGCGTCGTCCTTGACTGCACCAAGCAGGAGCTGAAGCACAGACTCCCAGTGGTAGACCCTTTCTGCAGGGATGCTAGCGGCAGTGCCTTGTTCTGCGATTCCTACTATCGCCAGAACAAGGAAGTACAAGGCAGTACGTGTGGTTAACATTTATCTTTCACAGCGGGTCTGCTAGATATGGACGCCTGTTATACCTATTCCGTGCATAGTTAAGCAAGGGATGTCCATAGAGCTCTTGTCTCGCGGTTAACGATGTTGGCTGTTAAAAGGAGGTTTCGGGTACAATTTCGGATTCAGTCAAGGAATTTTTCCTTTGACTTGACATCCATTACATTCACATCTTTTAATGTTGAAATTTTTATGAATTATATACAGTGTGTTAATTAAGTGGAATATTGCTAATAACTCTTAAAAAATAATAATAGTAGTAGTAATAATAATAATAACAATAATAATTCTTTATTTATACTGGCAGAGTTAAGGCCATAGGGCCTTCTCTTACACTCTACCAGGTCACAAAGTATACAATCAGTTAAAATTTAACAAAAAGTTAAAGAACAGAATACCAACATATTACAAAAAAATTAATAATAATAGCATAATAAAATCGACACTAAACAACATGAAAATAATACCATAATAGAAAAAAGAAAGTAAAATACATTGGAATATAGTGAAAGCAACTCATTTAGTACAAGGGTTAATATGGAAAAACGTAAGGAAGAATATATCAAAATGGAATGTAATAAAATAATAATAAAAAGAAAAGAAATACGAAAATTAAATAAAATTCACAATAAAAAGGCTATGATAATAAATTCATCGGCTGATAAAGAGAACAAAAAGGGGAAAGGAAAGAGAAAGAAATATATAGCCTATATTTTTACAAAACTATGACAGAGAAAAGGGCTTATAACTGAAAGGAATCTAATTGAAAAAGTGCAATTTTTATTTATTTTTGAAACTAGACAATGTCCGACAGTCTCTGACATGTTGTGGTAGAGAGTTCCAGAGATGAGCTGCAGAGACGGTGAAAGATGAAGAGTAGAAGGATGTTCTGTGTTTAGGAATGGAAAGTGTGAAATGGTGTTGTGAGCGAGTATCTATTTCGTGATATGAGGACAAATGTTGAAAACGAGAAGCTAAGTAGCTAGGGTTAGAGGTTTTGGGGGGGGGGGAACCAAAAGCAAAAGTTATTGGAGATATCTAACTAAAACTTATGGCTGTGGTCTCACAGGCTGTGGCAGGGGGAGGGGGAAGAAAAAAAAATTAAAATGGCACCCTATATTACATTTTACATACTTGAAATCTCCATTCAATTTTACAAACAAATGAAAGTTTGACTCAGCATAAATGATGAACACGCTCTTGTAAATGTTATGGTTCTTTAAAATGTTTTGGTAAATACAGTATAACCACAGTTTAGTATATACAGTTGCGAAGCTCAATACTTACTAAATATGCGAACATAGACAGTTGAAATATGCATCCATAGATAGTTGCTAGCCACCAGGATCGCTACTATCGCCTCATCACAGACTCTTTTCCTAGCAGACGATAAAATGTATTGTACTTTCGATATCGTGTTCTTTTGAAAAGTTAACACCTTCCTTCCACTATTGAAATATGAAATACATAAGGTTTATATATTATTTTCGTGAAGTATATATTATATTTTATAAACTCACCTTCCTGGATCTTTCGGAAGGATAACTCTGACCTCTTTTTCTTAGAATTTATAGTGCAACAAACGTCTTCTTGTCCCATATTATTACTCACATTATTTATTTTAGCCATTTACAGTTATTACAACCGACAACGAACATTTCACAGTTTACACAACTTTTCACAACAATGCGAAATACGGCACAGTCAATGCCTTTTCGATCTAGACCAGGCCGTAATGTTTGTTCGGGTTTTCTATTTCGGTGTATGGAGCTCAGTGAAATATTATATTATAACTTTATTGCTTATCATTGCTCAGCTTTATTTTGTGTAATGTGCCCATAAGTTCCGTTTGCTTCTTGTTGCATAATATGTTGCAGAAATAATTACAAAACTGTGTTATTTCAATGTGAAGAGAATTTTACGTGTTAACATAATCTGTTCGCATCAACATTTTAAGTTGAATGGAAACTATTTTGGGGTTCAATAAAAACGAATTTATATTGTGATTTTAATATAATAGCACATCTACCTTCCTTGATAAAGACAGAAAATTTATCATACCACTCTTATGAAGTTAGTGTACGTACGATTGTTACTTCGTCTCTTAGGTAGTAGATAAATACAATAATTCAATACTGAATTGTAGTATTAAAATACAGACAAATTGAATGTCCGGGGTATCATACATGACATTATGCTTAATTACAATGTATGATTGCGAATTTAGGAATATACGATATAGTAAACATAACCTATAATATTTACATATGAATGGCAGGGCATTGGAGACCACTAAAATTAGACAGAAAGGGGCAACTGGTACAGTAAACATAACCTGTAATTTCAACATATCGTGCTGTGCAACTGAAATTTCGCAATATTTAATCGAAATAAAGGCAGGTAGGTCTATTACACATACGAACAGCGTAATTTTCACACCAGAAATAATATTACACCTTAACTCGCAAGGAATTATGTCTGAAGTGTCTCCTAATCATTGTTTTAAATTTTATTAATGCAATTACACTACATTTTAGAGAAATATGTTACTTTTTATGCATTCCAATTAATTTATATGGTTGAAACGCCGCCCTTCGTGATCGGGTTAAGCCAGTCACATGGTCTGCCTTACGGCCTGTATTAGATCACGATGGCTGTGGCACAGTCTATTGTTCCTAGTACACATAGCGCTCCAAGCGGCTAGCAACTATCGCGAGAAATGCAAAAAATCATCCAAAGCTTCTTGATTGTATATACTAGACTGTGGTATAACACAAAATAAATGTGTGTATTCATGCATTAATTGTCATTAAGTTTATTACATACAATATATTTAATTTTATTTCAATCGGTAATTATGTATGGAATTATACGATGGGGTAGCTCATTTAAATCCAATTTTAATCCACTTTATTTATTACAAAAGAAAATAATTAAAATACGTCTTCATAAACGTATTGATTTTCCATCTCAAAATTTGTTTTTAGACTTTTAATGTACTTAACGTAAGACAAGTTTATTATATTGTATTAATAAAATTCATACATAAAAATCGAAATAATTTTGAATTGTATTCTCATAGTTATGAAACAAAATGTATGAATTCTTTAAGATTGTTTGAACCAAAATATAACACTGTTACAGTATTTAATCATAGTAGTAATTTAGACCCAAGAATATATAACAAATTTATATTTAAATATCCTAATCTTGTCAATTCTAACAGTCCTAGTATTAAATTTAAAAAGTTATGTATGGATTTTATAAAATTGAAAAATTGTAAATTAAAATTTATATACTATGTATGTATGTATGTATGTATGTATGTATGTATGTATGTATGTATGTATGTATGTATGTATGTATGTATGTATGTATGTATGTATGTATGTATGTATGTATGTATGTATGTATTTACACTGCAAGTGGGCAAGCACCCGGTGGCAGTGGTATACACAATATAAACAATACACAATAAAGAAATGATAAGCAATACACAATACAATTATACAATACACAATAGGCCTACAATTTTATACACAATACAATAAGAATACACAATATAATTTCACACAATAATAATAAAACATAAATAATATACCTAATTTTACAATACAACCTACATAATTATGTATAGGCCCTACATAAGTTTCAATAGTCTTTCACTTTATTCTCATCTCACTCACTGTAGTGGCACTATGACGCATTTCACTGACACTTTAGCACACATGTCACTGACACTGTGTAACACATTTCACTGACACTATAGAACACATTTCATTGACGCTATGAATTATCACTGATCGGAACTGTTCACTGCACTGTAAAACCATAACTTCACTGACTCACCTCGCTTCACTGATACAACAGTTCAAATAAGTCAAATAATTACATCCTTATGCATACTTATAAACAGAACTACATTTAAACTAAACATTTCTAGCCTAAGACCCACTTACACGCCATTTTTAAATAATTTACAATTCAGACCAAGGAAGTAACTCGTCAGGCTAAATAAATACATGTCACCTTAAAAATTAAATGTTAAATGTCACCTTAATTTTAATTTGCACTTTATACACAACTTATTAAATTATTCTTGAATCTCCTTAAGGAAGGACAGCCCTCAAAGACCGCTGCAGGTAGGTCATTCCAATCTTTTATAGTTCTATTTAAAAATGAGAATTTACACAGTAAACATAAGACAAATTGTATTTTATAATTATTAATTTCAATTAGAATCCGCCCCTGAGCACGAGTTCTACTCTTTCAGGGGCGAGCTAAAGTTTCTCTGTATAATTTTATATTTTATGTTACAATTATTAGCAAAATAATAGATAAATAAATAAATAAATATGAAGTAGGCCATGAAACAAACAAAACAATAACATAATATGATTATAATTATGTGTGTATATTCCGCCTTTGCTTATCATACAATGTGAATGAATTAATTAGTCATATTTTCTCATTAACGTTTTCGGTACGTAAGTTGTACCATCTTCAGATGTTTGTATATGATGCTAATTGTTAACCAAGCCTGTGGTTGCATGTATCTGGACTTAAATGGTCAGTGTTTTTGTGCATGCTGTGCGATGTCGGTGAAGTGTTGTCATGATTACACAAATGATCACCTTAACTCTTATATACTATTTGCTGGTACCACACTTTATCAAACTTAAATTAGAATGTTTCAGTCATTATTTAAAAACACTATATAAAACACTGTTTAAAAACACTGTTTAAAACTATTTAAAAGCACTTAGTTTTTACATCACTTTAACTATGTGAAGTATGTGATCACTTATTGTGTGGTGTTTGCCGGTTTGAAGTTAAATGAGGCACTTGTGGTGATCTTGTTTAGCGTTGAGTTGGACGCAATATCGTAACATGGCTATGTTTTCTGAAAGTGATGTTGAGATACTTCTATTAAGTTGATGGCATATGTAATATTATAACAGAATGAAGGTTGTCAGATCCGTGGCTTTAGTATCGCCTGGCGTGTCTGTAACAATATGATTAAGTATTAATTTATGAATTTGAAATTGGGAATGTTTGTAATTAAATTGGAAATTCCTTTTACTGGTATTGGTATGGTTACATCTGAAGATGGTACAACTTACGTACCGAAAACGTTAATGAGTAAATATGACTAATTAATTCATTCACATTGTATGATAAGCAAAGGCGGAATATACACACATAATTATAGTCAAATTGTGACAGCTTATCGGTATATCTTCAACATGAAATTAATAACATAATAGTAACATGTAATAGTAGCAGTAATATTATTGTAGTAGCAGTGACAGTAATAGACAATTCTATGTAGTAGTAGTAGTAGTAGTAGTACATTATTTTTTTTTGTTGGATCTGAATGAATCTTGAACTGACCAACGCTCAGTCTGATTCTGATTTTGACCGACGCGACGGCAGGGAGATGAAGACGACGGAACTGAGTGACCCACATGGAAACGCATCGGCGCTGTGGGCAGACAAGTGACAATCGCGAGCCGCCCGCGTGTTCTCCCCGGGGTCACGGTGCTAATGGAGGTTATCACCTCGCGGGCTATCAGGAGGCGGGGTTCTTATCTCGACCCCCCGCAGGACGCGGCAGCAACCCAGTTTCAGGGCGCAGGCCAACAACCTGCCATGACACGTGGTCACCCACCTGGGAATGTTTACATCGGTTCACGGTGCCACAAAGAAATGTATTTACCTTTCATCTACATGTGCGCCTTTCAATACGAAAGCGTATCTTTCTACCTGATGACTATAAATTAATAATAATAATAATAATAATAATAATAATAATAATAATAATAATAATAATAATAATAATAATCGATTAATTAAAATGTGTCTCAGTGAAATGTATAGCAGAGTTCGTATAGGTCAGTTTCTGTCAGATGCGTTTCCATTCACTGTGGGCTAAAGCAAGGAGATGCACTATCACCTTTACTTTTTAACTTTGCTCTAGAGGAACTTATGCCATTAGAAAAGTCCAGGATAACAGAGAGGTTTGGAATTGAACGGGTTACATCAGCTGCTTGTCTATGCGGATGACGTGAATATGTTAGGAGAAAATCCACAAACGATTAGGGAAAACACGGGAATTTTACTGGAAGCAAAGACAAAGTATATGATTATGTCTCGTGACGAGAATATTGTACGAAATGGAAATATAAAAATTGGAAATTTATCTTTTGAAGAGGTGGAGAAGTTCAGATATCTGGGAGCAACAGTAACAAATATAAATGATAATCGGGAGGAAATTAAACACAGAATAAATATGGGAAATGCCTATTATTATTCGGTTGAGAACTTTTATCATCCAGTCTGCTGTCAAAAAAAATCTTAAAGTTAGAATTTATAAAACAGTTATATTACCGGTTGTTCTTTATGGTTGTGAAACTTGGACTCTCACTTTGAGAGAGGAACATAGGTTAAGGGTGTTTGAGAATAAGGTTCTTAGGAAAATATTTGGGGCTAAGAGAGATGAAGTTACAGGAGAATGCAGAAAGTTACACAACACAGAACTGCACGCATTGCATTCTTCACCTGACATAAGTAGGAACATTAAATCCAGACGTTTGAGATGGGCAGGGCATGTAGCACGTATGGACGAATCCAGAAATGCATATAGGGTGTTAGTTGGGAGGGCAGAGGGAAAAAGACCTTTGGGGAGGTCGAGACGTAGATGGGAAGATAATATTAAAATGGATTTGAGGGAGGTGGGATATGATGATAGAGACTGGATTGGTCTTGCTCAGTATAGGGACCAATGACGGGCTTATGTGAGGGCGGCAATGAACCTCCGGGTTCCTTAAAAGCCAGTAAGTAAGTAAGTAAGTAAGTAATAATAATAATAATAATAATAATAATAATAATAATAATAATAATAATAATAATTGATTCACTCTTTTACCCAAGGCAGGTCTTTCACTGCAAACCCAGCTTTCTCCATTCTTTCCTATTTTCTGCCTTCCTTTTTATCTCCGCATATGATCCATATATCTTAATGTCGTCCATCATCTGATATCTTCTTCTGCCCCGAACTCTTCCCTTGTTCACCATTTCTTCCAGTGCATCCTTCAATAGGCAGTTTCTTCTCAGCCAGTGATTCTCTTCCTTATCAGTTTCAGCATCATTCTTGCTTCACCCACTCTTTCCAACACAGCTTCATTTCTTATTCTGTCTGTCCATTTCATACGTTCCATTCTTCTCTATATCTACATTTCAAAGCCACCGGCGTGGCTCAGTCGGTTAAGGCGCTCGTCTGCCGGTCTGAAGTTGCGTTCGGGCGCGGGTTCGATCCCCGCTTGGACTGATTACTTGGTTTGGTTTTTTCCGAGGTTTTCTCCAATCGTAATGTGAATGCAAGGTAATCTATGGCGAATCCTCCGTCTCATCTCGCCAAAAATCATCTCGCTATCACCAATCTCATCGACGCTAAATAACCTAGTAGTTGATACAGCATCGTTAAATAACCAATTAAAATAAAAAAATAAATCCACATTTCAAATGCATCTATTCGCTTCTCTTCACTTCGTCGTAATGTTCATCTTTCTGCCCTACACAATGCCACACTCCACACACTTCACTAAAGTCGACCTGGCTGGCAAGTTGGTATAGCGCTTCTCCCAAGGTTGCGGGTTCGATCCCGGCCAGGTCGATGGCATTTAAGGTCCATGTCAGAAGGCATGTAAAAGAACTCCTGCGGTACAAAATTCCGGCACATCCGGCGACGCTGATATAACCTCGGCAGTTGCGAGCGTCGTTAAATAAAACATAACATTTTTTCTTTGAGGTCCGCAGAAGATGCTCCGTTTTCTATTAAAAGCTCCTTTGCCATTGCTATCCTCCTTTTGACTTCCTGGCAGCAGCTCATGTTACTGCTTATAGTACACCCCAAGTATTTGAAGCTGTCCACTTGCTCTGCTGCCTCCTTTAGAATTCGCAAGTTTAACTTCTTTATTTTTCTTCCTATGATCACAGCCTAGCTAACTGTCATGATATTCACATTAATCAGTTCGAAAACTCTGTAATGCATTGAAAACCGTAAGACCAGTAGATTTCAGTTACATACAGTCATTTCATTTGAAGTCATATATATATAATCTTTTCGCTGTAAGAAAAATCCTAATGTAAACAATAGCACGTGACTGAAGTGAGGCTTCATTGGCCGCTGTTTGGCGCCATAGATTCTCAGTACGTGTTCCCGCCTACTGTTGTACATTCTGTTTCATGTTAAACATTTCCCGTTACTTGTCAAGTAGGCCTAACCTCACTACTATGCATTCGTTTGCTTAGGAAACATTTATTTTATAATTAGTGTAATTAAATTATTTTTAAGTCTTATGTCTTCACAATGCACAGTTGAGGATGCAGAAGCCATACTTCAGTACCACGTGCTTACGTGAACAACTACGAGCTCAAGTGACGCCATCTTGTTACAAGAACAGACTACCTCGGTATTACTGTTGGTATTCATCCGCGTTCATAGTACATAACAAAATATAAAAGTAGTTTTTCTTTTACATATCGTTTTATCGAATTGTTTAAGCTTATAAATTGAATTAATCTACTTCATATGAATTGTATAGCTTAATGAAAATAAGTTTGTAAATTGAACTAATTTGATTGTATATGTTTGTATAGTTTGGCTGATGAATTGTATATGTTCTTAAAATGATTATTAGTCTGTGTAGCTCTACTGATGAATTGTATATAGACCTACTGTAAATTGAATGGTAATATGTATAGCTCAACTGATGAATTGTTTATGATTATAAATTGAATTAATCTACTTGATATTAATTGCACAAATTTGTATAGCTTAATGAAAGTATGCTACTTTGTATTGTATATATTTGTATAGTTTTGGCTGAATTGTATATGCTTTAAATTGAATAGTAATCTATATAGCTCTACTGATAAATTGTTTGTGTTTGTAATTTGAAGTAGTTTGCATGATATGTATTATCAATTTCTGTATATCACAACTGGTTGAATTGTTTATGCCTTAAATTTAATTAACTTGTTTTGTATTATACATATAGCTCAACTTATGAGTGACCGTTTGCGTTTGTAAATTTAATAATCTGATTGGCTATGTATTGTATACTTTTAGTAGAGCCATCGATGTAGCTCAGTCGGCAGACTCGCTGGGCTGCTGATCCGGAGCTGCGTTCGGGCTTGGGTTGGATCCCCTTTGGACTTTGGTTTCTTCGGAGGTTTTCCCAGCCGTGGGACTGAAGCCGGATGGTCTATGGCGAGTCCTTGGCATCAACCCTTTGATTTGATTACCTTTGATTTGATTACCTGGGTTTTTCCGAGGTTTCCCCCACCGAAAAGGCAAATGCCGGGTAATATTTTGGCGAATCCTCGGACCTCACCTCATCTCACTACATCTCGCCAAAATGTAAAAAAAAAAAATTGTACAAAATTGTAAAAATTGTAGAACATTACTAAATTGTAAAACTATAAAAATTTGTAAAAATTGTAATTGTAATATTGTAAAATGTTGACATGTTCCACATCTTAAAGCTTCATTGCTCATGTAAGATCTATGGAATAAAATAAATGAATGAATGAATGAGTATAAAGTTAAATGTTTCATCGTGTTTAACAACTAGAATTCAATGTTTTTATTTTCAAATAATACAAGATTGTGGTTTCCAAATACGAACTATATTTTCCTGCGTCATGTGAGTGTTTCGACTGGGAGCCAATCACAAGTATGACAGCAACGTGCTTTAGGACTTATCTTACAGCGAAAACAGCATAGGTAGTCAGCGATGTATGCAATGGAGGGGATAGGAACTGATCCTATTATCTCCTGGCTTAGTTTTCTCATGAATGGTGCCTTGTTGGTATTACTTGTGAGGTTCTGGCCTGTCTTCGGAGAGCTGACTAAACAACAAGAGTAATTTCTTCTAAGTTTTCACAAAACAACATTGATACATTGATATCTTCCTTCTTATGATCAGCAATTCAATTAGTTTTAAGAAGATATCTAACTAAAGTTCAAATTTACAGCAGATAAGGCCCAATTGTATAAAACTCCCTGACTAAAGATCAACTTTGATCGAAGATCGAAAAGTGAACCGAGTTCAGACACTTCTTCTCTTGTATAAAACTTTTCTGCGATCAAATTACCTTGGTTCAACTGCAATCTAAGTTCACTTGAAAAGGATTTGGCAACATCGCATAAACAGGTGAAATACGTGATGCGCGGACAGGTTTGTTCAGTGTTGCCAATCTAGCGACTTTAACTCTTTTTCAACAACAATTTCTTTTAACTTTTATATTGCTTAAATAGGGATTTAGTGACCTTTTTAGCACCCCATAGTGACAAAATTTAATATTTCTTTGTTGATAATGAGAAATCTAGCGACATTAAAACTACTTTTTGGTGACTTTTCGTACACTCTGTTGGAGACACTGGTTTTTTGTGCAGTGTAAATAATGACGGGCAATAAGAAGAAGGTTGACTGTTCTCCAAGTTGTTATCATGTTATGGTGTTTGATACTGCTAAACATAATAAAGCTTTATAAAACGACAATTTTCGTTTAGTAATACAGTTAATTGAAAATTTATGAATGTACCTATCATATCCATTAATAATTAATGGTTGTTATAAACATAATATAATTATAGGTTACTGTTATTTCATACTGCTGAACAGTCCACACCTGTGGAATAACGGTCAGCGCGTCTGGCCGTGAAACTAGGTGGCCCGGGTTCGAATCCCGGTCGGGGCAAGTTACCTGGTTGAGGTTTTTTCCGAGGTTTTCCCTCAACCAATATGAGCAAATGCTGGGTAACTTTCGGTGCTGGACCCCGGACTCATTTCACCGTCATTATCACCTTCATCTCATTCAGACGCTAAATAACCTTAGATGTTGATACAGCGTCGTAAAATAACCTAATAAAATAAATAAAAAGATACTGCTGAACACGATAGAACCTTGTAAGATTGTTTGTGTATTAAGGCAAGAAATTGAAAGAAATATATATAAATGTACCTATCATATCTATTAATATTAATAATAAAAAAGGTAAAAGGTAAAGTTATCCCCGTAACATGCCATGAAGGCACTTGGGGGGCATGGAGGTAGAGCCCCATGCTTTCCATGACCTCGGCACTAGAATGAGGTGGTGTGGTCGGCACCACGCTCTGACCGCCTTTTACCCCCGGGAAAGACCCGGTACTCAATTTTATAGGAGGCTGAGTGAACCTCGGGGCCGTTCTGAAAGTTTGGCAACGAGAAAAAATCCTGTCACCACCTGGGATCGAACCCCGGACCTTCCAGTCCGTAGCCAGCTGCTCTACCAACTGAGCTACCCGGCCGCCCGATATTAATAATAATGGATATTTTATTTGCACAATCTGTCACTCGTATATTTCAAACAGAAAAGAAATAACTGAACTTGGATCATCTAACTTAATCGGAGAAATTTCTTCAGTCAAAGTTGACTTTAGTTTGAGACAAATTAATCTCAGATTAGACTTTATACAACAAAAAATTCCAAGTTCAGCTGAAACAAGGATCAATTTAACCTCTGATCTAAGATTAAATGGTTTATACAATCGGGCCGAATTTTATGTTACAGAAAATAATTGGAAACTGAACTGCAGTACTGCAGCTAAGAGTTTATGACACTCGTAACCATATTGAGGACTGGACAACCAGATGGCCTTATTACAAGAGGAGGTAGGCCACCAGCTGCATCCGGGTCCACTTCTACGAGATTGTTGTATCCTATTGTTTCGTGCCTTGTGGTGAAAATCTGTTACACTTGTGCGATTTACTGCTAAGCCCCTTCTCCTTCCAGACTTAAATTTATGTGACATTTATGACTGTGAAGCCAGGACCGCGCAGACTGAATATGAATACTTTGTGGTGCTATCTTAAGTTAAATTCTCATGCTGAGTATACAACTGAGCTTGAAGGAGTTTCAGTGCCTCCATTTTGCCCGATCGAAGTTACAGGTGTACTTCTGTGCTTCAGATGTTTGCTTTGAATAAATAAAATGTTTTTAGTAAAATTGTCACAATAACAAAATTCTTTTTAGCAAGTTATAATACACCAACAAGATCGATGTCATTAATATCTATACTAATAATAAATCTGTAGCCGAAATTTTTCTGGTAATTTTCGATTTTCCAAAAATAATTGGTCCTAACATATATAATTAACCACCCTGAAACCGAAAATCGCTTTTTTGAAATTTTTGTTTGTATGTCTGTCTGTCTGTCTGTATGTTTGTTACCTTTTCAAGCGATAATGGCTGAACGGATTTCGATGAAAATTGGAATATAAATTAAGTTCGTCGTAACTTAGATTATAGGCTATATGGCATTCAAAATACATTATTTAAAAGGGGGTTATAAAAGGGGCCTTAATTAAATAAATCGAAATATCTCGCTTATTATTGATTTTATGAAAAATGTTACAGAATAAAAATTGCTTTAAAAATCATTTCCGATAAGTTTTATTCTTTGAAAATTTTGATAGGACTGATATTTAATGAGATAAATGAGTTTTAAAATTAAAATAACTGCCATCTAAGGCCGTGTAATGAATTAAAAAACAAATGACTTCGTCTATAAGGGCCTTGGACAGCAACAATCGAAAGCTATGAAAGATAGCCTACAGATAATGTTTCTGCGTTTCTATGAAGTAATATCAGAAGCTAAATTAACCGATTTGTATAATTAATTATTATTTCACCATTGGAAAGTGTAGTTTATCTAGATGGACATAATGCTATAATGTTATCACAGTAACTTCTGAGTGAATCGAGGACAGGTAAGATTAAAATAGATTCTTATGCACAGAAAACTTGATAGGCTATTCTGAATATTCGTTTCCTGTATTTCCTAAAATAATTTTTATGACCAAATGAGTGTCTCTGGATCAAAATGATCGCATTTTAATTTTTAATTAAATTTAAATTAAGTAACATAATAAACGATTTATCCTTCTATCAAACACGAATGTTCCCTGGATCAAATGTCCTATTTTAATTATATAATTACTTTATATTTATTTCTAACGGGTGCAGCGGAGCGCACGGGTACGGCTAGTGATATAATATTTTTCTCATGAATTTTACAATTTTCTCAGTAGTTAAGTTCTTGTTGACAATTATCTCAATAGATGTATTGATTTATCTAAAGAAAATCGAAACTCGAGAGGGATTTAATTGACTATTACATGATTAGAGTAATTGAAAGGTTCAGAACCATAGTGGGCCAAGCGCCATTTACTAAAACACTAGAAAACAAAGGTTAAAATGAAGTTATTACCACAATTCAATGGAAATATATAGCAAGTAATAATAGACAACATCATAAGGAAGACAAAACAAAAACTCAACAAACACAAAAACACACAAAAAACAAACACAAACACAAGAAATACATCACACTAACATACGAAAACAGAAACACACACAAGATCGCATCCTCATTCAGAAAACAGAAATACAACATTGCATACAGAACAGAAAACACACTACAGAAACATCTCAACACACAAACAACACAAACAAATAAATACAACCACACAGGCGTATACAAACTCACATGCAATAGATGCGACAGTTTCTACATTGGACAGACAGGCAGATCATTCCAAACTCGATACAAAGAACACATTAAAGCAATAACCAGAGGACACAATACATCTACTTATGCCGAACACATAACTAATGCTAACCACACATACAATGACATAAATACATATATGGAAATCCTACACATACAACCCAAAAACCAAAAACTCAACACACTAGAACAATACGAAATATACAAACACACTAAAACACACCTTAATCAAATTCTCAACACACAGATCACACACACTATTTGACTCAACTCTTCATCACATGAACGCACCCACACAACAGGCAGCGAAGTTGAGATGACGCCGAGACACAGAAGACTCTGAGGATGGTGTCAAGTAGCACCGAAACAGCTGTAAGCCGCACATGCTTACATAATTGACACGAGTAAGATGCCATTTAAACAATTATTTAAAGTATACACATTCAAACTAAATGATATGTCAATCTTCATTAAACTATGGTATTCACTTAACTTTAACCCTTGTTTTGTCCGTTTTTAGTAAATGGCGCTTGGCCCACTATGGCTCTGAACCCTTCAATTGAGTCAATTACGAAACAATATCTGTCCTTTCAAATATCTTCAATAAATAATGTCCTCATTCTATTTCACTTCTGTACGTACTGTAGAATTTGATCTCATAAGCTAAGAGTTAAATAATTTCAAGGAAAAATTGTTCCGGGACCGGGTATCAATCCCGGTACTCTTAGCTTAGCGCAATGCTCTGCCAACTGAACTATTTATTTTCTTTTTTATTATTATTTTATTACATTCGATTTTGTTATATTCTTCCTTACGTTTTCCATATTAACCATTTGTACTAAATGAATTGCTTTTACTATATTCCAATGTATTTTACTTTCTTTTTTCTAGTAGGTATTGTATAATTTTCATGTTGTTTAGTGTCGATTTTATTATGCTATTGTCATTATTTTTTTTGTAATATGTTAGTATTCTGTTCTTTAACTTTTTGTTAAATTTTAACTGCTTGTATACTTTTTGACCTGGTAGAGTGTAAGAGAAGGCCCTATGGCCTTAACTCTGCAGTATAAATAAAGAATTATTATCAGTATTATTATTATTATTATTATTATTATTATTATTATTATTATTATTATTATTATTATTACCCCAGGAACTATAGACGACACCTTCACAATTTTTCCTTTATATCCACACAACTCAAATGGGATGACAATGCGCCAGAACCCAACTTGTGAGTTGTGTGGATATAAAAGAAAAATTGTGACGGTGTCGTGTATAGTTCCTGGGGTAGCTCAGTTGGCAGAGCATTCGTGCGCTAAGCGAAGGGTCCCGGGGTCGATACCTGCTTTATTGAAACCTGCTTTACAGGGAGCTACTACCTGATAGCTAGATTTGCATAAGAGTTAAATGTTTGTTTAGCCTGGTAGTCATCATCATCATCATCATCGTCATCGTCATCATTCCCTAGAGTCAATGACAAACCAATCATCTCTTTCAAATCTATTGAATAAGCAAGCATGCCCTTGTTCTGTACATTTCGCTTTTCGACTTCCTGTTGAACTTAAAATCACACAAGTTGAGAGTTAAATGGTGATTATTTATAAGTTCTGCAGGTATTTGGTTCGAGAGCGAAAGCTTATCTTCGATGAACTCGATTTCGGTGTTGACTGGAGTGATACTCAAGGTGAATTAAATCGGGAAAAGAAGATTTGGCCCAGATTTAGCACGTTTATTTCTTTCTTTCTTTCTTTACTTTTTCTTTCTTTCCTTCTTTCTTTATTTCCTTCTTTCTTTCTTTATTTCTTTCTTTCTTTATTTCTTTTCTTTATTTATTTATTTATTTATTTATTTATTTATTTATTTCTCTATTTCCTTCTTTCTCTATTTCCTTCTTTCTCTATTTCCTTCTTTCTCTATTTCCTTCTTTCTCTATTTCCTTCTTTCTCTATTTCCTTCTTTCTCTTTCCTTCTTTCTCTATTTCCTTCTTTCTTTATTTCCTTCTTTTTCTTTATTTCCTTCTTTCTTTATTTCTTTCTTTCTTTCTTTCTTTCTTTCTCTATTTCTCTCTCTATTTCTCTATTTCTTTATTTCTCTATTTCTTTCTTTCTTTATTTCCTTTTATCTTTATTTCCTTCTTTCTTTATTCCTTCTTTCTTTATTTCCTTCTTTCTATATTTCCTTCTTTCTTTATTTCTTTATTTCTTTCTTTATTTCTTTCTCTATTTCTCTCTCTATTTCTCTATTTCTTTATTTCCTTTCTTTCTTTGTTTGTTTGTTTCTTTCTTTCTTTATTTCTTTCTTTCTTTCTTTCTTTCTCTATTTCTTTCTCTATTTCTCTCTCTATTTCTCTCACTATTTCTCTATTTCTTTATTTCCTTTCTTTATTTATTTCTTTCTTTCTTTATTTCTTTCTTTATTTCTTTCTCTATTTCTCTATTTCTTTATTTCCTTTCTTTCTTTATTTCTCTCTTTATTTCTTTCTCTATTTCTCTCTCTATTTCTCTCTCTATTTCTCTATTTCTCTATTTCTTTATTTCCTTTCTTTATTTCTTTCTTTCTTTCTTTCTTTCTTTCTTTTTCTTTCTTTATTTCTTTCTCTATTTCTCTCTCTATTTCTCTATTTCCTTTCTTTCTTTATTTCTTTCTTTATTTCTTTCTTTATTTCTTTCTTTATTTCTCTCTTTCTTTTCTTTATTTCCTTTCTTTCTTTATTTATTTTCTTTCTTTTTCTTTATTTCTTTATTTCTTTCTTTATTTCTTTCTTTCTTTCTTTCTTTTTTCTCTTTCTCTTTTCTTTATTTCTTTATTTCTTTCTTTCTTTCTTTCTTTATTTCTTTCTTTTCTTTCTCTATTTCTTTATTTCCTTTTTCTTTCTTTCTTTATTTCTTTCTATTTCTCTTCTTTTCTTTTTCCTTTCTTTCTTTATTTCTTTTTCTTTTTCTCTTTTCTTTATTTCTTTCTTTCTTTCTTTCTTTCTTTTCTTTTTTATTTCTTTCTCTATTTCTCTTCTATTTCTCTATTTCTTTATTTCCTTTCTTTCTTTATTTCTTTCTTTTTTCTTTCATTTCTTTCTTTCTTTATTTCCTTCTTTATTTCTTTCTTTATTTCTTTCTCTATTTCTCTCTATTTCTCTCTATTTCTCTATTTCTTTATTTCCTTTCTTTCTTTATTTCTTTCTTTATTTCTTTCTCTATTTCTTCTCTCTATTTCTCTCTCTATTTCTCTATTTCTTTATTTCCTTTCTTTCTTTATTTATTTTCTTTCTTTCTTTATTTCTTTCTTTATTCCTCTATTTCTTTATTTCTCTATTTCTTTATTTCTATTTCCTTCTTCCTCTATTTCCTTCTTCCTCTATTTCCTTCTTTCTTTATTCCTTCTTTCTTTATTTCCTTTTCTTTATTCCTTTTTCTTTATTTCTTTTCTTTCTTTATTTATTTCTTTATTTCTTTCTTTCTTTATTTCTTTCTTTATTTCTTTCTCTATTTCTCTCTATTTCTCTCTCTATTTCTCTATTTCTGTATTTCTCTATTTCTCTATTTCTTTATTTATTTATTTCTTCATTTCTTCATTTCTTCAGTCATTTATTTATTTATTTATTTATTTATTCTGGTGTAGTTAAGGCCGTCAGAACTTCTCTTCCACAACACCAGGAATACAAATACAATAATAGAAATAAACAGAAAAAAAATACATTTATAAAGTAAAGCTACACAAGAAATAAAGAGTAAAGCCACACAAAAATATACACAGGTTTCAGTCACACAAACTTTACAAATTTAATATTCTACCAATACTCTACATTTCACCTCATAGGCCTATATCTCAGAGCATTTCCTATCACCAAAACATTAAAGGATGACGTACGGACTTCGGTGGTACTGATATCGGATGGATTAGGAGAGCTAAATATAAAAGCAAAACGACTTTCATTATCCCGTTCTCGAACACACACACACATACAATATAAATTGTTTTATATCCCTGCAGCAATAAAGAACTGTCTTTCTTTTCGGATGTCACGCACACTCGTAATAGCAAAGCAAATTTTCTAAATTTGTTACAATCTACTTACAAGGTGACATGTATTCAGTTTCGTGACTCCTACTTTGTTTTCACAACAGCCTGGGGACCGTGTTCGAACTTGAGACCGTCGCTGTCCCCTCCGGGCCGCACAGACTCTCACTCATGTTTTCTGCACGCCAGCTAACACCGTGTAATACGCAAATGAATTTTAATACGGAGCAATGGAACTGCGTCCCTGCTCGACCACAGGTTTTATTACTTGTTTGTTACTGTCGTTAAACTGAAACCGACGTGACGCATTACCAGGCCGGCTCCAAGAAGGCATGAAGAAATTTGCTTTCCATATAAATATCAAGTAGTAGTATCAGCAGCAGTAGTAGTAGTAGTAGTAGTAGTAGTAGTAGTAGTAGTAGAAGTAGTAGTAGTAGTAGTAGTAGTAGTAGTAGTAGTAGTAGTAGGTTTATTTTGCCTGGCAGAGTTAAGGCCATGAGGCCTTCTCTTCCACTCAACCAGGTTTCAATAATATACATGAGATACAAAATTAGATTGCAAAACAACACAAAAGAAAATAACTTAAAAATTACATAAAATATAGTAGAAAATTACAATAGACAAGATCAGTTACATAATATATAAAATAAAGTAGAAAATTACACATAATCAAAATCAGTTACATAACATAAGGGGAATACACACACACACACACACACACACACACACACACACACACACACACACACACACACACACACACAAACACACAATTTATGAGATCTAAAATGCACGAGACAAATTGGACGATTAATTTACTTGAGATATATTATTCAGTTAATATACTAATTGGAGAATACATATGGATGACAAGACATAAAATGTTGATTAGCAAAGTCCTACTAAATGGCATACAAACACAAATGATTAAGTAATATATGAAGATAATAAAAAAAAGAAAAGAGAAAAAAAAAGAAGAGAGAGGAGAAAAAAATAACTTGGTCATTTAAGACTATTTAGAAACTTCCGCAAGAGTCTAGTTCTGTTCATTAAAGACATTTCTAAGTAGAGTGTACTTAAAAGATTTTAGACTCCGACTGCTCCTGATTTCCTGTGACAAGGAATTCCAGGAACGAGCTGTGTGTATTGTGAAGGAAGCAGAGTAGAGAGATGTTTGATGGAATGGAATTGATAGAACATAGTTA
>JAJSOF020000036.1:6278503-6333503 GCA_025594305.2 Periplaneta americana | reverse complement strand
GTTTTAAAATACATTTTTTTTTTTAATTTTAGGTACAGAATTTCGTGGAGAAATTCGGAGGAGATACATTATTTTCTACGAATGGAGAGTTTATATTTTGTAAGTTGTGCCACACACAAACTAAAGGCTGGAAACGGCATTCATTGAAAATCATTGCAGTCCCTTAAATTTGTGGGAAATTTGTCCATAGCCATGGATCAAGTCGTAGAGGGTCTGCCCTAGTAGTGACACACAAATTGAAAACTATTTTCGAGAAAAATTTAGGATATACTTATCTTTCTCAGATAAGAGATCAGCTAGCAAATGCTGAAAATCGAACAAAACAGTGACGGTTAAAACATTTATTTTAAGTTTGCTCCCGTCATTACATGTGACGTGGAAATAAGTTTTTCTCGTTTCAAATCATGTTTAACTCACTGACGAAGAAGTTATGGGTTCGAAAATCTTCGAATGTAAGTAGTCATACACTGTAATATAATGTACAGAGCAGTACAGTACATTTGATATATTGTTGATGTTTATTTTTATTATATATATGCTATAAAATTACGTGTTTCAACCTACCACAATACTATCAATATGTAGCTTCAGCCAGAAACCACTTTTATAGCAGACCTGACAGTACCTCCGTACTGGAAGCGGGAGTTTGTTGACATTGAAGTCCGTCGCTTAGCCACGTGCAAAGACATAAGTCCCCAAGTTCCGAGCTTTGTTCATTACAATCCTTTGAGATGGGCAGGACATGTAGCACGTATGGGCGAATCCAGAAATGCATATAGAGCATACATGGGCACAGTTTTCGGTTACGTGAGTCACTCGATTTGAAATAGTTTGTTTACTAGGAGAGGAGACTGCAGAGTAGGATGGGAAATATAAACTGCTGTGACCTGCGTCACCTTATCGTAATCGCTAAGGCGGTCAGTGGCGAATTATTAGGAAAGCGCTTGGTTAACGTGACAGACTCGAAAACTTTTATTCAATTTGGCAAATTAATTCGGCAGCTTTAATCATAAACCTATTTACTATTTCTCCATCATTGAATTGATTTAAATCACAGGCAAGAAATTGCGTAACTAGCAATATTCCACCACGTTGTCTACGTAATGACAAGACAGAACGTTTTATTAACAGACAGGAGTATTGCTTGCAAGGGAGGAAGGTTTATTATTTATTAAGGTTTGGGCATATTCTAAGAGATGTCGCCACATAAATATAGTTTTGCGAGACATATATGATGGCAAATTTGTAATAAAAAAAAAGACTGTAGGAGATTCGAAACTTGAGCTGTCTATTCTTGAGCTAATAGGCTACTATTAACTCGTTCAATAGACCAATGCCGTAACGACTTATGCTACTGAGATTGTTCATAGCGTTTTGCGTAATACTTGGTTTTCCTGGTCTTATTCACTTCGGTTGATTTTATATTTATGAATTTTATTATTATTTCACTCTTCAAGGGCTCTGATGTATCTAGAATCAATCCTCCATTCGATTTTATAATATATTTTAGACTCAAACAAAATACAGCAAATTTAAATGGTTTAATTATTTGTTACCCGGTGAACTACGGCTTTGACGAGACGAGCATGCGCAATGTTATGTCTCTGGAACTTAGAAATTGTCGGCCGGCCCATTCTTTTTGCCGCTAAGTGTACGTACTGGAATTACTATAATCATATAGCCTACATATTACAGTTTAAAAATACCGCATAAGAAAACAATATTATTGTTTCAAATGCAAATACTAATTACTGCATTTCTTTACGAAATACAGAGTGTTCCGCTTATAAGTATAACAAAAGAAATAGCTATAACTTCTGAATTAATACAAGTATATAGTTGAAACCAACTGCTACAAATAATGAAAACTGGGAATTTTTGTTACCTTATGTTCCATAAACCTCAACATGGCTTCCATTGGTGGCACGGGAAATATCCAACCGGTATTTAACCTCGACCCAAGTGTTATGAAGCATCTGTGGTGTAACATTGTTGACAGCAGCATAAATTCTTTCTTGTAAGTCTGCAAAATCACGTACTGGCGTCCTGTAGACCTGGTCCTTAACAAAACCCCCACAGGAAAAAATCAGGTGGTGTTAGATCTGGTGATCTGGCAGGCCATGTGATGTACGGTGATCTTCTTCCGATCCATCTTGCAGGGAATTGTTCGTCTAAGAATGTGCGAACCATGTTGGCAAAGTGTGGTGGAGTCCCATCTTGCTGGAAAATTGCTCCATCTGGGAGTTGTGGCACAGCATACAGTTGCAACATATCCAGGTACGTGTTTGCAGTGAATGTCTTTTCAGCAAAGAAATAGGGACCAATGATTCTGTCACGCATGATCCCACACCAAACATTCCATTTAGGGAATCCCGTTGGTGTTCAATTACGACACTTGGATTTTCCGACCCCCAGATGCGACAATTGTGTCGGTTTACTTCCTGTTTCTCTGAGCTGCCTATCCCATTTCATTATTGAGACGTACGTCGGTACAGCTTCCCTCGGTCTAAGATTGTACTGACGGCGAAACAAGCGCTGTACACGAATTATGGATCTATGTTCTGCTAATGACAGCACACAAAAGGCTTTCTGCTGTGGCGTCCACATGCTGACTGACTAAAGATACGATACGAATTCTCTTATTTAATGATCTGCGCATGCGTGAGTCTTCTAAAAATAATTAACAACAATGGATTAAAACTTCCCAATTTCCTCTTTACAATGGTACCAATCTTAACCCATTTGCATGCATTGTTATGAAATTATAACTATTTCTTTTATTATACTTATAAGCGGAACACGGTGTATTGTACACTTCATAGCACTTTTATAAACAGTGAAAAATATGTACAAAAACTTGCCCAGACATGTTCAAACATTTTTAACAAGAGCCACAACAGGTCACATTGTCACTCAATTGTACCTACACTGATTTCACATTTCTGATAATCCCACTTGTCTGTGGTGTAATAATCATGATGAAGATCTGGAACACATTCTTCTATGCTATCCATCCATAAACCACAAAAGAAGTAAATTAAAATCATCAGTACCAGTTGCAGAAGACACAGCCCTGCAGTATATATTGACTACACCCCAACTCTGGCTACTAGCAACAGGCATCTACAGGGTGTTTCAAAAATAGAGGGCATAATTTCAGGTATGTATTCCCCATATGTAGACAGTACGAAAAGTTCATTACAACAGATGTCCGGAAATGCTTGGTTTCCGAGTTATGGCCTTCGAAACAGTGATATTCACCGGAACGTTTTTCTTCCCGCAGGTAGTTGTCTTTACAACAGATGTTCAAAATGTCCACCTCCTGATTGAATACAGGCCTCACATCGATGTCTCATGGCCCTGCGGACACGATCCCAAATTCCAGGAGTATTGCGTATTTCCTCACAACCTGTCCCAATTCGATTCCGAAGGGATTCCATGTCGGGCACCGGAGACGAATACAATAATGATTTTAAATGGCCCCGCAAGTAGAAATCAAAAGGGTTGAAATCAGGTGAGCGTGGAGGCCAAGCAATTGGGCCACCTCTACCTATCCATCGATTAGGGCACCTCTCCTGGTACAAACGACGAGCCAGCGCAGCATTGCCGTCCGCCTTACCGTACATGAAGTGCACTTCTGCCAGCTCCTGATTTCAGTACATGTCGCAAGTACAACGCCAAACACAACACTCAGTGTCCTCTTCGCCTCGGAATCAACTGTTAGAGTGTCTTCTGTTAATATCTTCTGTCACGGCACCTATCTGCGGGAAGAAAAACGTTCCGGTGAATATCACTGTTTTGAGGGCCATAACTCGGAAAGCAAGGATTTTCGGACACATGTTGTAATGAACTTTTTGTATTGTCTACATGTGAGGAATACATACCTGAAATTATGCCCTCTATTTTTGAAACACCCTGTATAATGAACACCGATCAAAATACCGTCATTTCTCGTGAAAAACAACAACTGAATAGACTACAGTGGACTTTATGTTGTCAGCAAACAGCTGGATACATTAAGAAGATTGATTGATAGCACTGCTATTAAAACGCAAACAGATAGCTGGTATGTAACTGCTTTAATAGATACGGAACTGCGATGGAAATATGAATGGCTCAATCTTTAATACATTTTATCAGAACGACAAGATTTTTTTAGTGAAACGTTTATACTCAGCCTACAAGGAGAAAAAAATAGTAATGTTTTCTGTAAACTGTAACGTCACTCGTGGTACCATGGAAACAGAAATGTAAGATGAACTTCGTGCCTCGTGGTTTTCCACATGGTTCATAGTTCATGTTCTAGAAAGCACAAACGAAATTTGAATACTGTAGGCCTACAAGCCGTAAAATGAGGATGATAACAACAACAATAATAATTTATTTATTTATTGATATTTATGTGCCGGACAACAGCCATTGACCAATAAAAGTCCAGCACAGTGATACAAATAATGCAATAAAATGAACAACTATGGTACACATTACATAATAGAGATAACAGCAAAATAAAAAACATAGATTACAATGATTAGTTTACAAGAATTGGTGCAATGATAATTCCTTTAACATGTTTCTTAATTGTTATTGCATGCAACTATAGTTTAATGAAGATTGACATATCATTTAGTTTTAATGTGTAAACTTTATATTACTTGAATAATTTCAAGGGAAAAATTGTTCCGGGGCCGGGTATCGAACCAGGGACCTGTCGTGCCCCCGGGAATCGGATAAGTAGGGGATGATAAGGTAGTCCAGGTGAACGAATTATCAATCCTATAATCACTGCTGAGGATCCCAAGGAGCGGGAAAAGAACAGATTTTAAAGGAGTTGGTTATTCAACACACAAATTGCAGCTTCACGCTTGCAATAATAAGTAAACACAATAAAATAAACATAATGCTGAATATAATATAATAAAACATAATTTGAAAGAATTCTACATTAGTATAGTGAAAAAGTTGCTAACTTCTTTCGTAAGTTCCTTCCTTAAAGAAAGTCTGAATCTGGCTAAGCAAGTACGGACAATTTCCACTTACATATAAGTTGTAGAATTGCCATCTCCCGTTCTTGTAGCCAAGCTCTGAATTCGTCTAAGTGGTGAAGGGAATATTCGGACTTAGAATATTCGTGGCGTTGGAGAACCTTCTGAGCTATAGTCTGCACCCTCCTCCTGGCTCTGGAGTAGCGTAATGTAGTCTCTTCCAAGTACCGCCGATTGAGAGTGATGAGCCAGATTCATGGGGTTTTATAGTAATTATAAAAAGGGATACGCCCGAAATAACAACGTCTGATTGGTTAAGATTCTAGCTTGGGGTTGGAACTTCAGAAAGAAGATAGCTTTACAATTGGTTGTTCACCATTGAAATATCATCGATCCCTTATAAGGTCATGACAAGATATCCTGTAAACAGGATGAGTTGTGGTATAGTGACTTTACATAAAAGAGCAAAAATACAGTAATTTCTTATGACAAACAGGATATAGGTGCGCTTCTTCCTTTGTAATATCAAAGTACAAAAGTCACGTAATGCCAATAAACTAAATAAATTGCAAATAAAAAGAATACAAGTTAACTATACAATACTGCAATCTTCTCTTACTTTCTAATGTTACAAATTTTAAGTGTCAGGTTCAAGGTGGGTTAACATCAAGGATAATCCTTAAACGAACTGCAAGGCCAGAGGCCCACGCTTAAGGCCAGGTGATCAATACTAATACAGGTAAGCTTAATTACAGGTGTACCTGGGTAATTGCAGGTATACCTGGGTTCGAGCATCACATTACTCTCACCTTTCAAAATGTTTGGGTATACTCAAACAAACATTTTAAGAAAATGGTTACAATAAAACATACAAAACTCAAATGATAATCTTAGTAAACATCAAAAGCCTGGGAATTATCATTAGGTTCCCAAGTTTCAACAGGATGTGGTCAGACTGTTAATTATTAAAATGTCTTTAGTAGTCGTCATATCACCACTTCCTCTGTGAAATAAACTAATTATACTTATACAAAATGTCTTCAGGCAACTTGCTTTACATATCTGACTTCTTTATCTTGTACTTGTTGACGGACGTTAGTGGCGTACAAACAATTGGGCGGATCCCCGGTTCGAAGCGGCCTGTTGCTCCTTCGGGTCCGGATCCGATGTTGTTACTTCCTCTTCGTTTAGCTCGTCGAGGTTCATTGCTACCTCGTTCCGTTGCGCCTGACGTCGAGCACGTGGTGTCGGCCTTGGATCTGTGAGAACTGAGTAACGCTGGCGTGCGTGCTGGAAGCAACTCAATAACTTCCGTTTAAATACTACAACCAATAACGTCAATGTCATTAAAGCCACTATAGTAATTAAAAACACATTTACTGTTGCTTTTTCGGAGCTATTAGGCTTACTTTTTAATTCTGAAGTAAGACCTGATACGTCGAAATTTTGTCTCGATTGAACAGCTTCACTTTTTGCTATCACTGTATTCAATGTCATTATTGCCTCATCTGACATAGCTTGTGGTAATTTATTAATTAGTACATTTTCTTCGTCACTATTTAGCAAGTCTTTGATGTCCGGCAATACTATATGCAAATTAGTGCGTAGGTTAAATTCGCTTCTTCCTGAAGAATGTGGAAATAATTTAAATGATTCAGAATGGATGTAGCAGGTAGAGCTGTTACTAATTATACCGGTGTTCTCCAACTTTAAGTTCATGACTTTGTTTTCGGAAGCTGTATACTCAAAGCCAGGGGTATAACAACGTAGTGTTACCTCTGTGGGTTGATACAGACTATAGACCCAGAACCGGTGATCTGGTGAACGTATCCACACAGCTGGAAATGGGTGATTCAAAATCAACCTGCTACAATGTTCTCTTATGGCTTCTGCCTTACCAAGAAACAAGGCTATAGCACAGCTGGGCTGGTTTTGCCTATACAATGTATAATCGGAAGGGCAGATGGTGAAATAACTCTTTACACACTTACTTAGCATAACATCAGAAAAGGTTGTGAAAAATTGTCGGTCCTCTGATACAGCCAGATATGTTTCTTGTATGTCAATAACCATATGTTTTTGGAGAGTTTTATGGAAGAAAGGCAAGGGATGTAATCGATATAATTCAAAATGACGATCTGCTGCTTTTAATGGAATATCAATGAATAGTCTAATACTATCTGATGTGGCTGCTGCATGTACTGTGGCTAAATCGTAGTAAATATACATATCCTCAACGGTAGTCGTAGTTATCATAGATGTCCCTGAGGTCAATTTTAATGAAACTTGTTGTAAAATATCTGATAAGTTATGGGGTCGGATTAATGACGTGGATAATTTGCCTAAAGATGTCATATCCAACGCGGTTAATGTCTGTGCAAGGCAAGTTTTTATTTCAAATACTGCCATTTCTACTTCTCGAATCATAGCACTATAAGTAGTCTGTTTCTTAATTAATTGTTGGACGTCGCGTACATCTGTCTGTACTCTACTTAATCCTATTGAAAAGTTTGAAATAGAGTCTCTTAATACTTCTGCTAATTTGATAGTGTTTTGAGCATTCAAATGGGTTTCTTGGTCTAACGTTTTAATCCAAGTTAATTGGTGTTCTTCTACGTGTAATATCTTTTGTTGAAATCCCTGCAACTGATCTATTACATGGTTAATATTATGTAAGTCCCGAGAATCCATAGTTCCGAATAGATACTTTAATGTATAGCCTACCACATCTATAAGTCCTCGTCGTGTCCGATTTTGATCTTGTACTGAGGATACCTGTAATTGAAAACTTGTATCTGGTTCTGGTAAAAGTTTTGTTATATCTAGTAGTTCATCTGCTAGGTTATCTACTATGTCCCCAACTCTGTCTAGTTCGGTCCATAGCACAGTCAATCGTCCGAACATTATTCTAGGAATCTCTTGTCTAGCTTCTTCTAATATTTCCCGGATTCGTACAATTAGATTACGGTATACCTCTAAGTTAATGTTTACGACTATGGTCCACTTGTCGCCTGTCAGAAGGACGTCTCGATCTTTCAAAAACACTGCCCCCTTGTCTAAGGCCAAGTCTGCGTCTGGTTGTCTTGAGTCCTTCGTAAGTGTCCTTGTAAAACAAACGGCAAGCACTGTAAAAACAAAATACAAGCTACTGTACTTACTTATACCTAAAATATAGATATACTATATTTATTTAAATCCTAACCGAGTATTCAGAACTCTTTACGGTTATAGGGGCCTAAGCGCGTTTCCTATAACATTCTTATTACATGGAGTTAGAGCAAAAGTAACAAATTTCGATAGGTTAATATCAATCGTAGAAATGGACATATAAAATTTAAAATTAAATTTCAAAAATAATTTGGCTCGATGCTGCGGCTGAGTATTATTCAGGCGAACTCTACCGGCCAGCACGATAGTCCCAACTACATCATGCATGGAATGTTACGTCATACACAACTCCAAAATGTGCTCTACTCCGTTACATCCTCACATATGCGTCGTAACCTATTACGTAAGGGATATTGCAATGCTGCATTATTAAACGGCACTATATTAACTTCCTCGGTAATATCTACCTGATCGTGACTCGGTTCATTATTTAATTCACTATTTGCTACATTGGTTTCACCATTATCATCTTGTACATCATCAATTTCCTCATCTGAATCAAAAGTATACTTTCTAGGCTGATTTCCTCGATCGCGTAATTTATATGGGCTAGTAATAGTTTCTTTATCCTTATTTTGACGTCTAACAGAGGTCCCCGGCTCCCAATCTTTATCACTATCGTCACAACGTTTATTTACTGCCTTTTGCTTCTTCTTGGCTGTCTCTGATAATTCATCATTAGCGGGCTCCATATTTTGTTCTGGGGTTTCCTCATTTCTTTCTTCACTCGTTATGCTAGGCGGGCTTATTATTACCGTAGCATCATTACTTGACATATGTCTGCTATTGCATTCCTTAAGTCTATTTATGTGAACGTTTATACATTTCTCTTCACTAATTTTGACGGTGTAAACCAGGTTAGATAATTTCTCAATTATCTCAAATGGTCCAGTCCAATGATATGCGAATTTCTTAGCTTTACTTCTGGAAGCTACGGGGTCATAGAGATATACTATGTCTCCTGCATTAAATTCGCGCTCCTTGCTCGCTTGTCATAGTGAGCTTTGGACTGTTCATGACCCCTTTTGGATTGTTGTCGCACTACTTGAGATGCAACTCGAATTCTATCTGCTAATAGTTTCACATGTGCCTCATAGGAATCATAAGAATTTTGTTTTCTTCCCAAATTTCGTTTTACTTGAATGAAGCGATCTTCAATGGGTAACTTCATATGTCGGCCAAAAACTAAATAATATGGGCTAAACGTAGTTACTGTATGTGGTGTGGCTCTATACGCCATAATAGCATAGGGTACAAATTTATCCCAATTCTCCCCATCTTTATGAACATAATGTGATAACATATCAACTAATAATTTATGCATCCTCTCGCATACTCCATTACTTTGTGGATGGTACGAGGTAGTCTGAATTTTCTTAATCATCAATAATCTACACGTTTCAGAAAATAATTTTGAAGTGAATTGGGTTCCCTGATCAGTCAACAAGCGATTGGGTGTCCCCATTGTGCTATAATTTTGGTCACAAATTCTTTTGCGACTGTCTCTGCACTTTGGTCCGGAATAGGGATAGCCTCACAAAATCTGGTGAAATGATCAACAAAAGTTAATAAGTATTTATTCCCAGATTCTGTAGTAGGTAAAGGTCCGACAATGTCCAGCGATACAGTATCCATGAAATCGTCGGCTGCTACCGCATCTCCTAATGGTGCTCTTTGAGATTTTCCAATTTTCCGTTTAGCACACTTATCACATGAGCCTATATACTCTTGAATGTCACTACTCATGGTCGGCCACCAATACTTAAGTTTTATGGCTGCAATAGTCCTCTTGGTACCTTGATGAGCCATAAAGTATTATCGTGATAATGCTTTATCACTGTTGCTATTAGCGAACGCGGAATGACAACTTGTATCCCGTGTGCAGGGAATGCCTACACAATAACCCATTATTATCTTTATGGAAGTCATCAAATTCAATTAACCTAATCAGCTGATCATCGGCTAACTGTTCTAACAAAATCAATTCTTCGGTTAAATTAAATTCTGAGTCTGAGGTCACAATACCAACATGTCGGCTTAAGGCGTCTGCATGAGGTAACTTTTTGCCTGGTTTGTGAATCACTTCATAATCAAACTCCGCTAGTCGTAGACTCCATCTAGTGAGCCTCGAACTCGGATCTTTTAAGTTAAGTAACCATCTGAGGGCTGCGTGATCTGTGTGGAGAGTAAATTTTCTCCCGTACAGATAACATCTGAATTGCTTCGTAGCAAAAATGACTGCAAGAAGTTCCCTTTCAGTGCAGCTATAATTTCTTTCAGCGGCATTCAACTGTCTGCTGCAATAAGCAACTGGTTTCTCTTCTCCATTTATTTTCTGTGATAGGACAGCGCCTACGGCTTCCTGTGATGCGTCTGTAGTTACAATGAACGGTAATGAAAAATCAGGATAACTCAACAATGGTTCTGTACTTAATTTTGCCTTTAGTTCTCGGAAGGCTTCTTCCTGACTAGTCCCCATTTAAATTCAACATCTTTCCTAGTTAACATTGTTAAAGGTTTAGCAATAGCGGCAAAATTAGGGATGTGTCGTCGATAATAGGATGCTAAGCCTACAAAAGAACGAATATCTCTAACTGATCTTGGTTGCGGATAGTCCCGAATGGCTTTGATTTTCTGTGGATCGGGCTTCACACCTTCTCGCGATACAATATGACCTAGGTACTCAACCTGATCCGTTGCAAAAGTACACTTAGATGGCTGAATTTTGAAATTAATTTCTTGCAATTTTACAAACACCTTTTCTAAATTCTTCACATGAGTGGCGATATCTTCACTCATTATCAAGATATCATCAAGATAAGCCAAACAAATGGTCCCTTTCAGGCCCATTAATAGGAAATCAATACATCTCATAAACGTGCTGGGAGCATTCTGCAAGCCGAAAGGCATTCTATTATACTGATAGTGTCCCATGTGACACGTAAAAGCAGTTTTCTCTTTGTCTTTTTCATCAATTGGTATTTGCAAGTAACCAGAAGCCAGATCCAATACAGAAAATACTTTACATTTCCTAGAGAATCTAACGTCTCTACAATGTTAGGGAGGGGATAAGCATCTGACTTTGTAACGGCATTTAATCCCCGATAATCAATACACAATCTGTGCTTTACAGTTCCATCTTGAGATTTCTTGGGTACAAGTACAATAGGACTTGCCCATGGTGAAGTACTGGGTTCAATAATTTTCTTATCTAACATGTCATTAATTTGTTCTTCCACCACCGATTTTAACGCGTGGGGAATTCTATAAGGATTCTTCTTCACTGGTAAAGCATCTCTGGTATTTATGGAATGCTTCACTTCACTAGCACAGCCTATTTCTGGACTTCCTTCGACGTAAAACAAATGCTTATACTTTCGTAAGACGGCTATCATAAGTCTCCTATCTTTGCCCTGTAAGTGCCCTAATTTTTCATCTAAAAATTTCTCAAATTCCCATAATTCTGGTACATAATTGTCTTTAGCCCTACGTCGATTTGTGTTCCATGTTCGCTTTGTTTCCCGGTCAATCATATTCACGGTCCTATTACTGTTATTCATCTCATTAGCGATTTCTGATTCTTGATCAACACCTAGGTTTGCTACACTAGCTTCTCCTATAACACGGTGTTTGACTAAACTCACAGGTTCGGGCGAAAAATTAACAATTTGAATAGGTACGTAACCTAAAATTTTCTCACACTTTAATACATTAACAGCTTCATGTGGTGCGTTTTCCATAACTAATTTTTCCTCTAATTTTAGTTCTCTATTCAACCCTACATTCACCCCCTGTTCTGACGATCGTGAGCAAAATAAAACCTCACCATTATCATCAAATGTTGAACTTTCACACAACTGGTGTTCACAATTATTTATCTGCCTAACTTGACCTTGACTATTCACGGGAATTATAGTCTCCTTATTCAGCACCGGTCGGTCGTCCAACTTTCCAGTTGCAAACGCCGACTCTGCCGCACCATTCACAGACAGTATCATAAGGGATTGTTCGTCCGAACCGACTAATTTATCCGGTGAGGGTTTTTGCTTTAGGAAAGACCTTTTATGTTGGTAGGGAAATTTTCTTGGCCACTTGCATTACAATGAGGAACACAATTATTACTTTTATTACGATCACAATTTTTCTGGCCATTCATGGAGACTTTTCGAACGTATCCCGATCCGTGATCATCCACAAGGGAACTATGTCCCCGAGCATCATTGACAATTGTCCTAAAATTACCAAGTTGACTAATGCTGCGTGCTACATGAATTCCAGGTAGCCCATCCTGATCACTGGTTGGTTCTACCAATAGCACTTGAGAGGTCTTTGGGTTACAACTAAGATTATGGCGTCCCATAACCTTACCTCGGACTATTTTTACTGTATGTGGTGGTAAGACAACGGACTCGGCTAGCAAGATAGGTCCGCTCCAGTCAAGCTGATCGTGAGTCGATGACTGCGAGGCCATTGCAGACACAGAACCCGATTTTCCAGACACTGATGCGACATTGCACGATTGTAGATCAGTGTTGATCAATGTCACAGTTTGCCTGCCTATTACCAAGGAGTTCGACTGGACGTCTATACGCGCACCAACATAGCGCAAAAAATCCATCCCTATGATGCCTGCGGCGCTGATTCGTATGTCGCTTATCACAAATTTAAATTCAAATTGCTCACTTCCCATAAGGAATTTGACCGTCTGGGTTCCAAATGTTTTTACCTTTTGCCCGTTTGCACCCCTGATCACTACATCAGATTCTGTAATTAGCGCTGAGCTTACTGTGGGTTTAATTAATGATACTGTGGCGCCGGTATCCACAACGAATTCCCAAATTTTCCCTCTATTTCTAAGTCTACCCGAGGCTCGCTAACTACCTCGTTTAAAGCAGACGGCGCTACCAGAACTGAGTGTGACTGTAATTCGGCTCCTACGACGGGGTTTTCTTCGTAGGACCTATCCCGTTTGGGTACTGTCGCGGATGCCCCTCTGATCCCTTCCTACAGTCCCGTTGATAGTGACCCATAATCCCACAGTTGTAACATTGGATGCTCGATCGGTTACTATTTGAATTTCCACGTCCCGGAGCTAACCCTCGCCCCCTTGACCCGTTATACTGTCCCTAGTATAATTTCCCCGGGTCGTACATCTCGACCGCGAGCGAATCCCCTGTTGAAATTCGGCTCATATCTGCGGTTGTTGCTCCATGCTTGATAATTACCCGAATTTTGTTGTCTGTTCCCTGCTTGGGCTTGAACCATAAACAATTTCTTATCTTTTTGCTCCTTCAAAACGGATGCACCTTCATCCTTTTCCGTTTGATACACTTGATTCGCTATTCGTAGCGCATTATCAATTGTAGTGGGTGCCTGAAATCTAACTTCTCGGCCAACAGTTCCACGTAAACCATGTATGAATGCGGCAACTAATCGCCTATCTGCTTCCTGCTTCAAAATCTCTCTAGTATTGGCATCCTGATCATGCACTATTGTCTTTAAGCTTAGTCTTCGCACTCTGTCGCAAAATTCTTCTGGTGATTCGTGCTTTTCTTGCATGGCATTTTGTAATTTTAAGTAGTGATATTGCATCGATCTCTTATCTTTAAATCTAGCAATAAAATTTTCCTTGAAGTCTTTAAAAGAAATATCTACTGCTTGTAATTCAGGTGTGGTGTCATAATATGTTCTCGCTGTGCCTCGCAATTTCAATATGGCAATCTGAACTGCATCTTTATCTGTAAGTCGTCCCATGGTGGTAATTCTTTCAATTTGGTCAAAGAAACTGGTAACTGGTATACTATACGAGTCCCCTTTCCATGGCTCTACTAATTTGGTTACGCTTAAGTCTTTGGAAATTAATGCAGGTGGATCGTTTCCTTGCGGCATCTTGTTGGTATTTGATTACACTAGTTATTTAATGGATACCTTCCCACTCGTCAAGTATGGATTCAACGCTGCTGTCTACTGGTCATCTGTTCAACAGTTACGTGGTCTGTGTACCTACGCTTGTTGGTGGGGTTTGAGCTATTATGCTGACTCAATTCCTCCCAACCAGCTTATGTGCGCATTGACACCCTCGATCCTGTTATCAATTCGTCGCTAAACTCACCACTCTGGCAATACTGGGGAAGATAGTCCGTACGTTCGATTTCCAAAATAGGGTAGTCGAATTCTGGTGGTACGTAGCGTATAACTAGTCGTATGTCTACTTCGAAAATTACCTCTAACCCTTGCGAATGTTCGTAACGGTATGTTTTTAACGCTGGTGTCTTAAAAGTTTTAAACGGTCTACCTGCAAAGGCAATATCAAGGCGAGATCCTGCCTTCAAAGCAACAAATTTCATACGATGCTCTTGAATTAAATTCGTATTAATATTAGTATGTTTTCTAAAAATGTCTCAACTAAACTTTGGGCGTAATTGCTTGATCCTTCCAAAGCTAAAGGATGCGATACCCCAATTACATGTACAAAAAGGACGGTAAATTCTGTATCACCTTCGGATACACCCGAACAACATTGAAAACAAGCCATACAAAATTAAATCAATGCAACCACATTAGATAATAAATTCAAAACAACAACTAATAAAAATTCAAAAACACAAATAAAACATAAATAAAATAAACACATAAACCACCCCCTGTTAAAATCTGACACCGCTGCCACCAAATGTCGTGCCCCGGGAATCGGATAAGTAGGGGATGATAAGGTAGTCCAGGTGAACGAATTATCAATCCTATAATCACTGCTGAGGATCCCAAGGAGCGGGAAAAGAACAGATTTTAAAGGAGTTGGTTATTCAACACACAAATTGCAGCTTCACGCTTGCAATAATAAGTAAACACAATAAAATAAACATAATGCTGAATATAATATAATAAAACATAATTTGAAAGAATTCTACATTAGTATAGTGAAAAAGTTGCTAACTTCTTTCGTAAGTTCCTTCCTTAAAGAAAGTCTGAATCTGGCTAAGCAAGTACGGACAATTTCCACTTACATATAAGTTGTAGAATTGCCATCTCCCGTTCTTGTAGCCAAGCTCTGAATTCGTCTAAGTGGTGAAGGGAATATTCGGACTTAGAATATTCGTGGCGTTGGAGAACCTTCTGAGCTATAGTCTGCACCCTCCTCCTGGCTCTGGAGTAGCGTAATGTAGTCTCTTCCAAGTACCGCCGATTGAGAGTGATGAGCCAGATTCATGGGGTTTTATAGTAATTATAAAAAGGGATACGCCCGAAATAACAACGTCTGATTGGTTAAGATTCTAGCTTGGGGTTGGAACTTCAGAAAGAAGATAGCTTTACAATTGGTTGTTCACCATTGAAATATCATCGATCCCTTATAAGGTCATGACAAGATATCCTGTAAACAGGATGAGTTGTGGTATAGTGACTTTACATAAAAGAGCAAAAATACAGTAATTTCTTATGACAAACAGGATATAGGTGCGCTTCTTCCTTTGTAATATCAAAGTACAAAAGTCACGTAATGCCAATAAACTAAATAAATTGCAAATAAAAAGAATACAAGTTAACTATACAATACTGCAATCTTCTCTTACTTTCTAATGTTACAAATTTTAAGTGTCAGGTTCAAGGTGGGTTAACATCAAGGATAATCCTTAAACGAACTGCAAGGCCAGAGGCCCACGCTTAAGGCCAGGTGATCAATACTAATACAGGTAAGCTTAATTACAGGTGTACCTGGGTAATTGCAGGTATACCTGGGTTCGAGCATCACAGACCCTTGGTTAAACGTACCAACGCTCTCTCACTGAGCTACCCGGGAACTCTACCCGAAACCGATCCAATTTTTTCCTCTATATCCACAGACGTCAAAGTGGGCTGACAACAGTCAAGCACGTTTAACCAAAGGTCCCTGGTTCGATACCCGGCCCCGGAACAATTTTTCCCTCGAAATTATTCAAATTAACTTTACAGGGAGTTATTCCTGAAAGCTTAATTTGCATAATACACGTCACTGTACGTAACAGAAAACCACAATTTAAAGTCACACAGAGTTAGTGTGCACTCAAATGTTGGTTGCTTGACTGTTGTCAGCCCACTTTGAGGTCTGTGGATATAGAGGGAAAAATTGGATCAGTGTCGGGTAGAGTTCCCAGGTAGCTCAGTGAGAGAGCGTTGGTACGTTTAACCAAAGGTCCCTGGTTCGATACCCGGCCCCGGAACAATTTGTCGTTCGAAATTATTGAAATTAACTTTACAGGGAGTTATACCTGAAAGTTTAATTTGCATAATACACGTCACTGTGCGTAACAGAAAACCACAATTTAAAGTCACACAGAGTTAGTGTGCACTCAAATGTTGGTTGCTTGACTGTTGTCAGCCTACTTTGAGGTCTGTGGATATAGAGGGAAAAATTGGATCAGTGTCGGGTAGAGTTCCCAGGTAGCTCAGTGAGAGAGCGTTGGTACGTTTAATCAAAGGTCCCTGGTTCGATACCCGGCCCCGGAACAATTTGTCGTTCGAAATTATTCAAATTAACTATACAGGGAGTTATACCTGAAAGCTTAATTTGCTTTATATTACTTGGTATATGTTTCCATTGAATCTATACTTATAATAAATCTGTAGCCGAAATTTTTCTGGTAATTTTCGATTTTCCAAAAATAATTTGTCCTAACATATATAATTAACCACCCTGAAACCAGAAATGCATATAGAGTGTTAGTTGGGAGGCCGGCGGGAAAAAGATCTTTGGGGAGGCCGAGATGTAGATGGGAAGATAATATTAAAATGGATTTGAGGGAGGTGGGATATGATGGCAGAGACTGGATTAATCTTGCTCAGGATATTTGTGTGACTTAAATTGTGGCTTTCTGTTAACTTACCTCCAGTAACGAATGTATTATACAAATCTGGCTTTCAGGTAGTAGCTCCCTGTAAAGCAGGCTTGAATAATTTCAAGGAAAAATTGTTCCGGGGCCGGGTGCACTCATAGTTGAGTTCTGGCGTCTTGTCAGCTCATTTGAATTGTGTGGATACAAAGGAAAAATTGTGACGGTGTCGTGTATAGTTCTTGGGGTAGCTCAGTCAGAAGAGCGTTCGCGCGCTAAGCGAAGGGTCCCGGGATCGATACCCGGCCCTGGAACAATTTTTCCTTGAAATTATTTATTTGTTTGTTTGTTTATTTAGCAAAGTGAGAACAAATTAAATTTATAAAACAGAAATGTTTCTAGCCACCATCGTAAGAGCCAGGCTTGTATACGATCTTAGTCAATAATATAACATAAAATTTACAGACAGTTTACTGAATACAGTAACTTAATTCAAACCGACAAATAACACACAAGAGCAAAAAGAAGAAGATAGAAAAAACACATTTAACATATGAGGCTATCAAGTGCAAAACTCGCCTTATCCAAAAAAGAGTTACATATGGGATGTTGCACTTCTTGCAGCTCGATTAAATAGCTTCTGAGATTACTTCATACAAACACACAAACAGTCTCTGTAAATTAATATTGATAAACATCAAGGCCGCCTTATTTGTTTTAATTTCATTAGAGCCATCGTCGTTGTTCCTGCAATAACTCCTACTGTATGTGACATATTTATCGATTTTCAGATTTCTGCTCTATTAAATAACTTAAATAATGATACAGCAAATAATAAAATCTCCTATATACAGGGTTATTCAAAAAGAAAAATCAGATTTCAAATATTATTTTAAACAAACTATAAACAATAATTTCAAGGGAAAAATTGTTCCGGGGCCGGGTATCGATCCCGGGACCTCTGGTTGAACGTACCAGCGCTCTACCACTGAGCTACCCGGGAACTCCACCCGACACCGTCTCAACTTTTCCCTTTATATCCACACAACTTGCGTGGGCTGATGAAACGCCAGAGACCCACAACGAGTGCACACAATCTCTGTGTGACGTGAAATTGTGGTTTTCTGTTAACGTACACAGTGACGTATATATTATGCAAATCAAATCTTTCAGGTAAGGCTCCCTGTAAAGCAGATTTGAATAATTTCAAGGGAAAAATTGTTCCGGGGCCGGGTATCGTCAGCCCACGCGAGTTGTGTGGATATAAAGGGAAAAGTTGAGACGGTGTCGGGTGGAGTTCCCGGGTAGCTCAGTGGTAGAGCGCTGGTACGTTCAACCAGAGGTCCCGGGATCGATACCCGGCCCCGAAACAATTTTTCCCTTGAAATTATTCAAATCTGCTTTACAGGGAGCCTTAACTGAAAGATTTGATTTGCATAAACTATAAACAGTAAAAATACTTGCCGCATACCATTGGATAGAGGAAATTTTAAAGTTTTATAGTCCATGAGGTGCAAGCACTCAACATGCTCATCATATGTTGTGCGACAAACATCAAAACGATGATCCATTTCTTGCCACACAAGAATCAACTGGTCCCTAGTTATGGAATTCACGGCCTCAACAATTCGATGTCGCAGATCTTGAAGTGTAGCAGGGAGGTGTGGTACAAACACCCTGTCTTTTATGTACCCCACAGACAAAAATCACAGGGGGTAAGGTCGGGGGGACATGGGGGGCCACACACGATGAACACGATCTTCTCCACCTCTTCCAATCCAACGTCCTGGAATGGTGTCGTTCGGATAATGCTCCACTAAAAAAAAGTTCATGCACTTTCTTTACAGAAACGGCGCAAAAAAACCATTCACCTTCGGTGAGTTCTTGTATGTTCGACGACTACGCAAGGATTTTCAGTCCCTCAAATTCGGACTGGCGAGTAACTGCGTCGGACAGGCTGTTGCTCTTTCCGCTTTGCTTATGTTCCTGGTTCGAGCATCGCGTGTAACCAAGCGTTAAAAAAAATTGAACCTTCCTCCATCCATCGGTGTGCGGTAAATGCTTCTAGTGTTTATGGTTCGTTTAAAATAATTATTTGAAATCTGCTCATTCTTTTTCAATAGCCCTGTATAATTATATTTCGTTCTTCCGAAAATTTAATAATTCACGATCTCCTATGCACCACTGCCATTGAATGAATAAATGTGTTTTTTCTTCTTACTGAAAAATTTTATATTTTGCACATAGGAGTTATTACAGGAACAACGACACTATAATCTGAGGCGGTCGTGAAAATGTACTGTATTATTATTATTTTAAATGTCTTGTATATCCTTAAACATCAGCCCTATCAAATTTTTTCATAGAATAAAACTTATCGGAAATCATTTTTAAAGAAACTTTTGTTATGTAATATTTTCCATGAGAATCAATAATAAGCAAGATATTTCGTTTTATTTAATTCAGGCCCCCTTATAACCCTCTTTTAAATGAAGTATTGTAAATGCCATAGAGCCTAAAATCGAAGTTACAACGAACTTAATTTATATTCCAATTTATTCGAAATCCGTTCAGCCATTATCGCGTGAAAAGATAACAAACATCTAGACATACACACAAAAATTAAAAAAAAAAGCGATTTTCGGTCTCAGAATGAATAATTATACATGTTAACATCAATTATTTTTGGAAAAACGAAAATTAGCAGAAAAATTTCGGTTACACATTTATTATTAGTAAGTATAGATATTATTTAAAAAGTGTGTTGATAACGGATGTTCTCCGATAAGTTAGTTTTTAATTGTTGTGAGACTTGAATCTCAGGAGGTACAACTTTTACAACAGCGCAACATAATCTGCTTGGCTCAGTACCGTAATTTCCCCTAACTATGGTCCACATTTGTCATATTTTTCTTTGTATATTCAGTACTATTCATGCAGATTAAATGAAATTTTGGCTTCGGACTGTTGTAAGTTTATATTAAATAAATATTGGCATATGTGTTTGAAATTATTTAATTACAAGTGTTAAAAAAATAATAAGCATTGGTACATAGTTGTATTCTGAATCCCCCAACTATGGTCCACTCATATATTCATGCTTGAAAGCATGAATGGACTATAGCTGGAGCTGTAATTATTCGTAAATCAATAAATTGAGTTTCTAATTTAAGGTTAGAAACATAATCAAGCACAGAAATATTAAAAATAAATAAAAAGTACATGGATTCTCTTTATTAGTACACAATACATAAACACTCAATAAACAAGTGAAATCTGAAAGTCATTTTTCTGCAATAATGAACAACTACTGTATATTAAAGAACAAAAGTACGGTATCAAAATAAACTAACACATTCTTAGCAAAATATTATGCAAATAAATTCACTGAAAATGTTTATTTATCGTACTGAGAACTACATTCATTAGGCTTATTTCGATCCTTTGAATCTTCACTTCTCTTGTAATTCTGAAATTGAATCATAATCTATATCCAATTCAATTTCATCGCTTTCATAGTCACTTACAGGGACGGTTGTTTTCCTTCTACCCTGAAGTTTTCGTTTTACCGGACCATCATTCGTGCTAGTACCATTGATGCTGAAACAGCCTGTTTCTCTGTTTACTTGACTATAATGTTAAATAGTGTTTTAGAATATACTGAGATACCGTATTTGCAGAAGTAAATAATCACATTGATCATATTTCATTAAAACAAATATTTCAAAATGAAATACAACTATGGTCCACGAAAAATTGTGATACACAGTTGAAGACTGACTTGTAGCCTTGAGGTTAAACATTTTTCACGCAGAGTCCTTAACCTGCCAGTGTAATTATTACGTGAAAGTAAGCACTATATAGCCAGGTTTAATTGTACAATGAATCATATATCTATAACGTACCAGTTCTACAGAGGAGAGCTTAATAAAACAGACAATCACAAACTGAATGATTTCGTGTCTTCACACATTCAATAGAACGATGCACACTGACCTTGTTAAGGATCCATATCATTGCCACGTGTAATGGTAGATAGAAGCATCTATGGGGAACATAATTCCATCACAGTGGCGCCTTAAATGGCAAACACTGAACTCTTGGGGGACTAAGTAGTACATAATGCGTTTTGGACCATAGTTGGGTGCCTAGACCATAGTTATGGGAAATTACGGTACCCAGTTTTTTTGCATTGCATATGTATTTTATGTATTTTAACACGATTCAATTGAACATAGTTAAAATTTGGATTATAAAATAATGCAATGCTAAGCTAACGTACTATTACTGCATACTAAATCAATACACTCGCGTTCTTCGTGAATTCTCTGAGATGTACGTGGTACATAAACATTGTTTTAAGAAATACAGGAAACCAATATACAGAATAGCCTGTCAAGGTTTCTGTGTATAAGAATCTATTTCAATCTTACCTGTCCTCGATTCACTTAGAAGTTACTGTAATAACATTATAGCATTATGTCCATCTAGAGAAACTACACTTTCCAATAGTGAAATAATAATTATACAAATCGGTTATTTAGATTCCGACATTACTTTATACAAACACAGAAACATTCTCTGTATGTTAATAGCTTCCATTTGTTATAGTCGTCCAAGGCCCCTTATAGACGAAGTCATTTGTTTTTATTTCATTACAGCCCGTTAGATGGCCGTAATAAACGCATTGTTATTTTAAAACTCATTTATCTCATTAAATATCAGTCCTATCAAAATTTTGCATTGAATAAAACTTATCGAAAATCATTTTTAAAGAAACTTTTGTTATGTAACATTTTTCATGAAAATTAATAATAAGGGAAATATTTCGATTCATTTAATTCAAGCCCCCTTATAACCCCCCTTTTAAATAAAATATTTTAAATGCCATATAGCCTAAAAGCTAAGTTACAACGAATTAATTTATATTCCAATTTTCATATAAATCGGTTCAGCCATTCTCGCGTGAAAAGGTAACAAACATCCAGACAGTCATACAAACAAAAATTAAAGAAAAGCGATTTTCGGTTTCAGGATGGTTAATTATACATGTTAACACCAATTATTTTTGGAAAAGCGAAAATTACCAGAATAATTTCGGCTACAGATTTATTATTAGTATAGATTAACGATATCGACAAAATTGATAAAATTGTACACATATTTTGAGAGAAGTAAAACCTTGAATATTTAAGAGGTTATGATATGATATGATATGATATGATATGATATATGATATGATAAATGTGATATGGTATGGTATGATATGATATGGTATGGTATGATATGATATATGATATGATAAATGTGGTATGGTATGGTATGATATGATATATGATATGATAAATGTGATATGGTATGGTATGGCATGGTATGATATGATATGATATGATATGATATGATATGATATGATATGATATGATATGATATGATATGATATGATATGATATGATATGATATGATATGATATGATATGATATGATATGATATGATATGATATGATATATGATATATGATATATGATATGATATATGATATGATATATGATATGATATGATATGATATATGATATGATATATGATAAATGTGATATAGTATGGTATGGTATGGTATGATATGATATGATATATATGATAAATGTGATATGGTATGGTATGGTATGATATGATATGATAAATGTGATATGGTATGGTATGATATGATATATGATATGATATATGATATGGTATGGTATGATATGATATGGTATGGTATGGTATGGTATATGATACGATATGATATATGATATGATATATGATATGATAAATGTGATATGGTATGGTATGATATGATATGGTATGGTATATGATATGATATGATATGATATATGAAGAGTCCACTACAAGAATGATGGATGTCACTTTCTTGTCGAAAATGAACCAAGACTGTCAATGCATAGCTTAAGACATATAGAATGTACATAGAGAGTTATATGGCATTAGCACTGATAGTCATTGTCCAGTACTGATCGGAAAATCACAGTTAAACTTTGAGCGCTAAGCATTTCAAACTTTCAATTGCTTCTCCTGCAAAATGCATTCCAAATGACATCCATCATTCTTGCAGTGGACTCTTCATATATAAAGAGTTATCAACAGACTACTACTTGGCAATAGCTATTATCAAATTTAGAAACACTGTCCTCAACTTCGTAGACCATTCACTGCCTTAGAACAAGAAAATAGTAAACGAATAAAATTGAAAAAAAGAAAATCCAAACAATTTGTAATCATAAACTTCGTAACTCTCGATCGAAAGTAATTTATCCAAATATATATTAAGTATAGAATTATGATCCTAGCATCATTATAACAAAGAACAATGGACATTTTCATGTTATCAAAAGAAATATCCTTTTTATGTTCAGAAAAAAAACTATATTTGTACTTTAAAAATATTCGTTCTACGTCACATGACGTTACTGGAACAATTCGGAAATCAGATAGTGTATTTCTTACTATCGGGTGAACAACTACTTTGTAAATCTAATCGTATGTGGCACACAATATTAAACCCATAATTGTTTTCTCATTTCTTCCGATGTTGAACTATGATTGTAACGGAGCCGAATGTGTAGCAGGAAGAGAGACGTCAACATTTAACGAAGAATAATCCAGGAAAAAATAAAAGTCTCACACACTTATGTTTGCATAATTTATTTAAAAATAGATGAGCTTAATTTTTTGGAACCATGCATAATATTAACATTACGTAAATAATGCAATAATAACAGAATAGCTCATTTTGTTCAGAACCTAAAATATTAATATAAACTAACAATATTCTTCAAACTATTCACGACTGTACACAGTTCCACAAAATGATACTATGCGTTGTTTATGTGAACTGCGTATCGTCTACAGCGAGCGGGAGCAGGGCGAGGCGGGGGTGACATCTGTACCTACTCCTCGCTGTACTCAACTGAAATTTACTGTTTTGGTACGAAGTTCCTACCTAAGTATGATTATTACTATTAATATTGTCAGTACCAGCTAGTGTTGACATTACTATATTAATAACTTTTTCTCTCTCGGGAGAGGGGAGAGAGGAGGAACCCGAAGGCTAGCACTGCAGCCTGAGGCTTATTGTGCTTACTACTACTATTCTGTGTCTGATTGGATAGCCGAATGGTCGCACTCTTGTACAAGTACAGCACGCTGCACCGTGAACTTGACCCGGGCTGCGGCATGGATGATGATTCTTGTATGCGAGTTAATGATGGCAAAATGAGTCCGAGGTCCAACGGCGAAAGTTACCAGCAATTCTGCTTTAAATGATTGAGGGAAAACCCGGGAAAAAAACCCAACCAGGTAACTTGTCCTGGCAACCAGGATTTGAATCCGGGCTTGCTCGTTTCATGGCCAGACGTAAACATTTTGAAAATTTTATTTTCAAATTTCCATCATCGACCAGTTATGTTTTCCCCATCGTTCGGGCACCTTCCATCATAAACAAAGAAAAAAGTGTTGTTAGGTGACATTGTGTACAACTGTCTGTCAGCTCCAATCTCCACTCAAGAGGAATATGCAGGAAGGACCACGTCAAGAATGGTGGTAGCTGACCCTATCGGATGGCCAGGTCGGTCTAGTCTCCCCTAGACACAAGAAATATTTCTCACAGGTAAACGCGTACATATCCCTACAAATACCAGGTAAAAACCTCTTTTAATATCTGTGTAATTTGCGTTTATATATAAATGTTAGACTACGCGTTATATCCGCAAGAGATAAAAATTAGACAAATGTTACAAATTGTTTGTTATATATACAGTATTTTTGTTTCATACATTAACTAGCCTGTAAATTTCTCTACCAAATGAGACTGATATAAATGACCTAACCATACTTATAGCTATATATATAATCTCGTTGCTTACGCAATATTTTTGGAAAACTACACCACCTATCACGGTGGGAAATGTCTCATTCGATTCAAGAAATTTGCAAAAATACTGAAAATTTGGGTAATTATCTATAAGTACTGGTTTGGGGTTTTTACAATGAAATTAATGTTTTAAAACTTGTTTATTATTATTCCTGATGTGAAACTTACAAGGGAAACTTCATCACACACTTTTCACATTTTAATGGAACGTAGCTCATTTCGGATTTCATGAAAACGAGAATAAGAAACAACCTTGAAAATAAGAATACGGAGAAGAATAGTTGAATAGTTATTCAACTTCTCACAGTGCAAAGACGCATTTCTTTGCATTGATAGCATAAGAATTCAGGGTAATTTCATTCTTGTTTGGCAGTTTTCCCTGAAGTTGTATTGGCAACATCGTCATCATTTTGTAATTTACCCCTTACTTACTTACTCACAAATGGCTTTTAAGGAACCCGAAAGTTCATTGCCGCCCTCACATAAGCCCGCCATCGGTCCCTATCCTGAGCAAGATTAATCCAGTCTCTATCATCATATCACACCTCCCTCAAATCCATTTTAATATTATCCTCCCATCTACGTCTCGGCCTCCCTAAAGGTCTTTTTCCCTCCGGTCTCCCAACTAACACTCTATATACATTTCTGGATTCGCCCATACGTGCTACATGCCCTGCCCATCTCAAACGTCTGGATTTTAAGTTCCTAATTATGTTAGGTGAAGAATACAATGCGTGCAACTCTGCGTTGTGTAACTTTCTCCATTCTCCTATAACTTCATCCCGCTTAGCCCCAAATATTTTCCTAAGCACCTTATTCTCAAACACCCTTAACCTATGTTCCTCTCTCAGAGTGAGAGTCCAAGTTTCACAACCATACAGAACAACCGGTAATATAACTGCTTTATAAATTCTAACTTTCAGACTTTTTGACAGAAGACTAGATGACAAAAGCTTCTCAACCGAATAATAACAGGCATTTCCCATATTTATTCTGCGTTTAATTTCCTCCCGAGTGTCATTTATATTTGTTACTGTTGCTAAAGATATGTGAATTTTTCCACCTCTTCGAAGGATAAATCTCCAATTTTTATATTTCCATTTCGTACAATATTCTGGTCACGAGACATAATCATATACTTTGTCTTTTCGGGATTTACTTCCAAACCGATCGCTTTACTGGATCTGCGGCGGAATTCACGTCGTGTCGTGTGGGAAACATAACTTGCAGGTTCCGTCCATGGACAAATACGAAACGAGAATGTTGTGTGATATCTAATTTATTACAACTTATAACAGTGTTGGGAATTGTTATGCATCACTATTATTATTATTATTATTATTATTATTATTATTATTATTATTATTATTATTATTAGAATAAGTTCTGACTATTATTCGCTGACGATCTTAAAATTTTTCGAAAAATCAATAGTGTTGCCGACTGTCAATTTCTTCAGATGACATTAATTCAATTACCAATTGGTCAGTTGATAACGGAATGGTGATTAATGAATCCAAAACTTACGTAATATCATTTTCAAGGAAAACCTCTACACTAAAATATAACTATTATCTAAAAAATGTATTAATTACCAGAAAAGATTGTATTAGAGACCTCGGTGTATTAATTGACAATAAATTATATTTTCACAGTCATATTGATTATATTTATAACCATGCAATATGAATGTTAGGAATAATTCGGTCAATTACTTATTCTTTTTCAACACCTGACTCTCGTTTAATACTATACTATACATTAGCGAGATCGAAACTCGAATATGCATCTGTAGCTTGGAACTCTATTACTAGTTCTGATTCGGCAAAACTGGAAAATATTCAAAGGAAAAATTGGAGATTTGTCTTTCGAAAAGGTGGAAAAATTCAAATATCTTGGAGCAACAGTAACAAATCTAAACGACACTCGGGAGGAAATTAAACGCAGAATAAATATGGGAAATGCCTGTTAATATTCGGTCGAGAAGCTTTTATCATCCAGTCTGCTGTCAAAAAATCTGAAAGTTAGAATTTATAAAACAGTTATATTACCGGTTGTTCTGTATGGTTGTGAAACTTGGACTCTCACTTTGAGAGAGGAGCAGATATTAAGGGTGTTTGAGAATAAGATTCTTAGGAAAATATTTGGGGCTAAAAGGGATGAAGTTACAGGAGAATGGAGAAAGTTACACAACGCAGAGCTGCACGCATTGTATTCTTCACCTGACATAATTAGGAACATAAAATCCAGACGTTTGAGATGGGCAGGACATGTAGCACGTATGGGCGAATCCAGAAATGCATATAGAGTGTTAGTTGGGAGGCCGGAGGGAAAAAGACCTTTGGGGAGGCCGAGACGTAGATGGGAAGATAATATTAAAATGGATTTGAGGGAGGTAGGATATGATGGTAGAGACTGGATTAATCTTGCTCAGGATAGGGACCAATGGCGGGCTTATGTGAGGGCGGCAATGAACCTACGGGTTCCTTAAAAGCCAGTAAGTAAGTAAGTAAGTACGTAAGTATGTTCTTACCGATTCCTGCCTAATAACTCTCAGTATAACTGTGATAAAAATGCGAGCACTTTAAATGTCGAAGCCTGTATTATAGGCGTCATGATCTCGATTACTTATTCTTATGCAAGGTCCTTAAAGGTGACATTAATTGTCAATCTTTCTTAAACATGTCAGCCTTCGTATTCCAATGAAGGACATGAGACATCACAAACTCTTCTGTATTAGAAATTCTAAATCTTCCTCGCCGGTCTCCAGATGTATTAAACATGCTAACTTACATGTAGGCGATTTCGATCCATTCAATGTATAGAAGTATCAGAATATGGCAATGCCTTTGCTAATATTATTTGCATAATCCTTATACACAAATTGGTAGTAAGAATCATTTCCTTTCCCTAATTTTATAGTATTAATTCTTATTAATTAATTATTGTAATCTATGATCTTTATTTGGCGGCCGGGTAGCTCAGTTGGTAGAGCAGCTGGCTACGGACTGAAAGGTCCGGGGTTCGATCCCAGGTGGTGACACGATTTTTTTCTCGTTGCCAAACTTTCAGAACGGCAACGAGGTTCACTCAGCCTCTTGTAAAATTGAGTACCGGGTCTTTCCCGGGGGTAAAAGGCGGCCAGAGCGTGGTGCCGACCACACCACCTCATTCTAGTGCCGAGGTCATGGAAAGCATGGGGCTCTACCTCCATGCCCCCCAAGTGCCTTCATGGCATGTTACGGGGATACCTTTACCTTTTTTTTATGTTGTTTATTTTGTTGTTAACCACCCCTTCAATGTAGATTCCTCTATACTTGCTAATTCCGGATAAGAGTGGCCTTGTGATGGGGTACATGGAAACTACATCAGGTAAATAATTAATTAAAGTGTACTAATTAGAAAAAATTATGTAAAATTAAATAAACTTAAATGTTAGTACTGAAATTTAATTTAATTACTAGTTTAAATGTTAAGTGGCATAAAACTCCTTTTCCTACTAAGCCAATTTTAGAACTTAAGATCAATTTTAATATATTTTTAAGGGCATTTTTGAAAGATTTTTAGGTCATAAATGCATTGTTTTTAGGATATTTTTTTATGGTTTATAGGTAATCAACAAAGCTCGGAACTTGGGGACTTGTGTCTTTGAACGTGGCTAAGCGACCGGACTTCAATGTCAACAAACTCCCGCTTCCAGCACAGAGGTACTGTCAGGTCTGCTATAAAAGTGGTTCCTGGCTGGAACAACATAATGATAATATTATGATAGGTTGAAACACGTAATTTTATAGCATATATATATAAATAAACATGCAAAATACATCAAATTTACAGTTCTGCTCTGTACATTTCATTACAGTGTATGACTACGTGCATTCGAAGATTTTCGAACCCATAAATTCTTCGTCTGTTAGTTAAACATGATTTGAAACGAAGGAAACTAATTTCCACGTCACATGAAGCGACGGGAGCAAACTTAAATTTTTTAATTTTATTTATTTTAACTAGCTACCTAGTGAGTACAAATTGCATTTATAAAATAAAAATTTTTCTAGCCACTACCGTAAGAGCCAGGCTCGTGTACGGTGTGGTCTTAGTGAATAACATAACATAAAATTTACAAGTGCAGTTTACCAAATACAGTAAGTAACTTAATTCAAACCAATAAATACAACACAAGAGCAAGAATAAAGAAGTAAGAGAAAACGAGAGAAAAATACACATTTAATATAAATTGACAATCCGACAGAAGTCAGTGATATTCAATAAAAACATGAATATAGTCGACAGAAATAAAAGGTAAAAAAAGTACATTTGTTACTATTATATATCATGGATAATTTCACAAATTTCTTTTTTAAAAGTTTCAATTTTAAAAAAATTTCAAATTTGGAAAATGGTTTGAAATACCGAATATTTTCACCGTCACTGTTTCCTGTTCGATTTTCAGCAGATCTCGTATCTGGGAAAGATAAGTATATCCTAAATTTTTCTCGCAAATAGTTTTCAATTAGTGTATCATACTAGGGAAGGTCCTCTACGACTTGATCCATGGCTTTGGACAAATTTTCCATCAATTTAAAGGACTGCAATGTCTTTCAATGAATGCCCGTTTCCAGCTCTAGTTTATGTGTGGCACAACTTACAAAATATAAACTCTGCATTAGAAGAAAATAATGTATCTCCTCAGAATTCCTCCACGAAATTCTGTACCTAAAATTTAAGAAATGTATTTTCAAACTTCCATAACACCCATTCGAATAATACGTATTTTCTCATTCCTCAAACAGACCGTTTACCTGTAATTCTCTTAATGTCATTGGCTTCGACGTGACACAGTTTCCTCGTTCGTCTTCTTGCCATTCGATGTGACCACTTTCTTTTTACACAATTTCTTTTACTGTCCCTTTTTAGCACTTGCAGCTAATGAGAAATTTGCGACTTTACAACTGTACCTTTCCGTAAACTCTTACTCAAGCGCAATAAGAAGAAGGTTACAGCTCCCGAGTTGTTAAGATTTAACTGATTATCTAGACAATTCTTTTTAACAGAGTTCTTTAGGGTATATATCCGTTAATATTATATTATAAACATATAATATATGAAACATAACAATAATTAATGGTTGTTATAAACATAACATAATATAGGTTATGTTATTTGATATATATTATATATAAGATTTTTGTATATTGATATTTCCTTTCATATCTATTAATATTAATAATAATGGATATTTTATTTGCCAATCTGTCCAAAAACAGTCAACTTGGATCATCTAACTTAATCGAGTTTCACCAGTCAAACATGAGAGAAATTAATCTCAGATTAGACTTTCCTGCGTTCAGCTGAAACATCAATAACCTGACTAGTTAAATGGTTTATACAATCGGGCCACTTAATGTCATTGGGAACCCAAGAGATGGAGCTTAATCTGAGACGATTCTAAACGGCGTCGGGATTGTATCCGGCGTGGCTGTACCTGGATAAAGCGTCACGCATGTAAGCTGAAAACCCGAGCTTTGGTTCAAATCCTAGCCCGGAGAGAATTTTTTAATCAGAATAAATACAATTCCATCGATTATCTTTCATCAGAGTTCTAGGGGTTTGAGATGAGAATACAGGCGTGAAGCATAAAGAACCATAAATCCTGGCACCTTTCCTGCCGGAGAGGAACCTCAATTCCGCCCTGCTGTCCACCTTTGTTACCGCACTCCCTCCACCTGCCTCAATTGAGCAATGCCTGTGTGTTTTCCCGGTTCAAGAAACGTCCTTGCTGACGTCACGAGCGCTGCTAGCCACGAGAGATTGTCTGCGGCCGTCAACTCTCCAAGCAGCTGAGATTCTGTGTACAACAGACGCGTTGTACGTACAGTACGTTGAGTGAGGAAGTAACAATCGGAAAATGGGTCAGTCTGATAACAAGAACTCTCATACGACCAGATTTAAGGGGAGAGGATGGTATTTTTTTAAACTTTTTTCCTATTTGGTGTAAAATATTATTTTCTGTATGTAGAGAGCTCATAGCTGTAGGAACTCAACCAAATATAAATATTTTGAAAAAAAAAAATTATTTGGGGGCCCAAATTTGAAAAAAATATACCCAATGCAGGATTGTACTAAAACCGATATATCTAAACCGTTTTTGAAGATAGATTCAAACTTTTTTTTGCAATGTATTTGCAAAAACGTGTTCTACAAACTGTCTGTAATAGAATTTTGATATTAGTTCCTACGTTTGTAAAATAAACAATTAAAATTTAATAACAATTTTCTGATTTCCTTTCTTGCAAACAAGCGGACGTATTTTTAAAATGAAATCAATTAACAAAATTCTGTTACAGAGAAAAGTTTCCTAATAGCCTAAAGAATGTGTGTTCTAAATTTCACGCATGTATCTCTAATAGTTCAGAAATTATATCCATTTTTGTCTGGCATTGTAGCAAAAAAATGAAGTTACTGGAAACCGGTAAAAATGGGCGTGTGATATAAAAATCCATAGCGCAGGAAGTTTAAAAATGACTTCACAACATCCGATAAGGGCACAAATACCCTCAAAATGTTATGCAATGCATTCCACACATATCAAAGAGTATTTTAAATTAAATTTTTTAAATTTAATTTACCGGAAACAACAATAAGAGTGGGCGAGTGATTTAAAAATCCATAACGCAGGAAGTTTAAAAATGGCGACTCAACATCCGATAAGGGCACAAATACCCACAAAATGTTATGCTATACATTCCACTTATATCACAGAATATTTTAAATATATTTTTCAAATTTACTCATTTTTCACCAAAATATACCATCCTCCACCCTTAAGCCATTTTCAAGCAGTAAAAACGAAGATTTTATGTTAAAGTTAAACTTTACGCCAAAATGGAGAGGATATCTAATGAAAAAGTTAGAGAGAAATTATTTATTATGTTTGTCAGTAAATGACAGACATTCAGCCTGTCAAGCAGGAGGTCAGGGTTTGAGTCCCTGTCAGGAATGGAAAAATCCATAGTGACACATAGTGGTGGACAAGATCGCAGTCAGGACTTTTCTTAGGGGTTTCCCGTTGAAATGTGGATATGGAGAAGAATGGATCGTGTGAAATGGACAAAGAAAATAATAGCTGAAGCTGTGGTAGAAAGAGCGCGTGAAGAAAGAATGATGCTGAAACTGATCAGGAACAGAAAAAGAAAATGACTGGATCTCTGGCTAAAAAGGAACTGCCTACTGAAGGATGCACTGGAAGGAATGGTGAACGGGAGAAGAGTTCGGGACAGAAGAAGATATCAGATGATAGACGACATTAAGATATATGGATCATATGATCAGAAACTGGAAAAGAACAAAACATGGTAAATTGAACATCATTAGAAATTTTGAAGTTAGGTATATTACTGTTTGCAGATGATGTAATATTATTAACAGATTCTGAAGATGGACTCCAATATTCTGTTTTCCAATTACAACTCATTTCTGAGTTCTGGGATGGAAATTTCAATTAATAAAACTAAAGGAATAGATTCATCAGAAAAAATCATCTCCGCAGCAAAATCTGCCTTTATAATAAACCTGTAGAACAGATCTCATGTTTTAAATATTTGGGTTAAATCTTTTGGGCTACTATGAACAAGAAAAAGATATTTCTACAAAACTGAATTACTTTAACTATGCAACGAATACCATTAATAACATTTTCAAACCTGAAGAGTCCACTGCAAGAATGACGGATGTCACTTTCTTGTCGAAAATGAACCAAGACTGTCAATGCATAGCTTAAGACATATAGAATGTACGTACAGAGTTATATGGCATTAACACTGATAGTCATTGTCCAGTAATGATCGGAAAATCACAGTTAAGCTTTGAGCGCTAAGCATTTCAAACTTTCAATCGCTTCTCCTGTAAAATGTATTATAAATGACATCCATCATTCTTGCAGTAGAGTCTTTACCTTCTCTTGTTAAAAAACATACAAGAATTAAAGCCTATAAAACGTTGGTGAGACCTGTTCTCATGTATGGAAGTGAAATTTGGACCATACGTACATATGATCAATACCGAATCACTGCCAATGAAATGAAGATTTTAAGAACTGCTGGCTATACTAGATTAGACAAGAAGAAAAATTGGGATATTTTGAAAGAATTAAATTTTAGAGAAATTTCAAAATTGTAGACAGAAATGGAAATCTCATATACTCAGGATGGCTATAACAAGGATACCACGCCAGCACTAATTACCGCCCTTTAGGAACAAGATGTTTGGGCCGTCCGCTGAAACGATGGAGTGGGACCGTAACAGACACCAGGCTTAACACGTGATAGGAAGAAGAAGAAGGAGGAGGAAAAGGAAATGTGGAGGAGGGCAGGGAAAGAAGAAGAGAAAAGGAAACTGGAAAGAAGAGAAAGAGCGTAGGAAAGAGAAGAAGCAAGAGGGTGAAGTGGAGGAAGGAAGAGGATGAAAAAGAGGAGAAGAACAGGTGGTAAAGAGAAGCTGAGGGAAGAGGGAAAGGAGTAGAAAGGCGATCATGTGGAAAAAAGGAGGGTAACAAAGGGAAAGAATGAAGACGAAATAAGGAAAAAGAGGATGGCGAAGAGGAGATGGTGAAGGACTAGAGGGAGGACGAGAATGTAGGAGGAGAAAGGTGGTAGAGGAAGAAGAGGAGGAGGTAGGGGAAGAAGAGGAGAAGGAGGTAAAGGGAGAAGAGGAGAAGAAGGTAGAGGAAGAAGAGAAGAAGGATGTAGAGGAAGAAGAGGAGGGGGTAGGGGAAGAAGAGGAAGAGGTAGAGGAAGAAGAGAAGAAGAATGTAGAGGAAGAAGAGAAGGAGGTAGAGGAAGTGAAGGAGGTAGAGGAAGAAGAAACGAGGTAGAGGAAGAAGACAAGAAGGAGCTAAAGGGAGAAGAGGAGAGGAAGATAAAGGAAGAAGAGGAGAAGGAGGTAGAGGAAGAAGAGGAGAAGAAGGTAGAGGAAGAAGAGGAGGAGATAGGGAAGAAGAGAGAAGGAGGTAAAGGAAGAAGAGAAGAAGGAGGTAGAGGAAAAGAGAAGAAGGATGCAGAGGAAGAAGAGAAGAAGGGTAGAGGAAGAAGAGGAGGAGGATGTAGAGGAAGAAGAGAAGGAGATAGAGGAAATGAAGGAGGTAGAGGAAGAAGAAAGAGGATGTAGAGGAAGAAGAGAAGGAGGATGTAGAGGAAGAAGAGAAGAAGGATGTAGTGGAAGAAGAGAAGAAGGATGTAGAGGAAGAAGAGAAGAAGGATGTAGAGGAAGAAGAGAAGGAGGATGTAGAGGAAGAAGAGAAGAAGGATGTAGTGGAAGAAGAGAAGGAGGATGTAGAGGAAGAAGAGAAGGAGGATTTAGAGGAAGAAGAGAAGGAGGATGTAGAGGGAAGAAGAGAAGGAGGATGTAGAGGAAGAAGAGAAGAAGGAAGATGTAGAGGAAGAAGAGAAGGAGGATGGAGGAAGAAGAAGAAGGAGGATGTAGAGGAAGAAGAGAAGAAGGATGTAAAGGAAGAAGGGGAGGAGGATGTAGAGGAAGAAGAGAAGGAGGATGTAGAGGAAAAGATGAAGAAGGATGTAGTGGAAGAAGAGAAGGAGGATGATAGAGGAAGAAGAGAAGAAGGATGTAGAGGAAGAAGAGAAGGAGGATGTAGAGGAAGAAGAGAAGGAGGGTGCAGAGGAAGAAGAGAAGGAGGATGTAGTGGAAGAAGAGAAGGAGGATGTAGAGGAAGAAGAGAAGAAGGATGTAGTGGAAGAAGAGAAGAAGGATGTAGTGGAAGAAGAGAAGGAGGATGTAGAGGAAGAAGAGAAGGAGGATGTAGAGGAAGAAGAGAAGGAGGATGTAGAGGAAGAAGAGAAGGAGGATGTAGAGGAAGAAGAGAAGAAGGATGTAGTGGAAGAAGAGAAGGAGGATGTAGTGGAAGAAGAGAAGGAGGATGTAGAGGAAGAAGAGAAGAAGGATGTAGTGGAAGAAGAGAAGAAAGATGTAGAGGAAGAAGAGAAGGAGGATGTAGAGGAAGAAGAGAAGGAGGATGTAGAGGAAGAAGAGAAGAAGGATGTAGAGGAAGAAGAGAAGAAGGATGTAGAGGAAGAAGAGAAGAAGGATGTAGAGGAAGAAGAGAAGAAGGATGTAGAGGAAGAAGAGAAGGAGGTAGAGGAAATGAAAAAGGAGGTAGAGGAAGAAGAGGAGAAGAAGAAGAAGAAGAAGAAGAAAAAGGAGAAATATATCAAATTTAGGCTACAGCTAACTGTAACTGAAGCTTAAATATTAACAAATTTATAATGATTTTTCCATGAGTCCACACACATGTACCCTAAAGCTATTTACGGAAGCTACCAGTTTACATTAAAAAGAAATATTTTCCAATATGATCTTCCCTACAGTAACTCCCACAGGCTACTTTTCAAGGGCGGTTTCGACCTGATTATTTTAGAAAGTTCCACTGTCAACACATGTTTACTGAATCATTTTACAGTACCTGCATGGATTATATCCATAAAAGACACTTTTGTTGTTGTTATTAATGTTTACACATGATATTGTTAATTCCAGCCTGACGCCAGCAACAAGAACTGGCGCTGGAGTCGAAGCGGATCTAATCAAACGACACTCGCGCTCGCGGCCAACACATGACTGTCGCTGTGCTAAACCAGTGAACCCTGAATTACTTTCTAAAGTGATCGCTACTTCAAAACTCCCGTGGCTCACGGCGAATTCGAAACAGCTCGTTAGCGTGTTCAGCATTGTCACTCACACATGTGACGCTGACCATCCCGACGATTCTGTTATTATATCTGCAGAAATTGTGGAGAGTGTTTCAGATACTCGTTATTTGCAGAAAGAGGAACACAACTCGGCAGTCCTTTCAGTTGGCATCAATAAATTCTTACTTTTTTTTTTCTGTAAACAATTTTCGTAGGAGCACAAGAATCGATCGAAAAATCGAAAGAGAATTGGGAGGACAAATTTGAAAGGTACGCATAACGCGTCCTTGCAAGGGTTTGGGGTCTGTACAAAACTAAATATGTGAGCTCCAAGCCTGTTGGCCACTAGTCTCACTCCGGGTTACGCTGCTCCACTGAAGGAGCTCTAGAAAATTTTGAAGGGGAAGCCGAAATTGGACGTAACCTCTTAGGTACCACATACGCGAGGGGGACGGAGATTTGTTCAAGTGATCACGGAACGGGGCGAGGAGGAGATGGCTGGTGTTTGCCGTTAGGTTGGCAAGACGCTGTCATCTGTTGTTCGATGACAAGGCATGTGAAGGCCGTCGGAAGAGGCGCCGTGAATTCTAAATCTGTAATTTGGGAGGTCCCTGTCCTTTCAAATTGCGACTAATTGAGTGACAAGAATCGCTTGCACAAGCTTTATATATATAAACACTGTGAGTTCGATTGTAGCTGTAATTCTCTGACCACGTGGTCAGAGGGGAGGTTTAGCCTTGAAGAGTATGGGATGTTGAGTAACCATTTTTAAGAATGGAAACTAAATCATATTATAGTATTTTTGTGTTGTAAAATGCCATAATTTACGTTTTAAATTTGCATTTTGAAGCAAGTAAAGCGATAGGTTTGGAAGTAAGTCCCGAAAAGACAAAGTATATGATTATGTCTCGTGACGAGAATATTGTACGAAATGGAAATATAAAAATTGGAGATTTATCTTTTGAAGAGGTGGAAAAATTCAAATATCTTGGAGCAACAGTAACAAATGAAGAGTCCACTGCAAGAATGATGGATGTCATTTGGAATACATTTTGCAGGAGAAGCAATTGAAAGTTTGAAATGCTTAGCGCTCAAAGCTTAACTGTGATTTTCCGATCATTACTGGACAATGACTATCAGTGTTAATGCCATATAACTCTGTATGTACATTCTACTGGGTGTTCATTTCAAAGTGTGTCATGACGTCACTGTTGTTGGGTCACCGATTTGAAGCGAGTTTCAGCTTATGTGTCAGAGAAGTTGCCTCTTATTTAAGGCGTTCTTCAATCTGAACTTGAGAACGTGTACGGTATAACTTGAACGTCGTAGCAACAGATGGCGGTCTGTATGGTCTGTGTGCTACCATAACCTCTTTCGAACTGTGTTTTGCGCCGGCAAGTCGTACGCAGGGTATTTGTTATCATCGGTTGCTTACGGTAACATTCCACAACACAAATCAAATGCTCCGTGTCCATGTTGACCGTCGAAGTTAATGTCAACAAATACGTAAGTAATCGTCTTAACCCTCTCCCCATATCCCGACAGTACGTATTTCGAAACAGTTCACATTCCTGCCACTACCGGCGTTACCGTACGTATCGGTACGTACTCTTCAGAATGAACGCCGTACTTGCTAGGCAACTTCTCTTCCTCATAGGTTATACACCTCTGCGGAAGTGTAGGAAGATTGAATTCTCTAGGCTCATCGGCTAGCCACATGACGGCATACAGTGAGCCATGACACACTTTGAACTGAACACCCAGTATATGTTTTAAGCTATGCATTGACAGTCTTGGTTCATTTTCGATAAGAAAGTGACATCCATCATTCTTGCAGTGGACTCTTCAAATATAAATGACATTCGGGAGGAAATTAAACTCAGAATAAAAATGGGAAATGCCTGTTGTTATCTGGTTGAGAAGCTTTTGTCATCTAGTGTTGTCAAAAAATCTGAAAGTTAAAATTTATAAAACAATTACATTACCGGTTGTTGTGTTTGGTTGTGAGAGTTGGACTCACACTTTGAGAGAGGAAGAGAGATTAAGGGTGTTTGAGAATAAGGTTCTTGGGAAAATATTTGGGGCTAAAAGGGATGAAGTTACATTAGAATGAAGAAAGTTACACAACACAGAACTGCACGCATTGTATTCTTCACCTGACATAATTAGGAACATTAAATCCAGACGTTTGAGATGGGCAGGGTATGTAGCACGTATTGGCGAATCCAGAAATACATAGGCTATCCAGTAATTCACAGAATAGGCACAATAAGCCTCGTGCTTCAGTGCAAGCCTTCGAGTCCCTCTCCGTACAACGGAAGAGAATGATTGTTATAATATAAATATGTCCCTACTTTCTGATGATATTTTGGTGCCTAATACTGAATATTTCATTATAATGGCGTTCGATATAACAACATTTTACTGTAGTCTGAGAAAGAGAAGTGTCAAAAGGAGGCTTTGAGATCAACCTTACTAGACCTGCATGGCTAGGATATATTTTAATTTCTACTGATACGAGTATTGAGAAGCAAGTGTCAGCTTTCATTAAGAACAAAAAGGCGCAGGCAGGCAACCGCGTGGGGCCACGACACCGCGACCTTACCGGAGAGCTCCACGCTTTCTTCTTCTGGCTGCTGGTCAGTTTCACACTCAGGCCATTTGTCCAGGGAAAGAGCCGCAGCTGCGATCAGAGGCGTCTTGTACTCTGTCCCATGACGATCGCAAATCTTACGAGCGGACGATTTATCACGAGAATGATAGAACTTTGTTTCCCCGCAGACCCTGTGAGATTTGTGGAGAGAGAAACACACGAGGAATAGATTCTTTTTCTGAGCAATTCGGTGTTCGCTGCCATTTCCGTTACATTTTGTATCTATAGATACTTCTAGGGATAGGACTTTTACATAGTAAAAGTTAAAAATGACACAGAATATAACTACAGTACTTAAGAAAAGTTTAAGACCATGAGCAAATTTCATATAATTATTTTCTGAGTCCTATATTTTTTAGTTTCTATTTCCCACATGAATATTTTGTCAATTATTTGGACTGTGAGACATCTATCGACGCAAAGAAAGTAAAATTATGACATTTAGTTTTCGAGTTGTGATTTTAATGAAATATTTTGTTACTGTAAAAAACATTTATAATTACGGAATAATTTATTCATGCTAAACCAACATGTTTATTGTAGTGATGATTTTTTCAAGCAATTTGAGAAGTGTGAGAACACATTGGCACCAGAAAGAAAAATTTAAAAAATTTTATTTTCGTTTTATAATTTTTGCATATTTTTCCAAAATAAGGAAAATAATAGTAGAAATAACGTTAAGTAAAGGCATTCATAGCTTCACTGTGGAATAAGCTAACGTAGTATCTGTAGTAATGTCACGTGATTTCGTTCTTTCGATTGGCGTAGGTCCGGTTACGTTAGCTTATTCCACAGTGAAGCTATGAATGCCTTTAAAACGTTATTTCTACTATTATTTTTCCTTATTTTGGAAAAATATGCAAAAATTATAAAACGAAAATAAAATTTTTTAAATTTTTCTTTCTAGTGAAATGTGTTCTCACACTTCTCAAATTGCTTGAAAAAATCATCACTACAATAAACATGTTGGTTTAGCATGAATAAATTATTCCGTAATTATAAATGTAGCATTTTTACAGTAACAAAATATTTCATTAAAATCATAACTCGAAAACTAAATGTCATAATTTTACTTTCTTTGCGTCGATAGATGTCTCACAGTCCAAATAATTGACAAAATATTCATGGGAAATAGAAACAAAATATAGGACCAGGAAATAATTATATGAAATTTGCTCATGGTCTTAAACTTTTGTTAAGTACTGTACTTGAGCAGTTGCGTCTCGTGCCTTTCTTGGATGGGTGTTCACAAAATATATAAATATTGGTAATGAACACACTGATATAGTCTATTCTCGTATAGCTGAGTCACACGTCAGAGATAAACGAGTTCTAATATGCATGCACCAAATCTACGCATATAAACCAAAATTAAAACCATTAAACAAGAGTAGAGTAAAATTAATTCATAGGACTCACCTTCACTGCTGTTGTTGAAGATCTAGATTTATTTGTAGAGAAACTCCATGCGCCCAGTTTTGAGAGATGCAAATTTATCAATAACTCTAATGCTGTTAACAAGTTTTTTTTTCCACTGCCAACCTAGCCAATATACTTAATCGGTCTTATGTCTTTGTGCTACGGAGGAATATTTTAATCCTCTCTTAATTTAACACCCTCACAACTTTACACACGTGTGTAACTTACTTTGCTGAACAAAAGACAACAGAATCAGCCCCTGCGTATCGGTATTTTGAAAAGAAAGAGTAAAAGAAAAAAACGGGGAAAGAGGGAGAAAGAAACTGGATGCCAGACCCAAGAGAGATGGAGCATCTCTGTTTCTCTGTCACTAGCACGTTAAGACCTGTGAGAGCAGAGCTATTGTAACCATTGTACCAAACCAGATAATATTCTCGCCTCAGGCTATTCCACCCTGCTACAGAAAAATTGTGCGAGCTGCTGTCAACCTGTCCAATGGAGATTTAAAGACACACGACACATGAACGGGACGTTCTCTCGAGACGAAATATGTAGGAACGTCATTGCGCATTGGAAAGTAATAGATGTAATAATATTAATACAGTAATATGTACGATTATTGTTGGTTTTTAAGGTGTTCACATGCTCCTGTGCTCATATAGAGGAACAGCCACTGTACTTGAGTGTATATGACAAGTTACAGTGAGACAGAGAGAACAGTGAGACATTTTTATTAGATGGTAAATTCTGATGTTGAGATGTTGGTAACAGTGGAGTTGTATGGTGCATGTGTAAAGTAACAGTATTTTCATACTCGATTTTATTCTAGTTATAAAGGTGAGTGATGAAAAAATAATTAGTAATTTTTCACTCTAGAAGTAAAATTTTGGCTTGTGTTTAATGAAGTTATATTGGATATACAAATGAAATAGAAATATGAATGTTTTGTTACCTAATACTATGGTATTTGAGGTTATGTTTGGCAAAGTTTCGTCTTTCTTGTTTTGATTTTGAAGTGATGGCGCCATTTTTAAACGAACTATGCGTAAAGGGAACAGTGAGACATGCCATTGAAGGGTACACTGAGACGTCTCACTGTTCCCATGTACCAATGATTTGCAAAAACAAACTGTAATTATATTACATTTACCGGTAACTAACATTAAAAATGAACATACTAGTAACCAATTTAGGAACTGTAGCTTAAAATAATAGATACATTACGTTTGAATGGTTTCATAAATAAAAAATTATTCACAAAAGTTAAGAATACGTTAAAAAATAATAAAGAATTAAATTAAATTCTTATAATTATAAGCTTTGTTGTCAACAAAAATTCATTTTTTTTTTCACAAAAGTTTTAAATGTCATGGAAAATTCACTTTTCCAAATGTTCCAGATGTTTCAATGGTTTCCAAGTCAGACATCAAAATGATTCTAAATAAGTCTACAGAACATGTCAAGATAAAGAGACAGCAAGCTTTCCTTTCTTTTGAAATAAATGAAAATCATTTCAATGTCCGTTAATAGACTCTGTGGTGTCTCACTGTACCCTCCTGAATGGAAACAGTGAGACGTTTGCATTTTTTTGACAAACACGCATTGTATAGTATGTCCTTTATCTATTAACATTTTTGTTTATGTATTATTGTACTCCATGTTTTAATGCCTATTTCTATTGCACTTGGTTTTAAAAATACTTGAATTATCACTTGCATACATATGTCTTAATATTTTGTGTCTCACTGTACCCACTACTCCTCTATCTGCAGAGGAAAGCTGGTCACAAAGACTGGAGAATTAATGTAGTGAAGAGCGTTTGGTAATTTCTAAACAACGATTGAGAGCGTTCATTTGAACTTGAATTTCAATAGCGAGCATCATCTAGGCCTACTAAAGCTACCAACAAACCTATGTGAGCGGAAGCTGTAGTATGCAACGTATAACAAATATTACACCCAAACCGAAGGCTTGCCCGTGGGATCATCCAATTCCAGCACATCAGCAGAAATATTCATGCACAACATACAACAGACATACATACTAAACAAAGACAACAAACACGCAGACAACATCATATATTGGCACAGATACGTAGATGACATACTAATACTATACAAAGGAAACAAAAGACAGATCCAAAACCTGCATCAACACATAAACAAAATACACCCAAAGCTACACTACACATTAGAAAATGAAAACAACAAATCCATAAATTTTCTAGACATCACAATAACAAAAGTAGACAACAAACACACATTCAAAGTATACAGAAAACCCACAACAACAACAACAACACTTGAGTGTGTGTGTGTGTGTGTGTACAGTACCGAAAAAAAAAAAAAAACCAGATCGACCCTTGTAGCTGATTTCAGAGCCTTGTTCACTCCAGAGCACGATAGACTAGTAACTAAGACTTTCGTGGTTCGAATCCTGCCTGGGAAGGAACCTTTTTCTTGTTCCTTATTCAAATTTATTCCCAATACTTTTTGATTGCAGCGATATCTTACTACTTAATTAACTTATTATTCCCAGAACATGAATTTTACCAGCTTATTTTCTAATGGCTTTCGAAATGGGCTACGTCAGCAGTCGAAACTACAACAATTTCAATAGATTACTCGCTATCTTGTGAATGCGGGCGTGGCATGCGCAGTGGCTCATTTCGGGGACTTTGATTATTCCGACGGTCCGGTTTTTTTGCCACTATTGTATGTATGTATGTATGTATGTATGTATGTATGTATGTATGTATGTATGTATGTATGTATGTATGTATGTACAGTACGGTTTTTTGCCACTATTGTATGCATGTATGTATGTATGTATGTATGTATGTACAGTATGTATGTACAGTACGGTTTTTTTTGCCACTATTGTATGTATGTATGTATGTATGTATGTATGTACAGTATATGCACAGTATATGCACAGTATATGTACAGTATATATGTATGTATGTACATATGTACAGTATATATGTACAGTATGTATGTATGTACAGTATATGTACAGTATATGTATGTATGTACAGTATGTATGTACAGTATATATGTATGTACAGTATATATGTATGTATGTACAGTATGTATGTACAGTATTTGTGTATGTATGTATGTACAGTATGTATGTACAGTATTTATGTATGTATGTACAGTATGTATGTATGTATGTATGTACAGTATTTATGTATGTATGTATGTACAGTATTTATGTATGTATGTATGTACAGTATTTATGTATGTATGTACAGTATGTATGTACAGTACGGTTTTTTTGCCACTATTGTATGTATGTATGTATGTACAGTATGTATGTACAGTATATGTACAGTATGTATGTACAGTATATGTACAGTATATATGTATGTATATATGTACAGTATATATGTACAGTATATGTATGTATGTATATTTACAGTATGTATGTACAGTATATATGTATGTATAATGTACAGTATGTATGTAGTATGTATGTACAGTATATATGTATACCCAGTATGTATTTGCTCACAGTATTTGTGTATGTATGTATGTACAGTATGTATGTACAGTATTTATGTATGTATGTACAGTATGTATGTATGTACCTATGTACAGTATTTATGTATGTATGTACAGTATATATGTATGTATGTACAGTATGTATGTATGTATGTACAGTATTTGTGTATGTATGTATGTACAGTATTTATGTATGTATGTACAGTATGTATGTATGTATGTATGTATAGTATGCATGTACAGTATTTATGTATGTACAGTATATATGTACAGTATGTATGTATGTATATATGTACGTATGTACAGTATATATGTATGTATGTACAGTATGTTTATTTTTATTTTATTTTTTAGGTTATTTTTACGACGCTTTATCAACATCTTAGGTTATTTAGCGTCTGAATGAGATGAAGGTGATAATGCCGGTGAAATGAGTCCGGGGTCCAGCACCGAAAGTTACCCAGCATTTGCTCATATTGGGTTGAGGAAAAACCCCGGAAAAAACCTCAACCAGGTAACATGCCCCGACCGGGAATCGAACCCGGGCCACCTGGTTTCGCGGCCAGACGCGCTGACCGTTACTCCACAGGTGTGGACTGTACAGTATGTATGTACAGTATTTATGTACAGTATGTATGTATGTATGTATGTATGTATGTATGTATGTATTTACACTACAAGTGGACAAGCACCCGGTGGCAGAGGTACAAACAATATTTAAACAGTATACAATAAAATTACAATACATAATACAATTAGATACACAATACAATTAAAATACAATTATACACAATAATTACAATTGGTAACAATACATAAAATAACCTAATTAATAAGTGAACCTAATTTTACAGTACAACCTAGGTATATATAGGCCCTACTTAAGTGTCACATTGGTACTAATAATAATCCTTCACTTTACTCTTATGTCACTCACTGTGCTGGCACTAAGACACATTTCACTGACACTATAGAACACATTTCACTATAGAACACATTTCACTATAGAACACATGTTGCATTTCGAATCATGGTACACAGACTATTCAACATACCAATGAGCCACCAAGACTAAAAAGAAGAAATAAATACCATCAAATACATAGCACAAGAAAATGGATACAGCCCCAACATAATAAAAAGGACAAAACATAATTACAAGAAATATAAAAACACAACAAAAACACAAGAACACAAAAAAATACATCACACTAACATACAAAAACACACACAAGATCGCACCTTCATTCAAGAAATTAAACTACAACATCGCATACTGAAACCAAATAAATAAATAAATAAATAAATAAATAAATAAATAAATAAATAAATAAATAAATAAATAAATAAATAAATAAATAAATGATTACCTAACGTAGCAAAATTTTCCAGTCCTGGTAGCAGAATATTATCTCACTAGGTTGGCAACTCTTATCACCAGAGGCTGGGTTTGAACTCGCGAACCTCGGATCAAATAATAAGCAGAGCGTAACCGGTTGGACAGCTTCCTTAGTAACGATTTTTCTGTTTTGCTAATCTATGTCTCTATGTTTCAAATATCTAAGGTGCAGCATAAATTAATATTGTCTGCTATAAATGACCTTCTGAATCTACGATCAATAATGTATTGTTCAGCGCAGCAAAATACTGTGTAATTCGTTTCTTTTATCCTTCCTTGTGTCTTAATTGAATTTCATAGCAAAGAATAGAAATGCTTATGTCCATGACTCCTTTGACCTTTGCATAAAATCACACAGCAAAGGGGAAAAAAAAAACATTTCCAGAGTGAAACATTTGTATTTATTTTTAAAATTATCATTCTCTATTTTGATTGGCCAAAAAGTATGAAAAAATTAACGAAATGTCTTACTTACTCACTGGCTTTTAAGGAATCCGGAGGTTCATTGCCGCCCTCACATAAGCCCGCCATTGGTCCCTATCCTGAGCAAGATTAATCCATTCTCTATCATCATATCCCACCTCCCTCAAATCCATTTTAATATTATCTTCCCATCTACGTCTCGGCCTCCCTAAAGGTCTTTTTCCCTCCGCCCTCCCAACTAACGCTCCATATGCATTTCTGGATTCGCCCATACGTGCTACATGCCCTGCCCATCTCAAACGTCTAGATTTAATGTTCCTAGTTATATCAGGTGAAGAATACAATGCGTGCAGTTCTGTGTTGTGTAACTTTCTCCATTCTCCTGTAACTTCATCCCTTTTAGCCCCAAATATTTTCCTAAGCTCCTTATTCTCAAACATCCTTAACCTATGTTCCTCTCTCAAAGTGAGTCCAAGTTTCACAACCATAAAGAACAACCGGTAATATAACTAACTTTCAGATTATCTGAGAGCAGACTGGATGATAAAAGCTTCTCAACCGAATAATAACAGGTATTTCCCATATTTATTCTTTGTTTAATTTCCTCCCGAGTTTCATTTATATTTGTTACTGTTGCTCCAAGATATTTGAACTTCTCCACCTCTTCAAAAGGTAAATTTCCAATTTTTATATTTCCATTTCGTACAATATTGTCGTCACGAGACATGATCATATACTTTGTCTTTTCGGGATTTATTTCCAAACCTATCTCTTTACTTGCTTCCACTAAAATTCCCGGGTTTTCCCTAATCGTTTGTGGATTTTCTCCTAACATATTCACGTCATCCGCATAGACAAGCAGCTGATGTAACCCGCTCAATTCCAAACCCTGCCTGTTATCCTGGACTTTCCTAATGGCATACTCTAGAGCGAAGTTAAAAAGTAAAGGTGATAGTGCATCTCCTTGCTTTAGCCCACAGTGAATTGGAAACGCATCTGACAGAAACTGACCTATACGGACTCTGCTGTACGTTTCACTTTGATTAATCATAAAGATTAAATTGAATATTAGCATCTCTAACAATAGTAGAAACAAACATATGAACAATGTACAGCATGCGTGAAAAGAAACAGTACTGAAAATACAGAGGTGTGAAAATTATTAGAATAATCTTAATTTTAAAGGTTTTTTTAATAGTTCCTTCACAAATATTAATTGAATTGATGAATACTGGTATATATTACTATACTAATGTAGGATATATTTACTACTAACAATGCCGGAAAGCATTGTTGTACATTGGTATTTTTCTTATTTTACAATTGTTATGGGAATTCAGAAATTATTATATTATGTTGGCGGAATTGGAAACATCAAAAATTAATTAAAAATGCTTTAAACAAATTGTTCTTTGCGTTTACATTGTTGTGAAGGTTCAAATGAACGTATACATCTGTTTTGTGCATATAATTTTTTATGTTTCCAATTCCGCCAACATAATATAATAATTTCTGAATTCCCATAACAATTGTAAAATAAGAAAAATACCAATGTACAACAATGCTTTCCGGCATTGTTAGTAGTAAATATATCCTACATTAGTATAGTAATATATACTAGGTTCAAAAAGTTCCCGGAATTTGCTAGTATCATAGAAACAACTACCTTAACACTATTCTACAGCACTCCCTTCAAAATAGTTGCCTTCCGCAACAACACACTTTGCCAACGCGTGTAGAGTTCCTGGAAGCAGGCCTGGAAGCCATTTCGTGAAACCCGTCTTAGTGCTCTCGTCGCGTTTGCGATAACCTTTTCAGCATTGAATCTCCGTCCTTTCAGATGACTTTTCAGACAGGGAAACAGAAAGTAATCAGGTGGTGAGAGATCAGGAGAGTATGGTGGGTGATCCAAAGCAGTTATGTTACGCACACGCTGAGCGATTGCTTCATTTGTTACAGTTGTTGGTCGGCCGCTGCGTACGTCATCTTTGATGCTATCGCGGCCACCAGAAAAGCGTTTATGCCAGGCATACACTTCAGTTTTTTTCATTGCTGCTTCGCCATATGCTTCTTCCAACAATCTTAATGTCTCTGCAGGAGTTTTGTGTAACAAAACACAGAACTTGATGTTTGTACGTTGCTCTGTGGACATAATTCCAAATGCGACGAATAAACAAAACATAATGATAAACAATTGCCTACAACTCAAAACCAACAATCGCCATTATCAACAAACTTTAAGGAAATGACATCATGAATGTTACTAACAAAACAAATGTATAATATACCTTGTTATATATTAATACGAAAAATGGTAGTAAAATTCCGGGAACTTTTGAACCTAGTAATATATACCAGTATTCATCAATTCAATTAATATTTGTGAAGGAACTATTAAAAAAACCTTTAAAATTAAGATTATTCTAATAATTTTCATACCTCTGTAGATACGTATTGTGCTTATATGCAAGTAGCAGTCTATGAACTCTCACCTGGCAAAAACATATTAGAATTAACACCTACAGAACATTGTGTGGGAAGAATTCTCATGTTTTGAACCATAGATAAATGTGATGAACACCGGATCACTGCCAATTAAATGAAGTTTGTAAAGTTTTTAAGAAGAACTGGCTGTTACACTAAAGTAGACAAGAAGGAAGATACTGACATTTTAGAAAAACTAAAAATTAATAAAATTAATTTCAAAATTATAATCTCATGTTCTTAAACTGACTTCTGAAAGAATTCCTTGCCAAATTTCAAGTTACCATCCACGAGAAGAAAAGGTTTTTGAGCCGTCCGCTAAAACGCTAGAATGGTACTGTAACAGACCAGTAGGCCTAATGCATGAAATGAATCACCGGAGTAGCTCAGCCGTAGCGCATTTGCCTTTTGTTTCAGGGAGTGGGTTCAATTCCCGCTTGGGCTGATTACCTTTTTTTTACTGAAGTTTTCCCCAACCGTAATGTGAATGTCAGGTAATCTATGGCGAATCCTCGGCTTCATCTCGCCAAATACTATCTCGTATCATCAATTTCATCGACCCTAAATAATAATCTAGTAGTTGATACAATTGGAGATTTGGTCTTCGAAGAGGTGAAAAAATTCAAATATCTTGGAGCAACAGTAACAAATATAAATAATGACACTCGGCAGGAAATTAAAAACAGAATAAATATGGGAAATGCCTGTTATTATTCGGTTGAGAAGCTTTTGTCGTCTAGTCTGCTGTCAATAAATCTGAAAATTAGAATTTATAAAACAGTTATATTACCGGTTGTTCTTTATGGTTGTGAAACTTGGACCCTCACTTTGAGAGAGAAACAAAGATTAAGGGTGTTTGAGAATAAGATTCTTAGGAAAATATTTGTGGGTAAGAGGGATGAAGTTACAGGAGAATAGAGAAAGTTACACAACGCAGAACTGCACGCATTGTATTCTTCACCTGACATAATTAGGAACATTAAATCCAGACGTTTGGGATGGGCAGGGGATGTAGTACGTATGGGAATCCAGAAATGCATATAGAGTGTTAGTTGGGAGACCGGAGGGAAATAGACCTTTGGGGAGGCCGAGACGTAGATGGAAGGATAATATTAAAATGGCTTTGAGAGAGGTGGGATATGATGATAGAGAGTGGATTAATCTTACACAGGGTAGGGACCGATGGCGGGCTTATGTGAGGGCGGTAATGAACCTTCGGTTTCCTTAAAAGCCATTTGTAAGTAAGTAATTGATACGGCATCGTTGAATAAGAGACTGGAAAATATATGAAAGGAAGAAGAAAAGAATCTGTAAACAGTGATGTATTTCCCAATATCGTAAAATAAATTTGTGTTACTACCATTCTTTCCTATAAAGAAACTTTTTCTTAACATCAAATGTCTATTAATGTACCTTATAAATTCAAGATCTTACGAATAAAAACTCTGTATACAGACGTTTAACTGTCTTATACTTATGCAATGAATAGCTTGTATATAAGTCGTGTGTAAATTCCTTACTAATAATCACTACATACGTCGTGTACAACAGTACAACTGTTACACAGCTACGTCATAGTTTCGTCATTACTTCATTACGAAAGGTAATAGAATAGCTGAGGTTGTCTACTGCATCCGGTAAAGCGCTCTAGTGTGGCGTGTTAAGTATCGATAGTACAACTGGCTCTAATCGATTACCACACTACATTTTGGTCAAAGAGTACAAGCTACAGCAATATTATTCTAATTATTTTGTACTCTTTTGTTTGTTCTTCTGTGGTTACAAGGCAACCATCATCATAAAATGACAGTCGATACGAACAGCTGTTAGAGGGGCGGCCATTTTTTCTCTACATACAACGCTTAAACAAGGCGTTTCGTGTATATAACTACTGCAAAGCAATTCCCATATATAGTTACAGCCTGTTTATACATCCATCGCTTATGCATGGTTTATCGTACCGTTTTCTGTCTCAACTCTTCACAAGTCTCGTATAAAAACTATACACGGTTTATTAGTAAGACCGTCAATAACTTTGTGCGAGATCGTACGTATTTGCTTGGTTTCCGCAAAACCAATCCGCGGTAAATCTAAAATTCCACATTCATTATTCCCAACCTAACACACATAACAATTTCCCTCTTCTTACCGCTTAAGTGACATATTGATTTTACTGCTTTAGGCTTATAACATATTATTTTTAGAGACGTTCAATATAGTAATAATTATAAATTGGAAACTTACCACTGCAATTTCACCTAAATTGCACTGTTAATAATTATTGTTTTTAAATATTTGCAAAAATTAAGTAAACTCTACAACTTCACTAAAGTTACTGGATTCGTGATGCAAGTAACATTAAGGAAGCCGTGAAAAATAAACTTGCCGATGTTTATTACTGCAATATGTTATATAAATAATATTGTTAAAATATTAAAATGAAAAATAAATCATTACATAACCTTACCGTTGGTTTAAGTTCGCATTTATAGACTGGGGGAAAAAAAGACAGACGTATATCACGGCCTGCTGGAGTATAGTAAACACAGAAAACATATTAAAGCAACAATGTTGAAGATAGATATTCTGTCATTGAACAGAAACCAAGATGGAGATTTCATTGCAACTAATTAGAAGTTCCTCTTTCAGGTATGTAATAAACGATCTTCGCACAAAATAATGTACGATACACGAGCGGTATGTTTGTTTTCATGTTCTCGGAAATTAAAAAGCTCAACTGCATTTCGCTTTTTCAAACTTTTCCTCGAACATGAAAACTTCAACATACCGCTCTTGTAACGCATATTACTATTACGTATGGATTGTGTATGCAGTTTACTTTGCAGTCTTCTTGTGCGACTTGAAACCCGCAGGTTCACAGATGGCTAGACAACAAAGCAAAAGTATTCCATCGCCTGCACGACGCTCTTTATGAAATCGATTCAGAGAACGTAAACAAACACAACAGTGCATTTGGCATTAAAGAGGAGCGTTTGCAGCCTAGTCATGGTCGTACGCTACTTGTGTCTGCAAAGTGTGTCACCAGAGGCATTGTCACTCGCCACCAGGGGGCTCTGCAGTGGGGCTCATACCACGAACGCGTGGTCACTCAAGGATGACGTCACGTACGATGCGTGACGTAGCTCGGGTCACTGACTTGCTAGCGAAAGTGTTAAAGTGGCTCCAGGATTATTTTTTTCCCCTCTTATTATTGTGCATAAAGCATGAAACAAAAAAGCACATACATATATTTTAATGAGACGTAATACCAGGTGTAATTCTCCTTGCTTATCTGTCATTACCTGAAATTTAAGGCATGTTGTTGCTGATGCAGAGGATACAGAAGCAGCGTGCATAAAGCTGTTATAGGAGAGCATTAATTTATCAGCGTTTATACCCTTATTATCTGCCTACAGAAATATTTACACAAATAAACCTCAGCTCTACACGCTGTGTTGTTAAGTAAAAGTTTTAATTCCGACCACGACTAGATTTAACTGCACTGTTTCTTTTAATTGTTAGATACGAACCCTTTTGTTTTGATATAACATAGCGTACCGTATAGGTTTTAAATATAAATATATTATCCTATGACAATTTGATCCCGAGAAGACAAAGTATATGATTATGTCTCGTGACAACAATATTGTACGAAATGGAAATATAAAAATTGGAAATTTATCCTTTGAAGACGTGGTAATATTCAAATACCTGGGAGCAACAGTAACAAATATAAATGATAATCGGGAGGAAATTAAACACAGAATAAATATGCGAAATGCCTGTTATTATTCGGTTGAGAAGCTTTTGTCATCTAGTCTTCTGTCAAAAAATCTGAAAGTTAGAATTTATAAAACAGTTATATTACCGGTTGTTCTTTATGGTTGTGAAACTTGGTCTCTCACTTTGAGAGAGGAACATAGGTTAAGGGTGTTTGAGAATAAGGTGCTTAGGAAAATATTTGGGGCTTAGAGGGATGAAGTTACAAGAGAATGGAGGAAGTTACACAACACAGAACTGCACGCATTGTATTCTTCACCTGACATAATTAGGAACATTAAATCCAGATGTTTGAGATGGGCAGGGCATGTAGCAAGTATGGGCGAATCCAGAAATGCATATAGAGTTCCATTACTCTTTCACCATATAGAGTATTGGTTGGGAGGCCGGAGGGAAAAAGACCTTTGGGGAGATCGAGACGTAGATGGGAAAATAATATTAAAATCGATTTGAGGGAGTTGGGATATGATGATAGAGACTGGATTAGTCTTGCTCGGATAGGGACCAATGGCGGGCTTATGTGAGGGCGGCAATGAACCTTCGGGTTCCTTAAAAGCCAGTAAGTAAGTAAGTAAGTAAGTAAGTAAGTAACTAAGTAAGTAAGTAAGTAAATTAGTAAGTAAATAAGTAAGTAAATAAGTAAGTAAGTAAATAAGTACGTAAGTAAGTAAATAAGTAAGTAAATGAGTACGTAAGTAAGTAAATAAGTACGTAAGTAAGTAAATAAGTAAGTAAATTAGTAAGTAAATAACTAAGTAAATAAGTAAGTAAATAAGTAAGTAAATTAGTAAGTAAATAAGTAAGTAAGTAAATAAGTAAGTAAGTAAATAAGTAAGTAAGTAAATAAGTACGTAAGTAAGTAAATAAGTAAGTAAGTAAATAAGTAAGTAAATAAGTAAGTAAGTAAGTAAGTAAATAAGTAAGTAAGTAAGTAAATAAGTAAGTAAGTGAATAAGTAAGTAAGTAAATAAGTACGTAAGTAAATAAGTACGTAAGTAAATAAGTACGTAAGTAAATAAGTAAGTAAGTAAATAAGTAAGTAAATTAGTAAGTAAATAAGTAAGTAAATAAGTAAGTAAGTAAATAAGTAAGTAAGTAAATAAGTACGTAAGTAAATAAGTAAGTAAATAAGTAAATAAGTACGTAAGTAAGTAAATAAGTAACTAAGTAAGTAAATAAGTAAGTAAGTAAATAAGTTAGTAAGTAAATAAGTACGTAAGTAAATAAGTACGTAAGTAAATAAATAAGTAAGTAAATAAGTAAGTAAGTAAATAAGTAAGTAAATTAGTAAGTAAATAAGTAAATAAATAAATAAGTAAGTAAGTAAGTAAATAAGTACGTAAAAATAAGTAAGTAAATAAATAAATAAATAAGTAAATAAGTAAATAAATAAGTAAGTAAATAAATAAGTAAGTAAATAAATAAATAAATAAGTAAATAAGTAAGTAAGTAAATAAGTAAGTAAGTAAGTAAATAAGTAGTAAGTAAATAAGTAAGTAAATAAATAAGTAAGTAAGTAAATAAATAAGTAAGTAAGTAAATAAGTAAGTAAGTAAATAAGTAAATAAATAAATAAGTAAGTAAGTAAATAAGTAAGTAGTAAATAAGTAAGTAAGTAAATAAGTAAGTAAATAAATAAATAAATAAGTAAGTAACAAAAGTAAGTAGAAGTAAGTAAATAGTAGTAAGTAAATAAGTAAATAAATAAATAAGTAAGTAAGTAAATAAGTAAGTAAGTAAATAAGTAAATAAGTAAATAAGTAAGTAAGTAAATAAGTAAGTAAGTAAATAAATAAGTAAGTAAATAAGTATAAGTAAGTTAAGTAAAAGTAAATAAATTAAGTAAGTAAGTAAATAAGTAAATAAGTAAGTAGTAGTAAATAGCAAGTAAGTAAATAAGTAAATAAGTAAATAAATAAGTAAATAAATAAGTAAATAAGTAAATAAATTAAATTAGTAAGTAAATAAGTAAGTAGTAAGTAAATAAGTAAGTAAGTAAATAAGTACGTAAATAAATAAGTAAGTAAGTAAATAAGTAAGTAAGTAAGTAAATAAGTAAGTAAGTAAATAAGTACGTAAGTAAGTATGAAGTATGACAATTTGTGTCGCATTAGTCCATAATTGTTGAATTTCTCCATGGATGCGATATATGTAATATAGCCTTTGCGGGTCTAAGAAACTTTTATAGACCCTAGGGCTCCGTATTTTGGATGCGGCATAAAGACAGCCACGTGCAACTCTCCCGAGCGATGAGCGCGATTCACGCCCGAGCGCAACAGTGCATTGGAGCAGAAGGAGGTACCTTTGAAAATGTGCGAAAACATCGACCCCGACTTCTAGAATATTAGGTATGTATGCATACGTGAATTTAAACTTTAAATTTGTCCGTTATCTGTCTCTAAATGCGAGTTAGTACAATGGAATCTCAGAAGTTTTTGTGAAATCAAAGAGCCATATCTCCGTAACCGTTCGAAAACGGATCTATATTCATATGAACTTTTTCACTCAGAATGACTTCATAATTCACATCCTAAATTTTTTACCTTTCCTCGTGAATCACTCTGTATTTCAATCAAATTATGCATACGTTCTGTTTTTAAGGTATAGGAATACCGTGAACAAATTCTATCACCACCAACAGTGGAAAAATATTGTACACTTACACCGAGTATTAGTGGAAGTGGTGAACAGATAAGTGTGGTTCACGTAAACACCCCTAGACCTATATAAAAAGTTTTTCATAGATGGTGCAAAGTTACCCCTACATGTGCACAAAGTTACCCCATTTTACGGTAATGTTATGATATGATTTACTATACAGGGACATCATTTTATTTTTACTTACATTTCTAATATTAACCTCGCTATACCTTGGGATCAACGTTTGCTACCTCCTTCCACGACTGGAGTTCGATGATACTGGCGTAATATACAAACAAATCACTTTACTAGGTATAGGAGTGAAGAAAAGTAGTTCAGCCATTTACGTAAACTAGGAAATATCGCGATTTTGAGTTTGATAATTTTCATTAGGTTTTTGTTTAATCAAAATACAGTACAGTATTAACAATGAGTGTTTTTACTCACGAACTGAGCTTTCCATGTGGACGTATTCATTATGCAGTGTATATTATACTGTCTACAACACATTAGCGTACGCTATAGAGAATGACGTTAAATTGAAAAATAATCATAATATGTATATTTAAACACATTTTTTAAAATGTGTGGCCGTTCATTTCGATACAGGCTTCAGTTCTAATGTGCATATTATCGCACTATAGACTATTGCATCTAATTCCAATTACCAGTTTCGTACTTCGTACTAGTAATTCATGTTTAAATAATTCTGCACCTACTCTACAAAAGAGTACCTTACGTACTGTAAATTCAATCTTCACTTCTGCCCGATCCGAAAGATAAAATTACTCAGACATGCTATCTACTGTCCGTCCAAGTGGTTACGTCGCAGCGTCGTAGAAACGGAGGAAATCACGTGATAGTTAATTACTTAACGAGGCCCTTTTATTTAAGTTATTTTAAACAATTGTATGGGTATAATATTACGTAGACGTCCAGTTCGTAACAGAAATTAATGTTCTCAGAAAAGCACTAAGACAGCCCAGCCACTAGCCTTTACAGAGAGGCGAATAGAAGCAGGTGGGGTAAACCGGGATGCGACGGAGGCAAATGGAAAATGATACAATATTGAAAGCTCCTTCGTCACTGGAAAACGCGAACATATTTTTGGAACGT
>JAJSOF020000036.1:6143503-6273503 GCA_025594305.2 Periplaneta americana | reverse complement strand
GATCGCATTTTAATGATTTGGATTCAATTTAAATTAAGTAACATATTAAACGATTTATCCTTCTATCAAACACGAATGTTCCTGGATCAAATGTCCTATTTTAATTATGTAATTCCTTTATATTTATTTCTAACGGGTGCAGCGAAGCGCACGGGTACGGCTAGTTAATAATAAAACATAAAATAAGCTAATTTTACAATTGCTAGCTTAAACTCTCGATATCGTGGCATAACTGACCCAGAACTGAGTAACATTCAACTTATTATTAAATTCTAAACCAAACTGACTGGCGTGGTTCAGCCCCTCACGGTGTCTATTTCACTCCGCGATTACACCTGAACTTTCACAGTAAGGAACAGCGCTCTGACAACCCTAACGTTAAGTCAATAAGTTGGACGTAGCGCTAGAATTTCACCTTCCCCATTCAAGGATAAACTGTACTGCTGCGGCTAATTTAATTCAATTCAATTCAATTCAATTTATTAAGCCATTAAACAGTGATAGGCTTCGTCACAATACAGAAGGCAGGAAAAAAACATGCATTTGTGCGAGATCGTGCGTATTTGCTTGTTTTCCGCACAGAACCAATACGCGGTAAGTGTGAAATACCACATTCAGTATTCCCAATGTAAGACACATAACAATTTCCCTCTTCTTACCGCTTAAGCGCGACATTCATTTTACTGCTTTAGGCTTTTAACATATTATTTTTAGAGACGTTTAACATAGTAATAATTATAAATTGAAAACTTACCACTGCAATTTCACCTAAATTGCAATGTTAATTATTGTTTTTAAATATTTGCAAAAATTAAGTAAAGTCTACTACTCCACGAAACTTATTGCATTCCTGATACAAGTAACATTAAAGAAGCCGTGAAAAAGTCAACAAGATTCCAGATGCCGATGTTATTACTGCAATATGTTATATAAATAATATTGTTAAAATATTAAAATGAAAAATAAATCATTACTTAACCTTACCGTTTGTTTTAAGTTCGCATTCATAGACTGGGGGGAGACAGACGTATATCACGACCTGCTGGAGTATAGTAAACACAGAAAACATTTTATAGCAACAATGTTGAAGAAAGATATTTTGGTTTTCCTAAGTTGCCGTCATTAAACAGAAACCAACATGGAGATTTCATTGCAACTAATTAGAAATTCGTCTTTCCGGTATGTAATAAACGATCTTCACACAAAATAATGTACGATATATGTTTTGTTTTCATGTCCTCGGAAATTAAAAAGCTCAACTACGTTTCGCTTTTTCAATCTTTCCTCAACCATGAAAACGTCAAATACCGCTCTTGTAATTATATTACTATTGACAATACACATATAATTGAAAACAGTAATTAGAATGAAAACACAAAACATTTTGAAACTCTAAAATTAATGAAAACACTTCACTCTTATGTAATAATTGTAACTAAATGTAAATAACTTTATTTATTTAAAAACAATTTCGTATGAATTTATGTTAAGGAACTCATCTACAGAATAGAAAGGGTTAATTAAAAGCCAATTATAAAATCTAGCTTTGAAACTATTGGTTGGTAACTTATAATATTAACTGGGAAGCTTATTGCATTATCTCATTCCCAAGACAGAAAAATTTGCACTATTTTATGTAATCTACAGTATGGAATATTAATTTGTTTACTATTTCTAATTTCATGATCATCTATATTGGCTATTAATGATTAGGTTTAATTGTCTATATTTTGTCGAATCTAAAGGACTAGGTCGTGAAATATATATATATATATATATATATATATTGTTTGAAAAGTGGTCGACAATGTTCAAGATAGTTTGATTGACATAGAATTCTAATGGCTTTCTTTTGCAAAATCAAGACACTCCCAATTTTGCTACCATATCCTCAGAAAATTAAGGCATACCTAATTATCGACTGAAAGAGCGAAAAGTAGGCACATCTTAAATAATTTTGAGAAACGCAAGTCACTAATTTCTTTAATAAATATATAACTCTTGTTAACTTTGTGCATATATATTCGATATGTTTTCCCATGTTAAACTGGAGTCTACAAAAAGTCCTAGAAATTTGGTATAGTTTGTATGTTGTCCTTTTTTATTACATGATTTAGGGTAAAAGTTATGTTGATAGTCGTTTCCTGATTAAGCAAAAAACCATTATATTCAAACCATAAAGCCATCTGTGATAGAATATCATTTGTTAGAGCATGTAATTCATTCAGAGTAGAGCCTGAACATAAGAATGTAGTGTCATCAGCATACTTAATTATTATAGCTTTAATGAATTTAGAAAGGTCATTTATTGCTACTAAGAATAGCAGTGGACCAAATATTGTGCCTTGTGGAACACCGTAATGTATACTGGAGAGACTTGACCAATTTTCACCTATTGAGACTAATTGCCTTCTGCCATGAAGATAGGTTATAAAAATATTTAGTGTATCCCCTCGAATACCATACAATTCTAATCTTGATAAAATTAAGTTGTGATCAACGGAATCGAACGTTTTGAAGAGATCACAAAACACAGCATTAATTTGTGACCTATTTTCAAAATTTATTAAAATTTCGGTTATTAGAAGCTCAATTGCATCATTTGTTGATTTCCTTTTTCTAAAGCCAAATTGGTTATTACTAAAGAGATTTGAATTTTCAAAGTAGTCATAAATTTGATTCAAAATTACATATTCAAATATTTTAGGTAGCACTGGAATTATAGAGATTGGCCTGAACTATTTGGACTTGATCTATTGCCTTTTTTTTATAAACTGGGATTACTTACTTACTGGCTTTTAAGGAACCCGAAGGTTCATTGCCGCCCTCACATAAGCCCGCCATTGGTCCCTATCCTGAGCAAGATTAATCCAGTCTCTACCATCATATCCCACCTCCCTCAAATCCATTTTAATATTATCCTCCCATCTATGTCTCGGCCTTTCCAAAGGTCTTTTCCCTTCTGGCCTCCCAACTAACGCCCATACGTGCTACATGCCCTGCCCATCTCAAACGTCTGGATTTAATGTTCCTAATTATGTCATGTGAAGGATGCAATCCGTGCAGTTCTGTGTTGTGTAACTTTCTCCATTCTCCTGTAACTTCATCCCTCTTAGCCCCAAATATTTCCCTAAGAACCTTATTCTTAAAAACCCTCAATCTCTGTTCCTCTCTCAAAGTGAGAGTCCAAGTTTCACAGCCATACAGAACAACCGGTAATATAACTGTTTTATGAATTCTAACTTTCAGATTTTTTGACAGCAGACTAGATGACAAAAGCTTCTCAACCGAATAATAACAGGCATTTCCCATATTTAATCTATGTTTAATTTCCTCCCGAGTTTCATTTATATTTGTTACTGTTGCTCCAAGATATTTTAATTTTTCCACCTCTTCGAAGGATAAATCTTCAACTTTTATATTTCCATTTCGTACAATATTCTGATCACGCGACATAATCATATACTTAGTCTTTTCAGGATTTACTTCCAACCCTATCTCTTTACTTGCTTGAAGTAGAATTTCCGTGTTTTCCCTAATCGTTTGTGTATTTTCTCCTAACATATTCATGTCATCTGCATAGACAAGCAGCTGATGTAATCCGTTCAATTCCAAACCCTCTCTGTTATCCTGGACTTTCCTAATGGCATATTCTAGAGCGAAGTTAAAAAGTAAAGGTGATAGTGCATCTCCTTGCTTCAGCCCGCAGTGAATTGGAAAAGCATCAGATAGAAACTGGCCTATACGGACTTTGCTGTAAGTTTCACTGAGACACATTTTAATTAATCGAACTAGTTTCTTGGGAATACCAAATTCAATAAGAATATTATATAAAACTTCTCTCTTAACCGAGTCATACGCATTTTGAAATTTATGAATAACTGATGTACTGTACTCTTATACTCCCATTTTTTCTCCAATATCTGTCGAATACAAAAAAATCTGATCAATAGTCGATCTATTACGCCTAAAACCACATTGATGATCCCCAATAATTTCATCCACATATGGAGCTAATCTTCTCAAAAGGATATTGGAAATTGGGATTACTTTCGAAATTGTTAATTGATCTGGAAATAGACCTTGTTTTAGACAAATATTGATCATATTTGTAAGAGGAATATAAATTGAATTTGGAACTCTTTTAAAAAAATCATTTGACATATCATAAACATCTTTTGAATTTGATTTTTTCAAAGTTTTTATCATATTCCGTACCTCTTCAGTGGTGACCTCTCTCCATTTAATAAGTTAAGGCTGAACCTGTGACGTGGATGAGGTATACGAGAGCAAAATTCCCATGCAAGATGTGTACTCCGTACTATGGATTTCTACTCAGGAAGGAATGTTGTCAACATAGCCATTTATATGCGTTTTAAATCACAGAAGGCGTGACAGCAGCTCCAATTTAGCGAATGCCTTTCATCTCACTTCCGAGAACTGCGATCAGGTATTCGCTGCCTTGACCAAGAGACAGGAAAGCAGGCAATCGCATTCTTCAAGGACGTGCAGAAGAAATGCTGGTTCTTATATGGAAGGAGTTATCTGTCAGACATACGAGGTGTACACAGATCTCACGATTAGAGACGTCTATTGTGCAAATAAAAGAAAATAAGAGGCCGGCCCGATCCATCTCTAGCCTACATCTAGAATCGTTGCCGTGGTGATGACTTTGTTTTGAGATCGTATGAGACTTGCACAACGTTGATTTATGATGTGAAAGGAATAAAGGTCAGAAAATCAAGCACAAGGGATCAGTTTCTTGCGGATTACTGATATTATTATTATTATTATTATTATTATTATTATTATTATTCCGCAATCACAAAGTGGTTTGAATTCAATGCAATTATATGAAAATTAACGTTTCCAAGACTAATGTCATATGATAATATTTTCTAGAAAAACTACTATCAGATTCAACAATCACCTGAAGAATGATCAAATGAACAGAGCAGATTGTGTTAAAGGGCTCGGAGTATTTCTTGACAGTAAACTATATCTTCATAATCACGATGATTACATTTACAATAACACAATTACAAAACATCTCCATATATGCAGAACACATCACAAATGCTAACCACACTCACAGAGACATAAACACAAACATGGAAATACTACACATCCAACCAAAAAGCCAGAAACTAAACACACTAGAACAATATGAAATATACAGACACACGAAAACACATCCCAATGATATTCTCAACACACAACTCAATTTCAGAACACACACACACTTTGACTCTACACTATACCACAGGAACACACCCTCACAGGAAACAGAACAAGTGGCGCCAAGACCAACAACGACCAGTTCTGAAGATGACCCATAAATAGGTCTAAACATATAAACGAGGTACGCTGAAATTTAACACAAGAAAGTCTTACCATACATATTGCGAAGAAATATAAATAGATCAGTTTCTTAATTAATAACAGTGTATATCTCCAATAAATGATATCTTAGCATCGCCACAGATACACTTGATTGTACTTGTCACTATCTCTGTCACTAGAGAGTTCTTGAAATTTATATTTTCCCCGCCATTCATAAAATATTTTGATATGATACCTCTTAAACAAAAGGGAGATCTATAACTGAAACTTGATTAATATATTTCAGTATTATTTGTATTTATCCTGGCAATAATGAACAGTTTGACTCGTAGACATTTTGTTTTTCAGCATTAACTTCCCATGATTGTACGAGAAGATTCGAAGAGAACGGCAGTTACGTAGACTTTCGCCTCCCCTACTACCAATAATGCATAACACAATGTCAATACGGCGGTTGCTGTCGTCTGCGATACAACGAACTTTTCTGTTGATTTTCGTAATTTTTTTCCTGGTTATTATATACTTATATAAGTTGTGTTAACTCTCGCTAAGTGGTTTTATATTTTATTTTATCCGTCTTAGTATTTACTTTATTATTGTAAATATTTTTGTTTTATTATTATTATTATTATTAATGGATTAATTTGTATTACTATCTTTGTATCATCTCTGTCACTGTTGTTATTACTATTATTTCTATCATCAACATTACTATTGATCTCTGTAAAATTTATGTAGACTACTGGACTGTACCCGAGCACGAGCATATGCTCATTTCGGGTATCTATTCATATGTATTCATTTCAAATGTAAATTGTGAATAAATTTGAATTTGAATTCTTATTTTCATACACATTTCTGCGCAGTCACTCCGGGACTACCAGAAAAACCACGAACTCCATTATCTACACTACACTTATTCAAAGTCTTGAAAGGTGTTGTTACTGAGATTCTTTAATAAGCAATGTTGGCTGTCGTGTTTCTATAAAAGCTGTGAGTGCCCAACTTTCTCCATTCTCCTGTAACTTCATCCCTCTTAGCCCTAAATATTTTCCTAAGCACCTTATTCTCGAACACCTTTAGTCTCTGTTCCTCTGTAAAAGTGAGTCCAAGTTTCACAACCATACAGAACAACCGGTAATATAACTGTTTTATAAATTCTAACTTTCAGATTTTTTGACAGCAGACTAGATGACAAAAGCTTCTCGACCGAATAATAACAGGCATTTCCCATATTTATTCTGCGTTTAATTTCCTCCCGAGTGTCATTTATATTTGTTACTGTTGCTCCAAGATATTTGAACTTTTCCACCTCTTCAAAAGATAAATTTCCAATTTTTATATTTCCATTTCGTACAATATTCTGGTCAAGAGACATAATCATATACTTTGTTTTTCGGGATTTAATTCCAAACCTATTTCTTTACTTGCTTCAAGTAGAATTTCCGTGTTTTCCTAATCGTTTGTGGATTTTCTCCTAACATATTCACGTCTTCCTCTTCTCGTTTACGATTCTTTATTTAAAACGTCAGCTATTGGACTCCATGTAAACATTTTGAGCGTGACCACAATGCACTGCTAGAGAAAAAAAATATTCTGATCATTGTTTGCAAGAACATGGACATGGCATAGGCGTGACATGAACCGCATTTGTTTTGAGTTTCCATGACGACGGCGACGTGGGAAGCATATCCATCACGGCGCAGAAACATGAGCATCAATTAACCCATTAGCTTGCTTTCAACAGCCGCCGTGTACAAATGTAGCTCTTGTTGCAGCTACTGTAAGCGTCAGCACGGTGATGTATGCCGCAGAGCGGGGTTTGTTCCCTCGTGTCGGTGATCAATCATATGAAAAAATAGCTGGTGGAGAGAAGGGCCTTACAATCATTTGTCTAGTGGTACACAACCGGACTTGTGAAGTGTAAGCTTCGAATTATTCAAATAATAACTATTTTCCCCACATTTTCCCTCTCCTCAAGTTTCTATTGAAATATATTTTGAAAACGCAGCGTACACTACTTGCGCGTACAAATATATATATATTTTTTGTATTTAGTTTCACATTTTAATATTATTTTAATCATACAAATTGTTACATAGAAAGGATTCTTAAATTTTTACATGATAATAATAGGCCTAACAACAACAACAACAACAACAAGAATAATAGATCTAATAATAATATTCATCATCCTCATCGATCAATAGTTCTCCGTATCTTATCGTTTACATCACAGATTACAAGCTTACGTGGATCTATTAAAATATTATTATTATTATTATTATTACTCGTATTATTATTATTATTATTACTCGTATTATTATTATTACTCGTATTATTATTATTATTATTATTATTATTATTATTACTATTATTATTATTATTAATCGTATTATTATTATTATTTTTATTATTATTATTATTATTATTATTATTATTACTCGTATTATTTTTATTATTATTACTCGTATTATTTTTATTATTATTACTCGTATTATTTTTATTATTATTACTCGTATTATTATTATTATTAATCGTATTATTATTATTATTATTTTTATTATTATTACTCGTATTATTATTATTATTATTATTATTATTATTATTATTATTACTCGTATTATTATTATTATTAATCGTATTATTATTATTATTATTTTTATTATTATTACTCGTATTATTATTATTATTATTATTATTATTATTATTACTCGTATTTTTATTATTATTACTCGTATTATTATTATTATTATTATTATTATTATTATTATTACTTATTATTTTTATTATTATTACTCGTATTATTATTATTATTATTACTCGTATTATTTTTATTATTATTACTCGTATTATTTTTATTATTATTACTCGTATTATTATTATTATTATTACTCGTATTATTTTTATTATTATTACTCGTATTATTATTATTATTACTCGTATTATTTTTATTATTATTACTCGTATTATTATTATTATTACTCGTATTATTATTATTATTATTATTATTATTACTCGTATTATTTTTATTATTATTACTTATTATTATTATTATTACTCGTATTTTTATTATTATTATTATTATTATTATTATTACTCGTATTATTTTATTATTATTACTCGTAATATTATTATTATTATTATTATTATTGTTATTATTACTCGTATTATTTTATTATTATTACTCGTATTATTATTATTATAATTATTATTATTACTCGTATTATTATTATTATTATTATTATTATTATTACTCGTATTATTTTTATTATTATTACTCGTATTATTATTATTATAATTATTATTATTACTCGTATTATTATTATTATTAATAAATAATAATAAATAAATAAATTATTACTCGTATTATTTTATTATTATTACTCGTATTATTATTATTATTTATTATTATTACTCGTATTATTATTATTATTATTATTATTATTATTATTATTATTATTACTCGTATTATTTTATTATTATTACTTATTATTATTATTATTATTACTCGTATTATTTTTATTATTATTACTTATTATTATTATTATTATTATTATTATTATTATTATTGTTATTATTATTATTACTCGTATTATTTTTATTATTATTACTCGTATTATTATTATTATTACTCGTATTATTTTTTTTATTATTATTACTCGTAATATTATTATTATTATTATTATTATTATTATTACTCGTATTATTTTTATTATTATTACTCGTATTATTATTATTATAATTATTATTATTACTCGTATTATTATTATTATTATTATTATTATTATTATTATTATTACTACTCGTATTATTTTTATTATTATTACTCATTATTATTATTATTATAATTATTATTATTACTCGTATTATTTTTATTATTATTACTCATTATTATTATAATTATTATTATTACTCGTTTATTATTATTATTATTGTTATTATTACTCGTATTATTTTTTATTATTACTTATTATTTTATTATTATAATTATTATTATTACTTGTATTATTATTATTATTATTATTATTACTCGTATTATTTTTATTATTATTACTCGTATTATTATTATTATTATTATTATTATTACTCGTATTATTTTTATTATTATTAAGATTATTATTATTATTATTATTATTATTATTATTACTCTATTATTTTTATTATTATTACTCTATTATTATTATTATTATTATTATTATTACTCGTATTATTATTATTATTATTATTATTATTATTACTTCCGTTTATTTTTATTATTATTACTGTATTATTTTTCTTATTATTACTCATTATTATTATTATTATTATTATTACTCGTATTATTTTTATTATTATTACTCGTATTATTATTTTATTATTATTATTATTATTTTATTATTATTATTTTATTATTATTATTATTACTGTATTATTTTTATTATTATTACTCGTATTATTATTATTATTATTATTATTATTATTATTATTATTATGTAAATTTTTATTATTATTACTCTATTATTATTATTATTATTACTCGTATTATTTTTATTATTATTACTCGTATTATTATTATTATTATTATTAATTGTTATTATTATTATTATTATTATTATTAATTACTGATTCGAATAAATTGGAAATCATCCAAAGACAATTTATGTCCCTATGTGCTTTTAGGTTTTTGCCAAATTCATCTGTTTTCAATTATGAGCGTACTTGTAAATATTTTAACTTTTCTAGCCTTTATGCTAGACGTCTTGAGCTTGACTACTTATTTTTTTGTAAGGCCTTAAATGATATTGATTGTGAATAAATCAAATAAATATCTACCTTCATAAATAAATTTAAGATTTCAAAAAATTTATATCTATAAACCTGAATCTCTCTCTCCAGTTGTCAGATGCATGAAAGCTGCCAATTTACATTATATTAATTCAGATCCGTTTAATGTATAGTTTGTTGTTTGGCTATTCTTATATTAAGCATATTCATATTTAACTTCGTTTGTGATGTTTTCAGCTTTTCTGTTTCATGTATTCTTGTAATTATCTATTCATTTTGTCATTATTGTTTATTTGTATTTCTCTGTAATTTTAATAATTATTTGTATGCACTGTTTGGTTATTCCTTGTACAATGTAAATCTTGTGCTAACTTTTATCTTGTGCTGAACTGTTATTGGCCCCAAGCTGTTGTATAACACAATAAATATTAGTAAATAAATAAAATAAATAAATTATTATTATTGTCTTTATTAGTATTATAATTAGACACAAGCAAAATATGATATTTCATATTCCAAAGCAACCCCCTGCAGGCCCTCTCTTTATCCTCTAATGCTGCAAATTTAAGGGTTTTCTAAACCCTTCCAACCATTTTAGTGCGGGTCGCCCAACAAACACTTTTTGTGTTATGAGTGAACGAAGGTTAGCTTTTACAAAAATCGTTTGAACGTCAGTTAATTTGTGAAGAATTAACCAAGAATCAGTAGCATAGGTGTAAATCCGGCGGAAGTAAGTGAATGATCCAGAAGCGCAAGGTGATATCTGGAAGGTTCGACGTCACTTTCTCCGGGCTGCACGTTCATTGCTCTCAGTTCGTCCATGGAATTCCTCCCGTATTAATTGCGTTATGTGCGATCTGATGCTTTTATTCTTTCGTGATGAACCAGCCTATTACAATTACATGAGTCATATCACAACCGAAAGTCCAGGCAAGCGGCACTTCCTTCATACAGATGAGGTGCGAAGTTTATCGAAACTACAAAATTGCCATGACAACCACATGAACTTTAGATCTCTCTACTACGCATATTGACATTTAGGCCTACATTTAATTAATAATTCTTATAGAAGTGAAGACATATTAATAAGTTCACACAGCAAACCTTGAAAATGGACGACGATGACAACGCTGATGTTTAGTAAGTTGTATTACGACGCTTTATCAACAGCTCAGGTTATTTAGCGTCTGAATGAGATGAAGGTGATAATGCCGGTGAAATGAGTCCGGGGTCCAACACCGAAAGTTACCCAGCATTTGCTCATATACGCTGATGTTAACCGTAAAGATAATAATAATAATAATAATAATAATAATAATAATACGATTAATAATAATAATAATAATACGATTAATAATAATAATAACAATAATAATCTATAATAATAATAAAATCTGTAGCCGAAATTTTTCTGGTAATTTTCGATTTTCCAAAAATAATTGGTCCTAACATATATAATTAATCACCCTGAAACCGAAAATCGCTTTTTGAAATTTTTGTTTGTATGTCTGTCTGACTGTATGTTTGTTACCTTTTCACGCGATAATGGCTGAGCCGATTTCGATGAAAATTGGAATATAAATTAAGTTCGTTGTAACTTAGATTATAGGCTATATGGCATTCAAAATACATTATTTAAAAGGGGGTTATAAGGGGGCCTGAATTAAATAAATCGAAATATCTCGCTTATTATTGATTTTTGTGAAATATGTTACATAACCAAAGTTTCTTTAAAAATGATTTCTGATAAGTTTTATTCTTTGAAAAATTTTGATAGGACTGATATTTAATGAGATAAATGAGTTTTAAAATTAAAATAACTGCCATCTAAGGCGGTGTATTGAAATAAAAAACAAATGACTTCGTCTATAGGGGCCTTGGACACAACAATCGAAGGCTATGAAACATAGCCTACAGACAATGTTTCTGTGTTTGTATGAAGCTAAATTAACCGATTTGTATAATTAATTATTATTTCATCATTGGAAATTGTAGTTTCTCTGGATGGACATAATGCTATGATGTTATTACAGTAACTTGTGAGGGAATCGAGGACAGGTAAGATTAAAATAGATTCTTATGCACAGAAAACTTGATAGGCTATTCTGTATATTCATTTCCTGTATTTCTTATAATAATGTTTATGAACATATTCATTTTTATCTCAGAGAATTAACGAACAACGAGAGTGTATTGATTTAGTATGCAGTAATAGTACGTTAGCTTAGCAATCCATTATTTTATAATGCAAATTTTAACTATGCTCAATTGAATCGTGTTAAAATGTATAAAATACATATGCAATAAATGCAATGCAAAAAAACTGGGTAATGAGCCAAGCAGATTATGTTGCGCTGTTGTAAAAGTTGTTCCTCCTGAGATTCAAGAGCTCCCACAACAAATTAAAAACTTTCTAATTCAGTACATCCGTTATCAACACACTTTTTCATAATATAATATAATATAAAATAAACATAATAATTAATCTGTAGCCAAAATTTTTCTGTTAATTTTCGCTTTTCCAAAAATAATTGATAATAACAATTAATAACATGTTAAAGGAATTGTCATTGCACCAAATGAGTGTCTCTGGATCAAAATGATCGCATTTTAATATTTTAAATACAATTTAAATTAAGTAACATATTAAACGATTTATCCTTCTATCGAACACGAATGTTCCCTGGATCAAATGTCCTATTTTAATTATGTAATTACTTTATATTTATTTCTAACGGGTGCAGCGGAGCGCACGGTACGGCTAGTAGTAATAATAATAATACAAGTAATAATATGAGTAATAATAATAATCATAATAATAATCATAATACGAGTAATAATAATAATAATAATAATAATAATAATAATAATAATAATAATAATAATAATAATAATTAGGAACCGTACTTTGTCCCATGGGGCTACAGAATTAAGCATTATTGGAGTTTTTAAGTGGACGACGGGCGTGCATCTAACAAGTGAAGTACTTATCAACTGCTGACACGACTCATGTTTGGTCAAGTTGGGCAGAAAAAAACATGAACCACTTTAGCAATTACACTAATATTTACAATTTGAATTGTACACTATGTACAATGGAATACACAATTTTTCTTATTTTCACTATCATAAAGATTGTAGGCCTAGATTGCAATAGTACATTATGCAACGAGCCTATAATGGTAGTAATTAAGACGCGAGTATGTTTGTTTATGAAACGAGCGCAAGCGAGTTCCATAATTTTCATACGAGCGTCTTAATTACCATTATAGGCAAGTTTCATACGACTTTTTATGCTCGACCACATTTCTAACTTGAAATTATTCATAAGTATTCATGTTATTGTTATGTAAGTGAGGAGCGGAACTGACCTGAATTGTGAGATGTGCGCAGACGCGAAAGTATTGATTTTTTCCGAGACACGAACGTCATTGACCTTGATATAATCTAGAGAATTACATGAACATTAGGCTTGATATAACCTGGAAATTGATTTAGAATTGAAAAACGGGATGACAAATTGAATTTATTTGAATATTATTTACAATTAACGCTAATTATTATTGTAACAGAACATAACCTTCTGCGACAGTATTGGATTTCCAGTCTCCGTGACTTTTCGCTAATTGTCTTTCGATTGCATATCCGAGAATAATCGATACTTGCGGTTTTATAATGGTACAATTGTGATTTCCCATTGGCTGAACAACTGAATTATAATGAATAGGTGTACTTTAATGAGGTGCATTAAAGGGCTACTACCAGGTGTATAATTACTACATTTCGGTATGGTCGAGCATAAAATTTTTTACGCCATTACGTACAGTGTTAAGTATTGTAATGCAAGATATTTTATTTAATAATAATAATAATAATAATAATAATAATAATAATAATAATAATAATTTTTTTATTTTATTTTTTATTTTATTTAGAATATTAACGTGCGAAACAACAGCACAAGACCAATTACAGTTTAGCACAGGTACAAAACGAAACAAAACAACAAATTATGATGAGAATGAATGATAGAAAATGGCAATGAGATGAAAATACAATCAATATAATAGTCTACATTACTCAATTGACCAAAATGCAACAAAATAAATAGACAAATAATATTATTAAATTAGTTCAGTGAGATAATTAAAATAATGGCAATTAAATAAAATGTATTACAAATGAATTAATGAAATTATATAAATGAAGACAGGAATCATATAATTAATATTGTAAAGTTATGCAAATAATAATAATAATAATAATAGTTTAGTTATTTCTTAAATAGCATGTAACAGTGTAAATATGTTTAGTCAATGGAAGCCTACATTCTTTACGACAGTACAAATAGTAAAAATAGCGTATTCTAGCGTACTTTGTGTAAAGGGGTTGTCAGACATTGACTACAGTGCTTTCAGAGGCCGAGTATCAAAAAGACTGCTTTTCGTCCATCACATCCAGAGACGCGATAAAGTTGTAGGCCTATTATTCGATTAAGGACCTTTTGTAAAATTAGCGTTTAAATGAATACTATAACTGCAGCTAGTATAACTTGATGCTTAAAAATGACACCTATTATCTAATTAATTTAGCGGGTCAGATAAAAGCACTAGTTGTTGTTCGTGCAACTTTATCAGAAGCTTTAAAAAATATATAGTAAATGTTTTACATAGATTGTTCTGGAAAATAAAGATTACGCAGAAAAAACTGTCTTTTGTGTTACTATCTCGGAAGCAGTTTGTCAAGTTAAGTGTGTTACAACAGATATGTAAATAAAGTAGGTTCTTAAACTCGTGCTGTTACTAATTGTAATTTTACCAGGAACAGAACTCTACGAACATTTATGGGCGTTTTAGCTAAACATTAATTGGTAACTCGTTTGTTTCGACTAATAGAAGAGGCGAGGCAAACCGTAGCCAATATGAATTGCAAATCGTAGAGAAGTCGTGCATTTCTTTATTATGTTGCTATGGTAATATGACCCGACTGGGAGAAATACGAAAATCTTAACGAGGACACATAAGAAACATTCGTGCATCTTAGATATCACTTTTTTCAAAGTCTTATAACAGTGATGTCAAAGCAAGCGCATTTTTCTGACCTTGACGTCGTGCGCGGGCATCAAGCGCTAAGTATGGAAAGAGGAAGGGTTGTGTGTATGAATAAGCAGCCTGTTGGAATAAGAAAACAGTGGTGCACAAACTTTAAACGGAACGTGAAATTTTATGTCTTCTTTCTGTTTGATATTATCTATATTGTCTGTAAAACAAAAGTACTAACACCAATTTCTTAATATTGCACTTGTGTTTTAAATCTTAATAACATAATAGAGAGTTAAGAAGGAATATTCACTTAAATTCCATAGTAGTACAACTATACTGTACTAAATAGATGAAACACATCATTCATAAAGAAAGTGATATCACAAGAAAAGAGATTGAGTATGAAATGATAAGTTGCAATTGATATTGATGGTACCTTTAGCTTTATAAAAGTAATCAATAAACTAATCAAAACAATATTACAGTACAAAGCAAAATTACCTAGGTACTGTATCTGTTTTAAGTGTAACTAATATTCCATAACAAAACTCTTATCGCATTATGCTTTTAAGGTGATATTTGTGAGCAACTTCCTATCATCAGAATATTAAATTATTTTCTCGAAATGCTGCTGAAGCTATAGAGCTGACATTTTTACAACACATGGGCACGTATCTTTTGCTTATGATGTAACAGTAGTTGCTTTGTTAATTCATTTCCTTACAAACAATGTCCATGCGAATATTTTGAAAAAAATTCAATACACTATCTTCAGTAATACGTATATACGGTATATTAGATTTACGAAAACATTCTGTAAGGCTACTAAATAAATAGGTCTTCATCTGAAAATTTCACTTTTCTATAAAAAAAAAGTTGAGAAAATATTTCTTTTGAATAAAAAAATCAAACTTGTGAAAAATGAGCATTAAAATTAAAACTTACATTCTTATAATGCACTTATACTTCTCAGGCAAATCTAAAAATTACCATGGATACAGTTTTAATAAGTTCTCTTCCCTTTATCTATTGAATCAGCGCTGGCCATCCCTGAATATAGCTCGACCAAGCGGCATATACCACCTCTTTCGTCTGTCTCTTTCCTTTCCGCTGTAAAGCGCTCAGGCTCTCCTGGGCTCTAAAGCGCGCGCTTGCTCCTGTGGGCATCAATTGACATGCCTGTATTAAGCATTGCTTGATGATGAACAAATTAGCAAAATATCAACGAGAATGATAAAATGCGCCCCTGTTTATGGACTGATACAACAAAGTAAAGGGCGTTGCGAAGGCAACAAGAAGGGAGTCAGGTAGTACCGTTAGTTCCCACCCACTACATCGCAAGCCCTCGACACGCCCGCCCTGCTAATAACACTATCTGCCTCGATCCCAATCTAAAGAGGTTACAAATCACCGCTGAACAAGAGGACCTCACTTCAAGGCTTCAAGGCTCCCAGCTCTGATTACAATTAGAGTAAATTTCGATACCGACTAGCATGTCAAAACATAAGAAGCATTTTTTCTCGTACTACCTCTTCGTAATATTTTTATCTGCTTTCTTTACCATTCGTTAACCTTCAACTGGTAATTTTTTTATTTTTTTCAGTGGGTAATTTCTTCTTCTTCTTCTTCTTTTTCTTCCACTGGTCATTTCTTTTTTATAGCAGTTATTTTCTTCCGCTGCAACTTGTTTTCTTCTGCTTCCACTGATAACTTTTATTCTTCCACTGGACTTTTTTTTTTCTTTTTCCGCTGGGTATTCTTCTCCTTCAATTCTCTTTTCAGCTGTCCCTTGTTTCTTCTACTAGTAATTTTTCTTCTTCTGCTGGTTATTTTCTTCTTCTTTCGTTGGTCATTTTCTTCTTCCGCTCGTTATTTTCTTCTTCCAATAGTCATTTTTCTCCTTCCACCGATCATTTCTTCTAGTCATGTTCTTCTTCCACTGGGTATTTTCTTCTTCTTTTCACTAGTTCTCATATTCTTCCACTGACCACTTCTCCTTTCTTTCTTCTTTCATTAATCGTTCTTTCTTCTTTCACTAATCGTTCTTTCTTCTTTCACTAATCGTTCTTTCTTCTTTCACTAATCGTTCTTTCTTCTTTCACTAATCGTTCTTTCTTCTTTCATTAATCGTTCTTTCTTCTTTCATTAATCGTTCTTTCTTTTTTCATTAATCGTTCTTTATTCTTTCATTAATCGTTCTTTCTTCTTTTACTAATCGTTCTTTCTTCTTTCACTAATCGTTCTTTCTTCTTTCACTAATCGTTCTTTCTTCCTTCACTAATCATTCTTTCTTCTTTTACTGGTCGTTATTTCTTTTTACATTGCTAATTATTTTCGCTATTTTTTCTTTCTCCACTGATAATTCTTTCTTCTTCCCCTGATGATTCTTCTTCCCCTGATAATTTCTTTCTCTTCTTGAACTGGTGATTCTTTCTTCTTGAACTAGTGATATTTTCTTCTTCCCCTGATGATTCTTTCTTCTTCTCCGGATAATTTTTCTTCCTCTTGAACTGGTGATTCTTTCTTCTTGAAATAGTGATTTTTACTTCTTTCACTGATGATTTTTCCTTCTACTACTGATCTTCTTCCATTGCTCGTTCTTTCTTCTTCTATTGACATTTTTTTTTCGCTGGTCACTTTTCTTCTTCAATTACATATTCATTTTTCTTCTTCCAAAGAGCATTTTCTTGTTATCCCACTTCCCATTTTGGCATTTTTTCTCATTTCACTTGCCGTTTTCATCTACTCCACCGATCACATACCTCCAGTCTTGGACATTTGATTTTTTTAGACTCGTTCTAAACTGCAGGAAAATCAATTATATAATTTTAAAAAATCCTAATTTTTCTTTCGATTTTCCTATAGTTTAGAACAGCTCTAGAAAAATTAATTGTCCAAGGCTGAAAATATGCGATTAATTGATCATTGACACAGGTAATAATGTTGATTTAAATGAAAGTAAGCTGATTAGAATATGTTGCTCTAAAATCAACAATTGAAACATTTTGTCATAGGCTAAATTAAGGTCATTCTTTAATTAGAGCAATTTTAACGGCTTTGATGTATTTAGTGAAATTATTTAATATTCCGTCAATAACCGTCACTATTTTTTATTACCAATCTTTACATTTTCAAAATAAATTTTACTTTAATGTATCTGGACAATTTTTGGACATTTCAGGACTTAAATTTAGATCTCGTCTGATATATGCTGTTCTGCCTTCACTGATAATTAATAGAGACGTTAGCCCACAGTGCAAAGACACAAGAAAGACACTTGGTAATATAGGGGACATCTGGAAATAATCTTTGCTTGGAGGCATCTCAATGAAAGTCAGGATGTTTGTCTTGACCCAAATCTACTATACGAGACCTCCAATTTTCCTTGTCTAGGTTCTGAGCTATCAGTATTGGGTAGTTATGCGATTAAGTGCTGATGAAAGGTGGATTATTATGTATTTTATGCTGACTATTACACTTTTACTACTTAACACTACTTTTGACCAATAAAACGGTACAAAAGGACGTCTTTCAACGAATCATGGCTGCTTATCGCACAATTTTATCGCGTCTCTAGCATTTGTTTAATTTTATCCTGTCCCTAGCATTTGTTTATTTTTATCACTACCCTAGCATTTGTTTCTTTGTTTGCCAACATTTCAAACTGCACTGGTCTGGACGTCAAAAAACAGAAAATTACAAACCACTCCAGTCGATGCACAGCACTTTCAAATATGACTCGCATTGGCATTCAAGAACAAGAATTAATAAAGATCACTGGTCATATATGAAGAGCACCATTCGGAAACCCTGAATAAGTTGAGGGCTACACCATGTACATCAACGAGTTCACTTCTTTTACGCACACGTCCAATATAACATCAACTGAACCACCAACCACTAAAACATTCAAATTTGAAAATTTTACTTTCAATAATTGTTTCTTTTAAAATTATTCATGTTTATTTTTTATTTCATCATCGTTAATTAAAACGTTTCTTGTTTATTTCATCATCCCTAATTAAAACTTTTCTAACACTCGTTTATATTATTTAGGTTTGTTATAGCTTCTGCCATATGATATTATGAATAGTCACGTATCAGAGATTGTTTAATACTAAGATTTATTGAAAATCATCTGTCAAGTGACGTTGATTACTGGGATCGATATAATTGAAGTGGAATATAATTGTTTTAATAAAAATGAAACTGAATCAACAAAGCCTTCTTGACTAGTAACCGTCCACAGAGTTCAATGAAGATTCCATAGTTGGCACAACTGATAACAAGAAAACATAATCATAAAACATTACTGCCATCTAGCGTAATGTTAAGATGGTACAGTAATACATTTGAAGACAATTATATTTTCTTAAGCCAATTAATATTTTATTGTATTGGAGTACTTCGTTACTTCTAATCTTTATATACTTTCTTCTAATCGTGTAATAGTCAATTAAATCCCACTCGAGTTTTGATTTTCTCTAGATAAATCAAAACCTCTAGTGAGATTACTGTTGATAAACATACAATGAAAACAATAATGAAAAATAAATAACAGAAAGCAAATTCTAACGCTAGACTGATCTGTTAATTACACATATTTATAACTACGCTTCTACAGGGACATCATTTTATTTTTACTTCAATTTTTATTGTACCTGAGTTTTTGAATGTACTTCACTCCCACCCCTTCTACTAACGAAGTTCCAACTCCACACAGAACCAAGATCGCAGATAGTAAGCAGTACTGAGTTACTGAGTATAGTACGTTCCACAAATATGTTCGCGTTTTCCAGTGACGAAAGAGCTTTCAATATTGAATCATATTTTCGCACAGGTACTGTCCGTTTGCCTACGTCGCATCTCGATTTCCCCCACCTGCTTCTGCTCGCCCCTCTGTAATAGCTGGGCTGTCTTAGCTCTTTTCTGAAAACATTAATTTCTCTTAGGAATTGGAAGTTTACGTAATATTATACAGCTGTTTAATTTAACTTAAATAAAAGGGCCTCGTTAAGTAATTAACTGTCACGTGATTTCCTCCCTTTCTACAATCCTGCGGCATAACCACTTGGACGGACAGTAGATAGCATGTCTGAGTAATTTTATATTTTGGGTCGGGCAGAAGTGAAGATTGAATTTACAGTACGTAGAATAGGTACAGAATTATTTCAACATGAGTTACTAGTACGAAGGACGAAACTGGCAATTGGAATTAGATGCAATAGTCTATAGTGCGATAATATGCACAAAAGAACTGAAGCCTGTATCGAAATGAACGGCCACCATTCTCAAAATTGTGTTTAAATATTCATATTATGATTATTTTCAATTTAACTTATTTCTGTATATTGTACGCTAATGTGCTGTAGACAGTATAATATACACTGCATAATGAATACGTTCGCATGGATAACTCACTTCGTGAGTAAAAACACTTATTCTTAATACAGTACTGTACTTTGATTAAAGAAAAACCTAATGAAAATTATCAAACTCAAACTCCTAGTTTACGTAAATGGATGAACTACTTTTCTTCCTTCCTATACCTAGTAAAGTGATTTGTGTTTTACGCCAGTATCATCGAACTCCAGTCTTGGACGGGGGAGCAAGCGGTGTTTCCGGTTCTCTAAAGGTATAAACAGGTTAATATTAAAAATGTTAGTAAAAATAAAATGATGTCCCTGTATAACGAGCATTATGACTAAGTTATCATTGTCTATAAAAAACGCCAGGTAAAAATTATGTTAAAATAGGAGTCCTTCTCGTGAACAAGGCAACACGGCCTTAATTTCAGCGAGGCATCTGCCCACGTGATCTACTTTATCTCACATCTATAATTCATTGCAGTCTATCTCATGTATTCAGCACATCTGGAGTGCAAGATTAACTGAGTTAGTTGATAGGAATCTTGAGGCTGTATTAATTACAGTTATCTACAAAACATGATTGTAAGATAAATAGATTTGAACCAATGCTTCACTAGATGCAGTCGTCCGGAACATAAAAGAAGTCACCAGAAAAAAAAAAGTCGACGGAAATTTCCATCTGCCCTTTTATTAGGGAGCTTAACAAGTGCCGTTAGGTTACGGCCTGTCATATTCACATTAAAGCAGAAAAATAACACCGCTCACATTCATCTTGTGAAAGGCGCCGCTACTGGCATGCCAGCAGCCAGGAGCTTTGATTTATTGCTGCTAGAGTTTAGTGCAAGCATCTGACTTAAGGGTGCATCAAGCAATACAACCAGCGCAAATGAAAAAATATACAGTTTGAATGTTATTGGTTTTAAACGAGCATGTTTCTCTGAATGGAGAATATGTGCAAAAACTTACTTACTTACTGGCTTTTAAGGAACCCGGAGGTTCATTGCCGCCCTCACATAAGCCCGCCATTGGTCCCTATCCTGAGCAAGATTAATCCATTCTCTATCATCATATCCCACCTCCCTCAAATACATTTTAATATTATCCTCCCATCTACGTCTAGGCCTCCCTAAAGGTCTTTTTCCTCCGGCCTCCCAATTAACACTCTATATGCATTTCTGGATTCGCCCATATGTGCTACATGTCCTGTCCATCTCAAACGTCTGGATTTAATGTTCCTAATGTCAGGTGAAGAATACAATACGTGCAGTTCTGTGTTGTGTAACTTTCTCCATTCTCCTGTAACTTCATCCCTCTTAGCCCCAAATATTTTCCTAAGCACCTTATTCTCAAACATCCTTAACCTATGTTGCTCTCTCAAAGTGAGAGTCTAAGTTTCACAACCATAAAGAACAACCAGTAATATAACTGTTTTACAAATTTTTTGACAGCAGACTGGATGATAAAAGCTTCTCAACCGAATAATAACAGCCATTTGCCATATTTATTCTGTGTTTAATTTCCTCCCGAGTATCATTTATATTTGTTACTATCGGTCCAAGATATTTGAACTTCTCCACCTCTTCAAAGGATAAATTTCCAATTTTTATATTTCCATTTCGTACAATATTCTCGTCACGAGACAATCATATACTTTGTCTTTTCGGAATTTACTTCCAAACCTATCTATTTACTTGCTTCCAGTAAAATCCCCGTGTTTTCCCTAATCGTTTGTGAATTTTCTCCTAACATATTCACGTCATCCGCATAGACAAGCACCTGATGTAACCCGTTCAATTCCAAACCCTCTCTGTTATCCTGAACTTTCCTAATGGCATACTCTAGAGCAAAGTTAAAAAGTAAAGGTGATAGTGCATCTCCTTGCTTTTGCCCACAGTGAATTGAAAACACATCAGATAGAAACTGGCCTATACGTACTCTGCTGTACGTTCACTGAGACACATTTTAATTAATCGAACTAGTTTCTTGGGAATACCAAATTCGATAAGAATATCATATAAAACTTCTCTCTTAACCATGTGCAAAAACTAAGATTGTTAATATGGTCGATATGATATCTATAATTAATTATTCACGAATTTACTTAAAATGGTTGTAAGTAATCACAATCTCTTCATATGCTAAATTAATTCTTATGGTTTTCTGTGCAAGAACAGGTCTTTTTTGCAAACACAACAATCTCCAATCTTTTCTATTTTTCACCTTCTTCTGAGTCTCCGCCTACGATCATCTGCTGCCTCAAACGTCTTTCCCGTTCACCATTCCTTCCAGTGCATCCTTCAGTAGAGAGCTTCTTCTTAGCCAGTGACCCAACCAATTTCTTCATCTGTTCCTGATTACTTTCAGCATCACTCATTCTTTCTTATTCTTATTACTTTTTATATATGAAAATTTGTATTTTAAAAGCTGTATGAATGTTAATGTACTGAGTGATTCCTTTTTTTCTTAATGACGCCATTTTTTTTCTTTGCAGTGACGCACGTGTACGGCTTATGGAGAAATTTGTGATGCTCCACTTATAGAGGAAGATTCGGACAGCCAGTTGGGAAGTGACTGTAAAAATGCATATACCCAGCATTGAACAGAAGATGTTTACTGTGAAACACAATTACACCAACTGAGCTACTCGGGAACTCTACCAGACACCGATCCAATTTTTCCCTCTATATCCACAGACCTCAAAGTGGACTGACAACTGTCAAGCAACCAACATTGAGTGCACACTAACTCTGTATAACTTAAATTGTGGTTTTCTGTTAAGGAACAGTGACGTATATTATGCAAATCAAGCTTTCAGGTATAACTCCCTGTAAAGTTTATTTGAATACTTTCTCGAATCTCCCCGGGTAGCTCAGTTGGTAGAGCGTTGGTACGTTTAAACAAAGGTCCCGGGTTCGATACCCGGCCGCGAAAAAATTTTTTCCTCGAAATTATTCAAATCAACTTTACAGGGAGTTATACCTGAAAGCTTGATTTGCTTACTATTACATCAGTTAAAAGTGTCTTGTTACTGTCCAAAAAGGCGTAATGAAGACAATGTTTATTTGTAATTATTTTTGGTCCGTTTTTCTTTTTATTATCATCTAATAGCGTCTTCTTTCGAAAGTACACTGGATGTCCTGGTGAAACGAAGGCATCTCTCTTTAGCATTTGAGATGACTTCATTTCTATTTCTTGTTTATCAAGCTCTGTCTCCTCTTTACCTTCTTTCTGTTTCTCTTATATATTTTTCTTTTCCTTTTATATTCGTTCATTTTCTTCTTCTTTTATTTCTCCTACTGAATGTGATAAAAAAACTTTAAACATTCATCACAAATCTTCCCGTAATTTTCTTCATCTTTGCCTGTCTATTTTATCTCAATATGTGTAATATAAAAGTGTTTTGTGTGTTAGTTTTATCCATTCCTTACAAGCATGGTATATATTTCTTTATATAAAAAAATACGCGTTTATATGACATTCCTTCTACACATGATTATTTTAGAGATTTTTGTTTTATTAATTCTAGACGCTACTTTCTTCCGAAACATGCAATTTTTTTCAGAACAAACCAGAACTCTCCTTCATTGTTTACATTTTTATATTGTTATTTACTTCAACATTTTTGAATGTGTCTTATTTTGTCCTTAATCTAATTCGTAGTATATTAGAATTTTCTAGACCTCGGATTTTTAGTCTCGCTTAGCGTAGGCTGAAACATACGTGCTTTACTTTACCTGGTTTTAGGCAATACCATCGCTCGAGAGTTTCTCGCGTTGCATACATTTAGGAATTTTTATATAAAATTGTTGCAACCTATCCTATTCGAGCCTAAAAATCCGAGGTCTAGGCGATAACAGGGAAAAATGGAAAAAGTAGTAGGGGGACCAACGGTTCCGGTATATATTGACGTAAATACGTTTTTTATTCTTAAATTAATTTAAGGAAATAATTTCTTATAAAGAATAGCCATGATACTATCTCTATACAGAGTGTAAACAAATTAATGTCAAGTATTTTAGGGATGTGTTCCTAACAGCAAAACATTTTTAAAAAGTTAATTTGAACATAGGTCTGAAAATCATTTATTTCGGACTTACATGACTTCATTGCTAATGGTATTGCTGGAAGTGGCTTCCTGCAACTTCGATGTATGTCTTAATTCTACGTTCCTGAAGTGATTCGTATTTGGTCAAATCCAGTTTGGATACGCTCTCTCAGAACGTCAACATCAGTTACAGGAGTTGCCTAAACATGAACTTTAAATGACGCCATAGGAAAAAATCCAGTGGATTCAAATTAGACGAACAAGAAGGTCATTCAATGAATCCCTCTCTATCAATCCATTTTGCGAAAGTCAGTAAAATGAATGAGTTTAATACATATCAGCGGTCAATCCAGGGACAAATCCTTTAATAACTCCCTAACGAATGATTTCCAGACCCGTGCTCATATGAACTATTTCAGTGTTTTGTTATTAGGAATACGTCTCCAAAATATTTTTGACAGTTGAAGTTATTCTTACATTAAGCTTTTGCATGGACGTATCTACGTAAAAAGTCCCTTCTTTCTTATGATATACAGATATATTTATATACTAGCCGTACCCGTGCGCTACGCTGCACCCGTTAGAAATAAATATTAACTAATTACATAATTAAAATAGGACGTTTGATCCAGGGAACATTCGTGTTTGATAGAAGGATAAATCGTTTAATATGTTACTTAATTTAAATTGCATCCAAATAATTAAAATGCGATCATTTTGGTCCAGAGACACTCATTTGGTGCAATGACAATTCCTTTAACCTGTTTCTTAATTTTTATTACATGCAACCATAGTTTAATGAAGATTGACATCATTTAGATTTAATGTGTATATTTTATTTTACTTGTTATAGGTTTCCATTGAATTATGGTAATAACTTAATTTTAACCCTTGTTTTCTACGTATTCAGTAAATGGCGCTTGGCCCACTATGGTTGTGAACCCTTCAAATAACTTAAATTATATTATATAATATATTATATATATTATATTATATTATATTATGTTGTATTATATTATATTATATTATGTTATATTATATTATATTATATTATATCAGAAGTTACTGTAATAACATTATAGCATTGTCTATCTAGAGAAACTACACTTTCCAATGGTGAAATAATAATTAATTATACAAATCGGTTAATTTAGCTTCCGATATTACTTCATACAAACACAGAAACATTCTCTGTAGGCTATCTTTCATAGCTTTCGATTGTTGCTGTCCAAGGCCCCTTATAGACGAAGTCATTTGTTTTTTTATTCATTACACGGTCTTAGATGGCAGTTATTTTAATTTTAAAACTCATTTATCTCATTAAATATTAGTCCTATCAAAATGTTTCAAGGAATAAAACTTATCGCAAATTATTCTCAAAGAAACTTTTGTTATGTAACATTTTTCACAAAAATCAATAATAAGCGCGATATTTCAATTTATTTAATTCAGTCCCCCTTATAACCTCCCTTTTAAATAATGTATTTTGAATGCCATATAGCCTAAAATCTAAGTTACAACGAACTTAGTTTATATTCCAATTTTCATCGAAATCCGCTCAGCCTTATCGCGTGAAAAGGTAACAAACATACAGACAGACATGCAAACAAAAATTTCAAAAAAGCGATTTTCGGTTTCAGGGTGGTTAATTATATATGTTAGGACCAATTATTTTTGGAAAATCGAAAATTACCAGAAAAATTTCGTCTACAGATTTATTATTAGTATAGATTTATCCAAACGGACTTACATAACAATGAAATTTATAATACGAGTTGTCGAACGTGCTGAAACGTCGTCATTGTCGAACTCCTGTCCGTAATGAGATCGGAGTGGTTGTGTCGCAAAATCGCTGGGCCATGAAGCTGAAAAGATTGGGAACTTCTGGCCTGAATGAGACCAGAGCTGGAGAAGGCTTGCTGTATGATCTGCAGGCAAGGAAATCCTCTCCGTGGTTGCTGCTCTGTCCATGCAGAGGATTGACGGGCGACTTCCTTCGGTTGCCCCATCATCAGCATTCCTCAACACCGGCTTATGCAACTCCGTGTTAGCAGCTCATCTGGCGAGGGAATTGGCATAAGCTGTTAGCACACCGCGCATCTTAACGCAACATCAACATACGTTAACGCCACTGAACATAATTCTGTATCTCTTGTATGCACTGAAATCCATTTGGTCTTCTGTAGCCAACTTCCGGTTTCTCTAATACGGGTAAATTCTGTGAAATATTTTGTGACTTTAAATCGGTCATTTAACGACGCTCTCTAATAACTGAAAGCCATTAAATATTTGGTGATACCGAGATGGTATTTTGGCGAATTGATTTCCAAGGGTTTTCCATGGCTTTGCCTGACATTATTATTTATTTATTATTTATTTAATTTATTTATTTATTCCAGTGTAGTTAAGGTCATCAGGCCTTCTCTTCCACACCACCAGAAATACAAATACAATAATAGAAATAAAAAGGAAAAAAATACACCATAAACAAAGTAAAGCCACACAAAAATATACACAGATTCCAGTCACACAAATTTTAAATGAGTGATTAAGTTTCATAATTAATTGTATCCTTCCCCTCTAATTTCTCTACCTCATTCCCCTCTCCTTTATCTACCTCCTTCCCCTCTTCTTCCTCTACCTCCTTCCCCTCTTCTTCCTCTACCTCCTTCCCCTCTTCTTCCTCTACCTCCTTTCTCATCTTCTTCCTCTACCTTCTTCTCCTCTTCTTCCTCTACCTCCTTTCCCCTCTTCTTCCTCCTCCTTCCCCTCCTTCCTCCTTCCCCTTCTTCCTCTACCTCCTTTCTCATCTTCTTCCTCTACCTCCTTCCCCTCTTCTTCCTCTACCTCCTTTCTCATCTTCTTCCTCTACCTTTTTCTCCTCTTCTTCCTCTACCTCCTTTCTCATCTTCTTCCTCTACCTTCTTCTCCTCTTCTTCCTCTACCTCCTTTCCCATCTTCTTCCTCTACCTCCTTCCCCTCTTCTTCCTCTACCTCCTTTCTCATCTTCTTCCTCTACCTTCTTCTCCTCTTCTTCCTCTACCTCCTTTCTCATCTTCTTCCTCTACCTCCTTCCCCCTTCTTCCTCTACCTCCTTTCTCATCTTCTTCCTCTACCTTCTTCTCCTCTTCTTCCTCTACCTCCTTTCTCATCTTCTTCCTCTACCTCCTTCCCCTCTTCTTCCTCTACCTCCTTTCTCATCTTCTTCCTCTACCTCCTTCCCCTCTTCTTCCTCTACCTCCTTTCTCATCTTCTTCCTCTACCTTTTTCTCCTCTTCTTCCTCTACCTCCTTTCTCATCTTCTTCCTCTACCTCCTTCTCCTCTTCTTCCTCTACCTCCTTTCTCATCTTCTTCCTCTACCTCCTTCCCCTCTTCTTCCTCTGCCTCCTTTCCCTCTTCTTCCTCTACCTTCTTCTCCTCTTCTTCCTCTACCTCCTTCCCCATCTTCTTCCTCTACCTCCTTCCCCTCTTCTTCCTCTGCCTCCTTTCTCATCTTCTTTCCTCAACCTCCTTCTCCTTTTATTCCTCTACCTCCTTCCTCATCTTCTTCCTCTTCCTCCTTCCCATCTTCTTCCTCTACCTTCTTTTCTCCTCTTCTTCCTCTACCTCCTTTCTCCTCCTACATTCTCGTTCTCCCTGTAGTCCAACATCTCCTCTTCGCCATCCTCTTTTTCCTTATTTCATCTACATTCTTTCTCTTTGCCACTCTCCTTTTTCCCCATATGGTCGCCTTTCTATTCCTCTTTTTCCTCTCTCTTCTTTTCTTTACCACCTATTCTTCTCTTCCTCCACTTCACCCTCTTCTTCTTCTCTTTCCTATGCTCTTTCTCTTTTCTCCAGTTTCCTTTTCTTCTTTTTGTGTCCTCTACATTTCCTTTTCCATTTTCGTCATCGTATTACTGCATTTTTCGTCATTGTCTTTTTTTTTTCAACAGTTTATTTTCACATCGAAATTTACAGTTAGGCCCAAGTGCGTTGCTGGGAAAGCAAATATAAATGTGCAACTAGAGCTCAACTAAATAAATGATAAGAACGAGTCTGAGAGACGAATGTGTGGGAATAATGCTGCAGATACCCCGGAGGTCCGATAGGCGACGCCTGGTCCAGTCAGAGCGGAAATAAACTGGCTGGACCTGTGACCTGCTTTTGTGAAATATCGGTACATAACCGGCCTTACAGGAATGTTATTCCTGACTGCTAACATTCATTATCTTCAATTTTTCAGTTAGGTGCATAATTTCCATATCGAAGAGAAATATGTGTTGCTTCTAAACACCGCTGGCAATTGTATGTAATTATATTCATATTCATTACTTATTCTTTCACTGCAAATCCAGCATTCTCTAGTCTTTCCTATTTTCTGCCTTCCTCTTAGTCTCCGCATATGATCCATATATCTTAATGTCGTCTATCATCTGATATCTTCTTCTGCCCCGAACTCTTCTCCCGTTCACCGTTCCTTTCAATGCATCCTTCAGTAGGCAGTTTCTTCTCAGCCAATTCCTTTTCCTCTTCTTGATCAGTTTCAGCATCATTCTTTCTTCATCCACTCTTTCCAACACAGCTTCGTTTCTTATTCTGTCTGTCCATTTCACACGCTCCATTCTTCTCCATATCCACATTTCAAACGCTATTATTCGCTTCTCTTCACTTCGTCGTAATGTCCATGTTTCTGTCCCCATACAATGCCACACTCCACACAAAGCACTTCACTAGTCTCTTCCTTAGTTCTTTCTCCAGAGGTCCGCAGAAGATGCACCTTTTTCTATTAAAAGCTTCCTTTGCCATTGCTATCCTCCTTTTAACTTCCTGGCAGCAGCTCATGTTACTGCTAATATACATCCCAAGTATTTGAAGCTGTCCACTTGCTCTACTGCCTCATTTAGAAATCGCAAGTTTACCTTCTATACTTTTCTTCCTATGACCATGGTCTTCGTCTTGTTGGCATTTATCTTCATTCCATACTGCTCACAGCTGTACAACATTCCCCCATAAGGATATACATAAATATACTTGGACTGCTCCAGATGGATTGACACATAACCAGATAGATCACGTCTTGATAGACGAAAGAAGACACACTAGTAAGACGATAGAAACTGGATTAATCTTGCTCAGGATAGGGACCAATTGCGGGCTTATGTGAGGGCGGCAATGAACCTCCGGGTTCCTTAAAAGCCAGTAAGTAAGTAAGTAAGTAAGTAAGTAAGTAAGTAAGTAAGTAAGTAAGTAGGTGAGTAAGTAGGTGAGTAAGTAAGTAAGTAGGTAAGTAAGTAAGTAAGTAGGTAAGTAAGTAAGTAGGTAAATAAGTAGGTAAGTAAGTAAGTAAGTAGGTAGGTAAGTAAGTAAGTAGGTAGGTAGGTAAGTAAGTAAGTAAGGTAAGTAAGTAGGTAAGTAAGTAAGTAGGTAAGTAAAGTAGATAAGTAAGTAAGTAGGTAGGTACGTAAGTAGGTAGATAAGTAAGTAAGGTAGGTAAGTAAGTAGGTAGGTAAGTAAGTAGATAAGTAGGTAAGTAAGTAGGTACGTAATTAGGTAAGCAAGTATGTAAGTAAGCAGGTAAGTAAGTAGGTAGATAAGTACATAAGTAAGTAGGTAGGTAAATAAGTAGGTAGGTAAGTATGTAGGTAGGTAAGTAAGTAGGTAAATAAGTAAGTAGTTAGGTACGTAGATAAGTAGGTAAGTAAGTAGGTAGGTAAGTAAGTAGTTAGGTAAGTAGGTAAGTAAGTAGATAAATAAGTAGTTAGGTAAGTAGGTAAGTAAGTAGGTAGGTAAGTAAGTAAGTAGTTAGGTAAGTAGGTAAGTAAGTAGGTAAATAAGTAAGTAGTTAGGTACGTAGGTAAGTAGGTAAGTAAGTAGGTAGGGTAAGTAAGTAGGTAATTAAGTAAGTAGTTAGGTAAGTAAGTAGGTAAGTAAGTAGGTAAGTAAGTAGGTAGGTAAGTAGTAGGTAGGTAATTAGGTAGGTAAGAGGGTAGGTAAGTAGGTAATAATAATAATAATAATAATAATAGTAATACATTTTCAAACTCCTTCCATTTACACGCACGATGTTTCTACGAAATAACTCTCACGTTTAGCAGCGTCGAACATCTATAAATCGAATGGTTAACTGTTATGACACCGCGTCTTCCTCATTAATGCCCACATCTGATTAAGGAGCTGAGCCTGTTTGGTTCATTTTCACCGCTTTGTGGCACGTGTGTGGGCACGAACAATGCATAATGATACTCAGCACGCTCGGCTGGCGGTCTCCTAGCAATGGGACCGTCTTTTGTTTTGTTCCGTGACGCTCGAGTCTTGGTACCAACATTCACTGAGGGATCTTCCTGTATACTTTGTTTACCGAGGAACAGATTAGAGCTTTCTAGACAGTAATGCCCGTGTTGGCGCACACATACCTGTGCACACACTGTTTCCTGTTATCTTGTATCAGCAGACTGAGTAAAAACGGAAATAATAATAATAATACTTATAAAATAATAAGGTTAATAATAATAATAATAATAATAATAATAAATATTATCAACAGTAAAGGTCTTTTTCCCTCCGAACTAATCTATAATGTGGTTAGTTACATGTATTTCTAAGAGTTAAACAATTACAATTTAGTGTTAAATAAGATACGAGTAAGTTGGACCAAAGAAAAGTTTAACATAATGAAGAAAAATTGATATAATATATCTAATATTATTAGAAATAAGAACCATAATACTCTACAAAACTACAGGGTGATCTGTTTAAGTATGGATAAAATAGAAACACCGTAAAACATTTACTACTGAAGTTTACTTGTTGAAACTTTGTGCATACAACACTGAAAGATGGGAGATTCCTCAGAGCTCAACATGACCCCTATTGCGCACCCTGCACAACTCATAACGGCGATGCAATTCAGCCCATTTACGTTGTAACATAAGAGGGGTGATTTGTCGAAAAGTTAAGTGATTTTTACTCTCAGATTATCAATGTTCCTGGGTTTCTGTGAATAGACAATGTCTTTAACAAAACCCCACACGAAAAAACAGAGGAGCGGTTAGATCTGGGGAGTTTGGGGACAAGCCAAGAGATAGCTGCTGAGATAGCTGGGTTTCGCCTGCGACATTCTGTATGTTTTTTTTTTTTTTTTTACACAGAACCTGTTTCTACAAATGTTCGATACCACAACATTATGGAATAGTATTTAGGTACATTACACACATCATACTCACGTCGAAATTCCCTTTGAACTCTTTTAACACTCTCAAATTTAGCATACCAAAGAACACATTGGGGCCGCTGTTGATTTGTAGTAGCCATTTTAATATCTACGATTTTCATTTGTCTTTCAGATTATGCATTGTTGATTGCCATGGAAACTCCCATCTTTTAATCATAATATAACCAGCAAGAAATTGTGTGCGAGATGGTGCGCATTTTCTTGGTTTCCGCATAAAACCAATCCGCGGAAAGTCTAAAATTCCACATTCAGTATTCCCAACCGAACATATAACAATTTCCCTCTTCTTACCGCTTAAGTGACATATTGATTTTACTGCTTTAGGTTTTTAACATATTATTTTTAGAGACGTTCAATATAGTAATAATTATAAATTGGAAACTTACCACTGCAATTTCACCTAAATTGAACTGTTAATAATTATTGTTTTTAAATATTTGCAAAAATTAAGTAAACTCTACAACTCCACTAAAGTTACTGCATACGTGATGCAAGTAACATTAAGGAAGCCGTGAAAAAATCAACAAGAGTCCATAGACTGGGGAAAAAAAAGACATGTATATCACGGCCTGCTGGAGTATAGTAAACACAGAAAACATTTTAAAGCAACAATGTTGAAGATAGGTATGTTAGTTTTGCAAATTTGCCGTCATTGAACAGAAACCAAGATGGAGATTTCATTGCAACTAATTAGAAATTCCTTTTTCAGGTATGTAATAAACGATCTTCGCACAAAATAATGTACGATACACGAGCGGTATGTTTTCTTTCAATTCTCGGAAATTAAAAAATCTCAACTACGTTTCGCTTTTTCAAACTTTTCCTCGAACATGAAAACTTCAACATACCGCTCTTGTAACGCATATTACTATTTCCTACTATCATAATAGCTTTATAATAATAAATTAATATTATCCATACCCAAATATTAATGAAAATAAAGAAATTGAAAAATCGGCATTTCCTATGATAATAATAGTTGAAGACAATTCATAGCAAAGGCATCGAGCGTTTACTACTAGCAGCGCCGACAGAGCCAATAGTGGCGGGTGACAATACTGCTCGGCTGTCCCATTTCCGAAACTCGCTCACAACTGACCCGGCCGGCGGGGTCAGTGGATCATAACCCGCTCGCAGCCAACCGAGCGACACGACCGCCAAGTAACCTGTCACCTTGCGCGCGGACACTTTGCGATCAAGGCTGCTGCGATCTCTTCATGGTCGGCACCAGAAATGCGACCTTTTAAGAGTCTGTGACCTGATGGAGCCCGGTAGTTGCTTACACAAAATCCGCCGAGCTCGGAATTCATTATCGTTCAGATAGCTTATACAGAGTGTTGCAAAAATTGAGGGTATAATTTCAGGTATGTATTCCCCATATGTAGACAGTACGAAAAGTTCATTACAACAGGTGTCCGGAAATGCTTGGTTTCCGAGTTATGGCCTTCAAAACAGTAATATTCACCGGAATGTTTTTCTTCCCGTAGGTAGTTGTCTTTACAACATATGTTCAAAATATCCACCTCCTGCTAAAATGTCCACCTCCTGCTTAAATACAGGCCTCACATCGATGTCTCATGGCCCTGCGAACACGATCCCAAATTCCAGAAGTATTGCGTATTTTGTCACAACCTGCCACAATTCGATTCCGAAGCGATTCCATGTCAGGCAGCGGAGACGAATACACCAATGTTTTAAATGGCCCATAGTAGAAATCGATAGGGTTGAAATCAGGTGAGCGAGGAGGCCAAGAAATTGGGCCACCTCTACCTATCCATTGATCACGGTATCTCTCCTGGTAGAAACGACGAGACAGCACAGCATTGTCGTCCGCCTTACCGTACATGAAGTGCACTTCTACCAGCTTCTGGTATGAGTACACGTCGCAAAGTACTGTTCCAAACACAACACTCAATATACCCTTCGCCTCGGAATTAACTGTTAGAGTGTCCTCTGTTAATATCTTCTGTCACGGCACCTACCTGCGAGAAGAAAACGTTCCAGTGAATATCAGTTTCGAGGGCCATAACTCGGAAAGCAAGGATTTCCGGACACATGTTGTAATGAACTTTTTGTATTGTCTACATATGGGGAATACATACCTGAAATTATGCCCTTTATTTTTGAAACACCCTGTATATTCAGCAGACAGAACTAAGTTCTACCAAACTATGACCCTGCCAGTGTTATTGTATTGCAGTCTTGCACAAAAGGAAGGATACTTATCAGAAGAGGAGATGATATTTTAGGAAGGATCATGTCAAAAGAATTCTGGAGGAAAAACTATCAAATCGTTAATGGAGCCATATTAGGTCCCCTACTTTTTCTAATGTTTATAAATGATCTTGCCCCCCTAATAAAAATGTAGGTCATCCCATATTATTTGCAGATGACACAAGTATAGTAATTACATCCAATAACTCAATAACTTCAACAGATTCTCTTCAAAATCTTCTGGTTCTCAACAATAGGAAAAAACTCTCTTCAAAATATGTGACTGGTTCTCAACAACCAAATTTCTTGCAAAATCGATAATGTGCAAATTGGTATTAAATTGTAATAAAACTAACATAATTCAATTTAAATCACTGTCCAAATTTAAGTCAAACTCAGCGTTGGTTGCTTGAATTTCTAGGTCTGTGGAATAATTACGGTGACAATTCCCGATCCCGTTGGTATTAGAAACAAAGGTCAACAACCAAATTTTTTGGCTTAAAATCGATAATGTGTTAAATTGGAAAAATCATATTAAAATAAATTACCCCCAAACTAATTCAGCTTGTTTTGCTATTAGATCTATGCAAAAGATAGTAAATATCAATACCTTAAAAACAATATTCTTTGCATACTTCCACTCGGTAATGAGTTTTGGAATAATATTCTGGGAAATTTCATAGATAGTAACAGTATATTTCTATTACAAAAAGAGTAATTAGAATAATAGTAGGTGCCAAATCTAGGAAATCTTGTAGGACTATTTTTAAAAACTACAAATAATGCCCATGGCTTGTCAGTATATCTTTTCATTAATAATCTTCCTCGTATGTAATCGTGAAAACTTTGTAACTAATTCAACAGTTAATAGCATAAATACACATCAAAAATGACTTTCATACTTCATCGGCAAGTCTATCGTGCTATCAAAAAGGAGTGAGTTATATGGCAGTAAAAAATAGCCTCCCTATGAAAAAAAATGAAACTCAAAACATAAAATTATTTAGAGCCAAATTGAAGAAGTATCTAATTTCTCACGCCTTCTATTCTGTAGGTGAATTCATGACATTCAATAACACTTCATGAAATTGATACTAAAACTTTGTGTTGTACTAGTAGACTATATTGTAGATCTCGTCTGTATATATTTCATCTAGATTGTGACTATAAATTAAGACTTTATAATAGTATTAAGTTTTTTTACTTGTTCCATATTCTAGCTGTAAGCAGAGTATGAATACCATGGAATGTTAATAAATACAATACAATACAATACAATACCAAAGGCAACAAGAAAAGAGGTTGTCCAAACAAGATATGTTTTCAAGGAGCCGAAATAGTTATGAACTCCAGCAATTTAAAAAGAGACTAGGGGATAAAGAGACAAAAAAGAAACTGGGATACAGGGAGACGACAAAATCTCCAGCAATTTTCATATTTTTGTAAGTTGTACAATATTGAACTAAACTTTGGTACTGAAATTGTTTAATCTCAAAGGATGACTACCCACACCCCTTACGGGATACACACACATCCGAAAACAATTTCTGTGGGTAAATCTGTACAGATAAATCCTATTCAATTTAAATAACTTAGGAAATTTTTTTCACTGGATTTGTTGCATAGAAAAGTAAAGTCGAACTAGCGGAAATGGCTTCCAGTTGTCTATCAGCGGACTTCCCGATAAAGATGATATACTAAGCTGGCCATAAGTTACAAAGTACTTACGTATTCTGTCCGAAAGATAACGGGGCCACCATTGTGTATTGTTCAACAAGAGCTTGTGATAACGTCAACTGGGAGCGGGAATTAATCTTCTGACCTCATTTGTACTGTCAGAAATCCGTTAAAAACCTATACTCAACAACACACTGCACAATGGGTAATATTTTTAAGTAATAATAATAATAATAATAATAATAATAATAATAATAATAATAATAATAATAATAATAATAATAATAATTAATTACTGGTTTTAAGGAACCCGGAGGTTCATTGCCAGCTTGACATAAGCCCGCCATTGGTCCCTATCCTGAGCAAGATTGATCCATTCTCTATCATAATATCCCAACTCCTTCAAATCCATTTTAATATTATCTTCTCTCCGGCCACCCAACTAACACTCTATATGCATTTCTGGATTCGTCCATACGTGCTACATGCCCTGCCCATCTCAAACGTCTGGATTTAATGTTCCTAATTATGTCAGGTGAAGAATTACAATGCGTGCAGTTGTGTGTTGTGTAACTTTCTCCATTCTCCTGTAACTTCATCCCTCTTAGTCCCAAATATTTTCCTAATTACCTTATTCTCAAACATCCTTAACCTATGTTTCTCTCTCAAAGTGAGAATCAAGTTTCACAACCATAAATAATAATAATAATAATAATAATAATAATAATAATAATAATTAATAATAATAATAATAATAATAATTACTTATGGCTTTTAAGAAACACGGAGGTTCATTGCCACACTCAAATAAGCCGCCATCGATCCATATCCTGAGCAAGATTAATCCAGTCTCTACCATCATATCCCACCTCCCTCAAATCTTTTAATATTATCCTCCCATTTACGTCTCGGCCTTCCCTCCAGACTCCCAACTAACACTATATGCATTTATGGATTCGCACATTTTGTTTTTCATTATTAAGTTATTTATTTTGTACATAAATTGTATCAATGTAAGCAACCTGTAACAGGAAGCTTTCTTCTGTTGGTGGTGAAGTATGAATGAATGAATGAATGAATGAATGAATGAATAAATAAATAAATGAATAAATGAATAAATGAATAAATCAATAAATGAATAAATTAAATAATAAATGAATAAATCAGTAAATAAATGAATAAATAATAAATGAATAAATAAATGAATAAATCAATAAATGAATAAATAAATAAATAAATAAATAAACCAATAAATGAATAAATCAATAAATGAATAAATGAATGAATGAATAAATACATAAATAAATAATTAAATAAATGAATAAATCAATAAATGAATAAATAAATAAATAAATAAATAAGTAAATAAATAAATAAATAAGTTAAAATAAATAAAAATAAATAATTAAATACAAAATAAATAAAAAAAGAATGAAATAAATAAATAAATAAATGGACAAAGAAACAAACAAATAAATAAAAAAATACATAAATAAATAAATACGTGAATAAATGAATAAATAAATAAATAAAAATAAATAAATAAATAAATAAATATTCTATTTCAAGTAATTTGTATATCATACAACTTGTTTATATTCTCATTATCTATTCTATGCGTCTGTTATTGGTTTATGTAATTGTCGAGTTTATCTCCAGCAATTTCCAGGTTTTTAAGTTGTACAATATATCCCTCACCTTATTGAGTGGAAAAGAAGACTTTATGGCATTAACTCTGCCAGTAAAATAAAGCTGCTACTGCTGTTACCACCACCACCACCACCAATACTACTACACACTTAAATCTTATAGCAAATTGGATTTATTTATCCTAATTCCATTATCGTAATTCCTGTATAGATAGATGTTACGCAATCGTAGGAATCCCCTCAAATTCCCTGTCGATTTTTGTAAGTAGGCCTGTGTCAAATATAATTTAGAAACCAACTGGGAATCAGAGCGCATCTCTCACCCGATCATCATTAACACATAGCCAGTCTTCTGTGTTAATCAATGTGTATGCAAGGTACAGTTACTCCTAGCTTCAAATGTCGACAAAGAGAAGTTCCGTTGCCAAGCAACGGCAGTTGAACGAAATCGAGAGGAAGGCAACGTTATGTAGTATACAAAGTTTCTGGCTTGGTGGGTAGACGAGCTCCTCTACAGATCTCAGTGGTATAGAAGTAAATGCATGGACATGTATTTGATTCCCGCCAGAGGAGTGAAGATTAACCTCCTTTACGTGGGAGAGGTTGCCTTTGTTGTCTAATGTGTTGAACGATAATTTTGTGCAGTCAATTGAATATATACTGTACCTAGTAGAATATACTGTTACGTCAGAAACTGAAATCGAAAGAATTTAAGAGTACATATAACATAGAGCAAGATATCTTGTGCCCTACTGTCTAATAGAGTTCCGTAAGAAGGAAATCTACTCGTATTAAATTATACTAGTGGCTTGTGCAGCAGATGCTGCTGCAAACTAAGTTCGTTAGACCTTCAAATAAAAATTTTTCAGATTTATTTTCAATGAAGAATACTTGTCTTTTTGATAGTTATTTGCTTCCATAATAATGAAACACACTCCCTCTGAATGGATTTTTTAGGCCAAATATTTTTCTTGAACCTATCCAACTTCAGTTTTTGAGTTTCAACGCGAAAACGCAAGTATCAATGTCAGGACGATAGCAGTAGCTATTTCAGGTCATTGTGGATTGTAGGCAAAAGTTTAAAAATGTAAGGTTTGCTAAGCTGAAACAATAGCATTTTCGTATAGCTGTCTAGAACTTGAAATGTAGAGCGTAAAATCATTTTATCCTACTAAGAGATCTTGCTGAAATGATCTGGAGACTACAAAATTTTGTAGGCCTCTTATTTTATCAGTAAGTAATACCTTTTGATCTTTCCTTAGGAACTGTAATTTTGCGCTCTCTCGAGCAAATACTGAAGACAATGACACATATCAATATCTACACTACACCGCCATTAAGTATATGAAAAGACCCAACCCCACTGGGTTAATAAGTATAAAAATATTTGATTTTTAATAAATTATTATCTCACTTAAGTTTTGTAGTTATATGTAGCAGCCACTCAGTTTATAGAAATGAAGATCTATTTTAAGATATTCTCTACATTTACTTACATAACCTCAAAACGTTTCACTTTCATGTCATCAATATAGCATCAATATTATGTACAATTAATGAAAAAATAGATGCATCATGATATTAACTATAATAATATTTAATTTCTAATGGTAATAATGTCATCAAACCACCTCAAGTTTCGTAAATTGAATATCCAATACACAGCTGTACTCAGATAATTATACACTGGATAATCAGTTTTTAATAACAAATTGAATTGAGCTCTAAATATGTCGGCAATCCTGCAGGTCATGGCCTTCGTGTAATAGCCTATTGTTTATTGTAGTGTGTGTTTTGTTCTGAAATTCAATCAAGTCGGCCGTGATTGAATAAAATTAGTTCTCAAAACTGACAACAGATGGATTTTGGAAAATAGGAAAATTATGTAGGAAAATTGACATTTCAGTGAAAGCACTACTTTTCCGAAAAACTTTGGATGCCAGGCATGAAAATGAGGGGTCACTCATGAAAATCCGTTCAGGCGTTTTCCCGTAATTTACCAGTTCAAATTATATATATATACATATATATATATATATATATATATATATATATATATATATATATATATTATTAGTACAAAAAAATCTGGCTCCGTGTTATGTTATAAATGTACGTTTTTTTAGTTCAATTTCTGAATAAGTAACAGGGAATACGACTACATATTAAATTGACCCGGGTTCGTTTTTCAACACAAGTGGGGATTTGCTTTCAATGACTTCTGTGGCACTTGTCACCATTGGCTTTTAATTTGAACAGCAATTGTAGTAAAAGTAGCAACAATGGTAGTAAAAGTAACAATAATACTGGCAGTAGCTAACAAGAAGGGGGAAAATAATAATAATAATAATAATAATAATAATAATAATAATACTTACTGGCTTTTAAGGAACCCGGAGGTTCATTGTCCGCCCTCACATAAGCCCGCCATTGGTCCCTATCCTGAGCAAGATTAATCCATTCTCTATCATCATACCCACCTCCCTCAAATCTATTTTAATATTATCTTCCCATTTACGTCTCGGCCTCCCTAAAGGTCTTTTTCCCTCCGGCCTCCAAACTAACACTCTATATGCATTTCTGGATTCGCCCATACGTGCTACATGTCCTGCCCATCTCAAACGTCTGGATTTAATGTTCCTAATTATGTCAGGTGAAGAATACAATGCGTGCAGTTCTGTGTTGTGTAACTTTCTCCATTCTCCTGTAACTTCATCCCTCTTAGCCCCAAATATTTTCCTAAGCACCTTATTCTCAAACAACCTTAACCTATGTTCCTCTCTCAAAGTGAGAATGAGAATAATAATTTATTTTTTTATTTTTTTATTTATTTATTTATTTATTTATTTATTTATTTATTTAATGTGCTGTACAACAGCCAGTGGCCAATTACAGTTCAGCACAAATATAACAAAAACATAAAACAAAAATAATTATTACACATAAATATAATTACAATTACAATAATGACGATGAATGGATAACTAAGAATACTGTGAGAGAATGTTAATTGAGTATAATGCCTAAAAGAATACATAAATGATAAATCGTTGCCAAGAGCAAACAAAGTCTATACATTGAAGGGATCGAATTCGCAGCCATGCATGTTGGCATTTTTAATGCATCTGGAGACTGGTGAAAGAAATTTCGAATTTCTAATATAGAAAAGTTTATGGGCTCTCATATCTTTTGTTGGAATACGTAAGGTAATATTGTTTAAGAAAGAGTCACAGGATATATCACCTTTGAGGACTTTACAAAAGAACAGATAATCTAGCTCATGGCGTCTAGCATATAGATTTTGACAATTAAAATATTCACATTTTCTCTCATAACTATACCCGGAATTAATGGGCAGAAATCTGAATGAACATAAGGATATAAATTTTCTTTGTATATTTTCTAATTTAGCCGAGTCCGTAGTTGTAATCGAGTTCCAAACTACAGATGCATATTCGAGTTTCGATCGCACCAATGTATAGTATAGCATTAAAAGAGAATCGGGCGTGGAAAAAGAATAAGTTATTGACCGTATTATTCTAGCATTCTGATTGCGTGATTGTAAATGTAATCAACGTGACTTTGAAAATACAATTTACTGTCAAAGAATATTCCCAAATCTTTTACGCAATCCGTTCTGTTAATTAGTACATTATTTAGATAATAATTAAATTTCAGTGAAGAAGTTTTTCTAGAAATAATAATAATAATAATAATAATAATAATAATAATAATAATAATAATAGTTGTAATTTAGAATTTATATAACGATAATTTCAAATGCAGAAATTATTTAGCGTCTAAATTAAACGTGGGTGAGAAATGATAGACGAAATTTGCCAGCAGTCTTCATTCAATGAGGGTTCTTTTAAGTAGTTACTTAATGTAGGACACGGGACTGAAATAGATTTTAAAGGCTGAAATAAAGTAATGTGATTAATTTTACCAACGTTCCATTATCATATTCCAATGTATCATAAATAAACAAATTTCTTTTTAACAATTATTGACTACTATCTTCACTCCAACCTTGGTATAATCAGTATTCTTTTACTGAATTGAGATAGATTTTAATGATTGAAATAAAGAGAATAATTTCACCATTGCTCTATTACCATATCTAAGATCCATGATCTCTGAATAGGTCTTTAAAGAACTACTGTTACTGACTACTGTGTTCACTCCATTCTTGGTCTGTACTGCATTATTTTATTGAATTGAAATTATTTTAAAAACTGAAGTGGAGAAACTGATCCATTATCCGTGAATGTGTTAGGAGAAAATCCACAAACGATTAGGGAAAACACGGAAATTTTACTTCAAGCAAGTAAAGAGATAGGTTTGGAAGTAAATCCCGAAAAGACAAAGTATATGATTATGTCTCTTGACCAGAATATTGTACGAAATGGAAATATAGAAATTGGAAATTTATCTTTTGAAGAGGTGGAGAAGTTCAAATATCTTGGAGCAACAGTAACAAATATAAATGATACTCGGGAGGAAATTAAACACAGAATAAATATAGGAAATGCCTGTTATTATTCGGTTCAGAAGCTTTATCATCCAGTCTGCTGTCAAAAGTTCTGAAAGTTAGAATTTATAAAACAGTTATATTACCGGTTGTTCTGTATGGTTGTGAAACTTGGACTCTCACTTTGAGAGAGGAACATAGGTTAAGAGTGTTTGAGAATAAGGTGCTTAGGAAAATATTTGGGGCTAAGAGGGATGAAGTTACAGGAGAATGGAGAAAGTTACACAACACAGAACTGCACGCATTGTATTCTTCACCTGACATAATTAGGAACATTACATCCAGGCGTTTGAGATGGGCAGGGCATGTAGCACGTATGGGCGAATCCAGAAATGCATATAGAGTGTTAGTTGGGAGACCGGAGGGAAAAAGACCTTTACGGAGGCAGAGACGTAGATGGGAAGATAATATTAAAATGGATTTGAGGGAGGTGGGATATGATGATAGAGACTGGATTGATCTTGCTCAGGATAGGGACCTATGGCGAGCTTATGTGAGGGCGGCAATGAACCTCCGGGTTCCTTAAAAGCCAGTAAGTAAGTAAGTACTGATCCATTATCATATCCTCAATGTAGCGTGTACGAACAGTCTTTTAAGAATTCCTGACTACTCTCTTCACGCCATCCCCAGTCTATACTCCATTGTTTTACTGAATTGAGATAGAGTTTAATGACTGAAATAAAGAGAATAATTTCACCATTGGTCATTATCGTATTATTATCCAATCGATTCTGAACAGCTTCACTTTCTTGCGATCATTCGTCTACGCTACTTCACTCCAGTGAACTGAATCAGATTTTGAGGGAACTGGGGCTGTGAAGCAGGTCGCAGGCCATCTCCATCTTATGAATGAGGCTAAAAACACGGACACGCTGTATACAGCCCGAGTTGCGGCGTAGCGCAGGCAAGCTCGTAGTGCTTGACTCAAGTTTTTCGAATCTAGGTTAATGTTCCACTAAGCCCCCTCTCTCCGGGTTGTCGGCCTACCTTCCCCTCCGTCCCCCACCCATCACCTGGCCGCTACTACCACCAGCTCCCGAGTTCCTTACCACAAGAGCAACCATCCGATCCATCGAGGGCTTTGGGACTCTCCCTACCACTCCCACCACTACCCTCAAAAAAGGATTCTTCTTCTGGCACAGTATCTACCCGGGGTGGCACTGGAGGTGCCTCCACCACTACCGTCGCTTTCTTTTCCCACCTCCTTCTTGCAAGAGATGAAGGCAAGGTGGTGGTACCTCGGGAGGGGGAGGAAAGCTATGCCCGAGAGAGACCAATATTCTTGGTCTCGTGTCGAGGATTTAGTTGTGTGATTGACCCAGTAGCGGGCCACAAGGGGCAGTGCCCGTATCTTTCGAGACGCCACATCGAGCACCGGATACTGTACATGGGGTGCTACATTTCGTTCGATATTTTTTTTGGGGGTTGTAGTGGAGTTAACTGCATCCCCTTCTTACTACAGTGAATTGCCACTTAAATAATTTTGTGTGAACTGTTTGCTTCTGTACGCCGAAGTGAAGTGAATACTTACCGACAACTACTAAAGGCAGTGGATTTATTTTTCTTCGCCTTGGACTTTTATTGCAGTCTCAGCCAGTTGAAGAGACTTTAATGCGACACCAGGAAGAAGTCATCGCACTCAACTGTTTTAAGAACATTTTGACAGTTCCTCTTCACGTAAAACTCTATCGCTACTGATTTAAAGTTGTTGTGAACTGAATTCAACATTTGACAGTGACGTATTAGTGTACAGAAAGTGTTTAAACATCGAAGTGAAGTTTACATCAAGTGGAGTTACCATATACTATAACCGTGTGCTACACATTGCGTATGAACAACTTACAGCTTGGTCTTGCATCGGATGTTGGTGTATACGAGATCTCGGGACCTGTTCATGAGGATTTATGCTTCTGTGTGGTGACTCATGCTAGTAACTTTTAACACTTCAAGCAAGACGGAAGGACTATTTAACACAGTTCTGCTCAGAGACGTCCTTGATTCGATATTTTTTGTTCGACGTCTCCAAGTGTCTGTTCACTAAAATAGATACTGAATACAGCTCCCTCTGCAACCCTTATTTACAAAAATTTAACAAAAACAGTTGGAGAGAAAGATGTACAGACGGATTTTTGTTTAAGTGTGGTGTGTCTCGTTTTGTGGGATCGACTCTTCAAGGTCAACAACTGACCCGTTATTTACTATATGATAAAGATTCTATTTTTAATAGTATTAAAAAAAACGAAGTGTTGTCGGACCTCTGCAAGTTTTTAGAACAATGTGCTGCAATCTGTGACGTGATAGTGTGGTGACGTCAGCGGCTGGTGTGATTAAAGGGGTGCCTCAGCTGGATCCAAAATATTTCCATAAATTCAAAAGGATTAAACAGAAGAAAGCGACTGCTTTAAGTACCGTGAGTTATTCCGAGAAATCTAACAAAAAAGAGATAAGAGAAGGCAATTTCTACCTTCACCTTTACCCGAAAAATATTGCCATGGCTGTTGTCAATTTCCTTCTGCAACCAAGTTCAAACCTTGCTCAACACTTTACACTTGTCCATCTGTAAAAGAATTAAACCCCTCCCTAATTTTGAAAACGCGAAAAAGCGTAAAAGAGCAAACATCAATTATGGGAGGGACGGACAAAGGCGCTGTCGGTAGACTGCAGTGGAAACCAGGTAAATAATCAGAAACTTATGCGTGTTTTGTATGGGACTTGTTCTGATAGGGAAATGGCGCCGCTCTTTATCAGCTACAAATTAGTGTCAGTAAAGAACACTTCCGCGGTATGCAGCTCTCAGTCCCACGGCAAAAATGAACGTTATTTTCTAAGGTCATAAAACTGAGGCAAATTTTCATGTTTAAAACTAATATTTATGTTAATTGTGCTTTGTTTTGATAAAACTGTGGTTACGCGAGGTTAAAATTACATTTTCGTGATAGCTGAATTTAATTTTGCAGCAAGGAACCATTACATACAATTTTGGAAATTAGAAAATCGCAGCTAAATTTAATCGGATTCTTTCAAGTTACTTTTAATATTAAACTTCCTGATAAAACAGTAGAATTCTAAAATATACAATGAAAAGAAAAAAATGAACACAAAATATTATTATTTAGTTTGTACATAGGAACTAATTACGTACTGTATGTGGTTTACTTACATTTTCTAACTTTGAGAGTTGGATCCTTTCTGCAGAACGTCATAAAATTAGTAAAAAAAAAAAAGTTGGTTCTGTAACAACTATACAAGTGTTTGCTCTTGGCAAACAAAATTTTATTAAGGGGAGGAAGAGGTGAATATTTCAAAATCCACAAAATTTATCCGATTTGTTTGAAATTGATCATGGATACTAAGTATGTTATTAGTAATAGACATACCAAGTTTCAACTTTCTAAGTACAATAGTTCTGTAAATATTAATGATTTTATAAAACTTTATATCGTTTGACATAAAATGCTCCAGGCACAATATTGTAAGAAATTTTCAATATTTCTTTTTATTTATATGTTCAGAGAAGGTATATAAATAATAAGTATTGGTTTATTATGGGAACAATATAGTAATACAGTTATCTTGGTTTTAATTTCATACTTTTAAGGGCAAAAAATAAAAAACTAACATCGGAATATGAAAATAAAGATAATAAAAATGGAAAAAAATAAATTTTCATTTTTTCTTCAGTTTTGTTCGAAAATTTCACCTCTGCCTCCCCTTAACGGTTTCAGTATTTCTAGTATTCGACTAGCAAATTCTTTTTGCACAAATACAAGATAAATATGTTTAATTATTGAATAATTCTGATACAAATACAGTTTTAAACTCTGAAACAATACAACAAATGAAGAATCCACTGCAAGAATGATGGATGTCACTTTCTTGTCGAAAATGAACCAAGACTGTCAATGCATAGCTTAAGACATATAGAATGTACATAGAGAGTTATATGGCATTAACACTGATAGTCATTGTCCAGTAATGATCGGAAAATCACAGTTAAGCTTTGAGCGCTAAGCATTTCAAACTTTCAATTGCTTCTCCTGCAAAATGTATTCCAAATGACATCCATCATTCTTGCAGTAGACTCTTCAAATATTATAAAATATATTATGATGTTTGTATAATTAGGAATAAATAATAGAAACCACAGTCACATTTTTAGTGGCCGCATCTTGAAGAACTTGCCCATACAAAACATGAAAAAGGGAAGAGAGAAAACAAACTTAAAATGCGTCATCGGACTTCAACTTTTCTGTCAATTCAATTGTTTACTCTTATCCAAGCTCCAAATATTTTGCCTTCAAAAATCTTTACGTGGTACTGGGATTTCCAATTCTTATACATAGGAAACAAAACTATTTTTGATGAGTAAACAGTTAATTCGGTTTTCAATATTAAATTTCATCTCCTATATAAATACAACCCTAATTATATTCGAAGAAATTTTAACTGTTTACATGAACGTTCTTTCGACTACGATCCTGGGGAAAGCCGTCAATATTGTTGTGTTGATTTTTATTTTAAATTAAAAAAATAGAAATGGGTGGGAGATATAAGAAAATTGACGGATGAAAAAGAAAATATCAATATGCAAAAAAACGGTGTCACCCCAAGATCGTAGGAAATACTTGACATCAGAATTTTGTTACCTAATTTAAGTTTACCTTCACACACATCCTTCTTTCTTCTGCTTTCCTGAACTACACCAAAAACTTTTGTACAAACTTAGAAAATTTCTTTTTTTCTATCACTACTCATTATACTTGCTAAATATAACTAACTTCGTAACATTTCTACTGCATGCAATAAGTATAAGTATTACGTAATTGTATATATTGTTGCATAATGTACTGTGATTGATTTATAATTGAATGTATAGGCAATTAGTTGAATTATTTTGCTATTTGTAATTTCACACATTCTTCACTGAGAACGTTATTAATGTCAAAATTGAAATACATCGTTCTTGTTTTGTTTACTAACATCTTGCGTAAGATTTGTTTAGAGGGCATTATCATTTAGAAGGCTTATTTGGAATGAATTCACCTGAATTTAGGTTTTAAGGTCAGTTACATTCTATGCTTGAAACCCAGGAAATAGCATACAGCTGTCATTAAAGTTCGTGAATAAAACTGTATTACACGGATGTGGAAAAATCTAAGTACACACACTAAAATCATCTTTTATGATATTGGTCTTGTTTGACGGGAAATTTAGAGAAACGCGTTAGAATTACTATATTTCAGTCAACAAAATTAAACAAATGAGATACGATAAACTGCTTATGTTAACTTAAGAGCGAAATAATATAGAATCATATAATACACTTTTATCACGTAGACATTTGAATCCTGTAGATACAAAACCCCCTTTTTTCACAGTTATGTTATGCGCACCAATAGATTTCCCAAGGAATTTCCATTGGTTTATAGTATATAGCTTTGAGTTCCAAAAGCCACTAAATTTCATGCAACAGGCTTGTTAAAAATCACTGTTAGGTTCAAAATTCACTCTTCCTGACCAGTTTCTTTCAAAATCCTTTAATTTTTTTAAGTGGATACAGGGGATTTTGAATCTATGGGATTTTTCTATGAGCTATCAACGTTTTTCTAAGAAATATAGAGGAAGTTAATTATGAATTAAGACTGTCACAATGTATCGAAGCTAGACATTTTATCCATCTTCAAGGAAGGGTGGAAAAATTATAGGTATCCTGGATTCGTTAACTAGAGCAGGTACATGAAGAGAAACGCGCTATTTACATTCCATGCTGTGATGATCTCAGTCATAAATATAATATTCAAGATTGGAATGTCATTGGACTTATGTTTGGTGCGCGAGGAACAATTCCCAAATTTACATTGGAGATCCTCGGAAAATTAAAGGTTCCTGATAAGACTCTTCAGACAATTGCATCAACCATTTTAAAATCTTCACTGAACAATCACCATCTCTATTCATCTTTATAATATTCAATGTATATTATTTATTTTCAATAAATTTTTAGCGTTTTGATAGCCACCACATCTTGTCGCAGAATATTCTTTTTTAAAATTCCATTATGTATTTTTTAACATTAATTTACATTTTCTTTTTTGTTCATTTGAATTGATTAGGGTGCCGATATTTTAAATCCAAGATTTGGACGGCTATCATTTCGATGATATTCTTTCTACATAAGTAAACTCCGAAAAAGCACAATAAACTAGTGCTAAAAAGGCTGAAGGTTACTGGCTTGTTTACAGGTCCAGATTTATTCGCGTATGACCATCTTGGACCAAGATATCGTGGAAAATTTCTCTGCCGAGATTGAACAACGTAATTCTTTACCCTAGTGATAGGATGTTAGGCGAGGATGGTGACTAAGAAATTTGAATACTGATAGGAGCTAGAAAGACCAGTAAATTTAGTCTAAAGTCCTCTCGTTTAGAAACAAGGATGTCTCACCTTTTGAATATCTGTATGGACCTTACTGCTTCATACGTCTCACAAAGTAAACCATGCTAATGAAATAAAAGTCCTTTGCTTTCAACCCACAAACTCTGATCCTAATACAAGCATAGTAGTTACTAAATCCATGATAACATATGAAAACAAGCTCACTAGTTTTATACCAATAAGATCTACTTAAGACTTATGGGATAATAATCTTTGTTCTATTACGTTTAGTTTTGTTTTCTTATTTTTGCTTTTGCTCGTTTTGCTTTGTTTTCTTTGTTCGGTTTTGTTTCATATTTAATTAAGAGAGGATATAAACAATGAATTTCGTTTGAGTAACATGATGAACATTACACATAGGCTACTTGTATCATGGTTGAAGTCCGGGTTTCTGCGACCTAACATATAGGCTAGAAATGTGAAGACACATAGGGCTACGACCTAAAACTAAGAATTATAACCATAGGCTATTAAGGCACATTAAAAATAAGATCTATTACTGTATAATGTTTAAAATTTAGCTTCATAAAACATCAATTTCTTGTGTTCTAAGATTTTACTCTGAAAGTATGACATTAGATATCTGTGATACCATAACGTACAGCTAGTTTTTCAATCCTTCTCCTGTAAAATGAACAATTTTCAACAGTCCACAAACCTGTGGGATCCGTACAAATTATTGTCAACGATTACATTTAATCCACAAAGTTTTCTACAAAGAAATTCCGGAAACAGACGATTTTCATAATTTCCTTAAAATCGACGCATTATTTTAACATTTGTTTTCGTACCAAGTGAAGAGTCGAGGAAAGAAACCTGATAAGTCACGTTTTACTATTTTTACGTCCACACCTGTGGAGTAACGGTCAGCGCGTCTGGCCGCGAAACCAGGTGGCCCGGGTTCGATTCCCGGTCGGGACAAGTTACCTGGTTGAGGTTTTTTCCGGGGTTTTCCCTCAACCCAATATGAGCAAATGCTGGGTAACTTTCGGTGCTGGACCCCGGACTCATTTCACCGGCATTATCACCTTCATCTCATTCAGACGCTAAATAACCAAAGATGTTGATAAAGCGTCGTAAAATAACCTACTAAAAAAACTATTTTTACACGAGAGCAAATTAAAAGTTTCAAAATACATTACAGTCTATTGTCTTTGGGTTATCTTTCTTCAATATTCTTTGGACTAATTAAGTTGTTATTCTGTCTTGTTAAACTACACAATTCTGCACTGCCTCAGCTATTACACGACATATAAAACAGAAAATAGATGATTTTGGACTTATCACGTTTTCCCCTGTGCTCATCAAGTGTCTAACCTGTGTCAAAAATATCACGTAAAATTAAACATCAGCATGTGCACTTCTGTGATGAATAAATATTTTGTTGTCTCAACCCAAAATCCCACAAAATTAAGCTAACTTAAAAGTGGAAATAAAGTACGGGAAAAATTATGACCTCTCAGAAATCCGAACATGAATTAATTTTAACTCCAATCAACCTCATCCATAGAACTGAAGCATAAATTAAGTTTTATTAAGCTTGTTTTTAAAACAGGTAGGCTATACGTAGCAACTGTAGTTATAGAAGGCAGACAGCTGTGGCTGAATATGTGTTCCAGGGTTCGATTCCCAAATTCAAGAGGAAATTTTACTTTTGTTTCATAGGCAATGATTGTTTGTCTTGTGTTGTCTAAAGTCGAAGCATTATATATACCTGTCAGGTCTAGAGCCGGATCAATATTGAGTTCGGGTCTGCAAAGATGGCAATCCAAGAAGTGTAAGACAATGATAAGTTTAAACTCTTAATTAACCTTCAAGTTTACTCTTTTTTTTTGACTACTCTATATTACGATTCTTAGAGAACCAAGACACTAATGCACCAAATATTTTAAAACTGACTTCACAATTAAATTTATTCGGAACTCATGGCATAACGCTATGTATTCAGTTCTTATCGTAACCATGAAATGTTAAAAGTTTTTTGGAATCCAGAACATTTTGAAGTATGTAAAATTCGTTTCGTCCATAAAAACCACTCATGACAACATTCTTACCGCACTCTTAATTCATATTTAATGTTAATATATCATATTCTAAGTGTAATCACTTAAAATATGTAGGCCTATGTAAACCTCACTTCACAGCTTATTGATTTTTTTTATATTTAATACATTTTTAATAAAAAACACAGTTGTTGATAAAATTATTTCTTTAGAGATGTTCCAGTTAACATCTGAATTAAATAAATAATTTAGTACATAAACAGATAAATGAATAAAAATAAATACACTAATAAATAAATTAGAAAATATTTAAGTAGGTAAAAAATTCAGTGCTCTTAATCTCTGTCATTACGTTATTAAAATTTCAAACTAAAGTGTTTTTTTTATTTCAATATCTAAACATTATATGAATTCCTGATATGAAACTTTTGAAAGGACGTTTCTAAATATTTCATATTGCCATCTGCAATACTGAAATAACTTATTTTCTAAAACTTATCGGCATTATCAATTCAGTTTTCAACTCTAATTTAGTACAGAAATATACAAGATTAAAGCTATACAAAATTTTAGCACGACCTACCACATCTTGACTCTGACAAAAAAAAAAAAAGTTCAACGTATAACTACCAACGAAATGAGATTCATGAGGAAAACGGGCGCGTTACACACTTTGGGATAGAAAACTTATTACAAAAATGTTGGAAGGATTGAACGTGCAACCTATATTAAATTTTCTTCAAAACTACAGAATTAATTGGAAACAGCATGTCGAGAAAATGCCAACAGAAAGATGGCCAAAAGTAGTGCTACATTACCGCCCTTCTGGACAACGATCTGTTGGAAGATCATTAAAAAGATGGCATGAGACCATTGAGACCGCAACAAACCACTAGGTCTAGTGCTTGAATTGGATGATGATGATGATGATGACCATCTGTAGTAGTAGTAGTAGTAGTAGTAGTAGTAGTAGTAGTAGTAGTAGTAGTAATAGTAATAGTAATAGTAATAGTAATAGTAATAATAATAATAATAATAATAATAATAATAATATTAATAATGAATTCGTAATTTTAGTTCATTGAGTTTTAAGAATAGGTACTAATTTCCTGCCTTCTTGTAGCAATAAATTATTATTATTATTATTATTATTATTATTACTATCATTATCATTATTATTATGACATTATCATTATTATTATCATTATTATTATCAGTATTATTATTATCATCATTATCATTATCTTTTATTGCTGGCCTTTAAATCACAAGGAGTTTTGAGAATTTACGTCTATTAGCGAAGAGAAGCGACTAGAAGCATTTGAAATGTGGATATGGAAAAAGGATGGAGCGTGTGAAATGAACAGACAGAATAAGAAACGAGACTATGTTGGAAAGAGTGGGTGAAGAAAGAATGATACTGAAACTGATCAGAAAGAGGAAAAAAAAAAAAGGAATTGGCTGGGTCACTGGTTGAGAAGAAACTGCCTATTGAAAATTGCACTGGAAGGAATGGTGAACTGGAGAAGAGTTCGTGGCAGAAGAAGATATCAGATGATAGACGACATTAAGATATATAGATCATATGCAGAGACAAAGAGGAAGGCAGAAAATATGAAAGATTGGAGTATGGTAGGTTTGCAGTGAAAGACCTACCCTTGTATGTATGTATGTATGTATGTATGTATGTATGTATGTATGTATGTATGTATGTATGTATGTATGTATGTATTTCTTCTTCTTTGAAGTTGATGACGATAATAATAATAATAATAATAATAATAATAATAATAATAATAATAATAATAATAACTCTTTTGGCAATAGATAATCCTAAGTACCGGGAATGTTGTTACCTTGGTAATAAATCACCCCTAAGGCAATATGTTACAAGATACAGAGAAGATACATACTGTACGTTTATCTAATAAGAACGAGATGATGCTGATGATTATGATAATGATGATGATAGCAAATATTAATTTTTGCGATAGAAGAGTACTGCCTTTTTTTTCCTTCAAGAAAGTCGAAAGTTTCCTATCTTTATGTTGTCCAAAACGCAACATGTTACCAAAATTAGGTGAACAAAGAACAAAGACCAAACTTGAGGATACAAACAAAACAGTAGGAATTCCTTGAAGATCAAGTTAAGTTTAGGAAGTGTTGAGGACTGTACCTGATTGGTGCACCAATCTTTGCTGACGTGTGTACCGCGAGAGTTCATATGTAGGCCAGCCATGCAGCCAGACAAGCGCGCTGGTCCCAACTATAGTACGCGGCAACCAGCAATGCCATTGCGTGCCTCACAATATGTGTCATTCACAGACAATGAGGCTGCGACGCCTCTGTTAGGATAATCAAAGTTCGAGATTCACAATAATTCGTTGAGAAGATGATTTCGAATTTCTTAACCGCGAAATGAGCCATCAAATTTCACCAACAGAACATTTCGGGAATGCTTACAGGTTTTACTCTCAGAATCACATCCCTCGAGACCAAGCATAGGCAATGTAAGTAAGTAGGCTACTGTTTCGGGTCTTGGACGATAAAACCGAGAGAATGGAATATTTTATTTTTTATTTTATTTTAAATCCACCGCCAACAGAAGCAGGCTTCCAATTACAGATGGCTTACACAGATACATACACAAAATACATAATAAGAGAAAAAAACAAAACAAACAACACAAACGAAAGAAAGAAAATACATAACGGTAATAGATGCTAGAATATAATATTGCAGTTAATATATTGCCAAATGTCAATATAATGATGCAAAATTATTTAAAAACTAGAGCAAAAACATTATAATATACTTACTTACTTACAAATGGCTTTTAAGGAACCCGAAGGTTCATTGCCGCCCTCACATAAGCCCGCCATCAGTCGCTATCCTGTGCAAGATTAATCCAGTCTCTACCATCATATCCCACCTCCTTCAAATCCATTTTAATATTATCTTCTCATCTACGTCTCGGCCTCCCCAAAGGTCTTTTTCCCTCCGGCCTCCCAACTAACACTCTATATGCATTTCTGGATTCACCCATACGTGCTACATGCTCTGCCCATCTCAAACGTCTGGATTTAATGTTCCTAATTATGTCAGGTGAAGAATACAATGCGTGCAGTTCTGAGTTGTGTAACTTTCTCCATTCTCCTGTAACTTCATCCCGCTTAGCCCCAAATATTTTCCTAAGCACCTTATTCTCAAACACCCTTAACCTCTGTTCCTCTCTCAGAGTGAGAGTCCAAGTTTCACAACCATACAGAAGAACCGGTAATATAACTGTTTTATAAATTCTAACTTTCAGCAGACTGGATGATAAGAGCTTCTCAACCGAATAATAACACATAAAATAATAAATTTAACATTATAATATATTTCTTCATAATTTAAATATCTAAGGAAATGCAATTCTTTTTAATATTGTATGAAATATTAAAGACAGAGAGTTGTAATTACTACACATAACAAAGAATGGAGAGTTCTTGAAGAAAACAGTTCTAGGAATGGGAATAACAAAAGGTTGCCTATGACGTAATTCTGTTCTTTTTACATTGAAGTGAAGGAATTTAAGAAAATCACAGTTATTCAGTATACCGTTAACAGTCTTATAGAGTAAAATTTGACTATTTATTAATCGTCGAGATTTTAAAGTTTTATAATTAAATTCAAAAAGTAACTGATTATATGAAATTTGCTTGTCATAAGACGACACGTGATGTTTTTTAAAATATAAATAACGTAAAAACCTTTTCTGTATCCTTTCTATTTGCATCTGATGGGACTGGAACTGAGGTGACCATATTACAGACGCATACTCTAGCTTACTCCTAACTAGAGTTTTATATAGAGTAGCAATAATATTTATATTTTTTGATTCTTTTGTATTTCTGATTATAAATCCTAACTTTCTATATGCATCAATTACCACGTGACTTAAGTGCATTTTAAAAATAAGTTGTGTGTAAGAAATTCGAAATTATCGTGTTCAATAACACGTTTCAATAGCCCAAAATCTTTTTCACAACTTTATCTAAATTATTGATGCTGACTGAATGACGTTCAATCAATAGTTATTTATTTGTCTAGTGCAAAGTCCCAATCACATATATACAGTGCAAAATTATAGTTACAAAGATAAATACAGATTTAAATACAAGATGTAAATGTAAAAATGGAAATTAAAGTATAATAAATGAATAACAACATTATTTTAAACGGACTATCTTCAACATTTTAATAAGATAAAATTATATTTAATACCATAAGAAATGCTGAAATCTGAAACCTATATTTTACATAATTTATTGAATTTAGAACACATTCTTAACAATGGTAAATTTTTATGTGATGAGGCGTTTCTTTTTTATAGTGTGAAAATTGGTGATTTCCTAAATTTAACGTTCGAGAGTTGAACTAGATTTGCAACAATATTTCGCTATTAATCCAGTACATCACCTCTGATTGAGGTTCTAGCTGATATATACATCTATTATTATTTTTTTTGTACTCAGCTGGCTTTTTTTTTTAATTTTTAACTGGCTCTATATCAATAAAATACATGCAGCGTATAAACAGGTATGTCAAATATTTAAATGGACTTAGACATAACAAGCAATGCGCAATATGTCAAAACAAATAAAACAAATTCATTTCATATCTTCTTTAATAGGTTATTTTACGACGCTTTATCAACAGCTTAGGTTATTTAGCGTCTGAATGAGATGAAGGTGATAATGCCGGTGAAATGAGTCCGGGGTCCAGCACCGAAAGTTACCCAGCATTTGCTCATACTGGGTTGAGGGAAAACCCCGGAAAAAACCTCAACCAGGTAACTTGCCCCGACCGGGATTCGAACCCGGGCCACCTGGTTTCGCGGCTAGACGCGCTAACCGTGGACCATTTCATATCAGATATAAATTATTAAATCTTGCACTCAATTTTTCATTATATGTTCTTGATAAACAGTTAAATTATGAATGAATACCGACACTACGTGTTATATTTCACAGAATGTAAGTATAGAAATAGTGTTCTTTCGTAACACAATATTAATATTTCACCGAACATTGAATTTAAATACCACAAACATTAAAGGATCATAATTCGTAAAGTAATAGTACATTATGCAACGAGCCTATAATGAAGCTAATTAAGAAGAGAGTATGGATATTTATGAAACGAGCGCAAGCGAGTTTCATAATTTTCATACGAGCTTCTTAATTATCATTATAGGCGAATTTCATACGACTTTTTATGCTCGACCATATTTCTAACTTGATATTATTAATTTTTAGCAATGTCCCGTATGTTGTGAGATGTGCGCAGACGCGAAAGTATTGATTTTTTTTCCGAGGAACAGATGTCCACATTGACCTTGCTAGGCCATAAGAACCTACAGAGATAACATTGAAATTAAATTAGACATTGAAAAACGAGATGACAAATTGAATTTATTTGAATATTATTTACAATTAACGCTAATTATTATAGTAACAGAACATAACCTTCTGCGACAGTATTGGATTTCCAGCCTCCGTGACTTTTCGCTAATTCTCTTTCGATTGCATATCCGAGAATAATCGATACTTGCGGTTTTATAACGGTAGAAAGCTGACCTGTCATTGGCTGAACAGTTGTAACCTGAGTCGTCATTGGCTGAAAGACCTGACCTTTAATGAGTAGGTGTACTTGAATGATATGCATTAAAGGTCTGCTACCAGGTGTATAATTACTACATTTCGGCATGGTCGAGCATAAAATTAATTTCCAAGCTTATATGTTAATCACCATAACTTATGAGAACAATTTTTACATACTTGAAGCCTCAATTTTAGAGCACTCAATCTAAATATCTACCAAATTTTAGAATGGTCGATCGACTCACTACGCAATTGTGTTGCTTTAAACGAGCAATGGCGAATACTAATAATAACATGATGTAATATATCTCATTTTGTTTATTTTCGTTTTCTGTCACGACTAAATAAAGTTTGGGTCCACTTATCACTTTGTAGCTGTATACCTTCCTCTGTGTTCTTTTTTTTAAATAATTTTTTTTACATATAAATACACTAATTATTCATTCACACCATAGGTCTACATACACTAAATACACTGAACGAACACTTGAAACCGGGCATAACCTTGTACCTTGAATGTACTTGTTTTAAAGGTGCAATGATTTTAGTTCCTGTAAATTCTGAGTGTTCATGGCGTTGCACTTTTGCTAAAATTTTTGGCGTTCTGTTGTGAGCAGTTTCAAGAACTCCTCCATTATGTGTAATGATGCCGTTATCAGGTAGTACATCTCACTTGACGATATGTGTCAGAGGACGAACAATTGTTTATATACATCTGAAGTCTGATTCGTGTAATATGTAGCTAATCGGCGATGTATGCAATGGAGGGGGAAAGGAACTGGCCATCCTACCCCATTATTTCCTGGCCTAGTTGCCTCATGAGTGATGTCTTGTTGGTGTTACTTGTGGAATCCAGACCTTTTTCGGAGAGTTGACTAAAGAGCATCAATCCAGTAGACAATCGAATATCTTATACAGTAAAAGTTAGGATTACTATTGCTTAGAATTTTGTAAGTTGAAATATTCCGGAGAGAAGCAATGTATGAACTACAGTACTTTGAATATTCTTCCTAAAGTATTGGTAGGAGTTGTCAGGGTACTTTTGAAACATCAGAGTGTTTTCATTCGCAAAGAAATATGTTTATTTATTTAAAAGAACTATTAATACGAAACTCAAATAGGGCCTATTTGTTTTTCAATTACCAAAAACTTCCGGAAGGAAGACAGATTAGAGATTAGAGAGCTCACACCTTAAATAATGTAGAGTTAAAAATCTTGTCAAGACGTTGGCAAATCCATAAGAACACTGGAAAAAAAAAAAAAAAAAAAAAAAAAAAAATAGTAATGTCAAGAATTAACGTCGAAAAAATGAAGACATGTCTCACATAATATTGGCTTGAATAACTCTGATAACTTACATTTTGTTGCCAAAGCAACCGATATGAAACTAATGAAGAATCCCTTTAATTGCGTGAAAAGTTTATGCTCTTAGTTCTGTGTTATGATATTTAGACTTTTAATGAATTGGAATTTACTTACAACGCTTCTTAATATTGAGAGTGAAATAAATGTATGTCGTTAGCGTGTGATGACAAATTTTGCCACCAGGTAGCAGACAAATATGACAGCTCTCATTACCAGTCGCAGGGCAGAATAATACCCATCGTGTTGTAATTAGCCGGCAGATAAGGACAGTAACCATGACTACCAACGTATTGCGTTATATTCAAGTTAGCTGCTTAAATCCTTACTCTTGCATGGAGCGATCGTACTTCGTATTGTCTGACACTGCGACGGTTCCCTTGCCAGAATTGCAGCCTCGAGGTGTTTCTATTCTACCCACCAAGTGTTGTTTGTCAATATTTGACAAGCTGGGACAAAAAGGAAGAAAATATTTCGTGTCCCCTCCTCGCAAACATTTTTCGTCACTGTATTTGTCTTCTGCGGCTTAGTACTATTGTAATCTCTTGCTGATGAGTGTGAGTTTCTAAAGGAAGACGTACAGAGAAGAGTCATCTCATGTTTAACGTTTCATCATAGAGAAAACTGGTTCTAGACTGTAGTTATGTGTTAGCAGAAAACCATTTCGTTATAGATTATTTCTAACGTAACATATTTCGACTTTGGAATATCTGTATTCGACCTAGAAGAGAGATAAACATTTTGACACGAAATGTTTCCTCTGTAGTACCTCAGGGCTCCATTTTGGGACCGATTTTATTCATTATTTATGTAAATGACTTACCCTATATAATTGATGGCAAATACATAAAGCCATATTTATATGCGGATGATCTTGCTATAACAATTACTGGATACGATAGATTGAAAATTATTGATCCTGATGCAATCAACCGAAAATAGAAGACTGGTGTTCAGCTAAACAAAGAGAAGATACAGAACTTAGAGGTTTCCTTAAACAAAAGAATCAATTGTAAAAAATCTGTCAAATTTTTAGGAGTGCATATACAATCTACACTTAAATGGGACTGTCATATTGACATACTATTTAAGAAACTCAACAAAGGTATTTTTATGTTAAGGAAATTAAAAACAAATGTGAGTGTTGAAGTGTTAAAATCCGTATACTATGCTTATATTCATAGCCATCTGACGTATGGAATAATAGTTTGGGGTAATGATCCTAAAATAATAAGTTGGGAAACTACAAAAGAGGGCAGTAAGAATAATTTGTAATGTTGGTAACCCACATTGTAAACCTTTATTTCGGAGACTTGAAATTTTAACGTCACAGTCTTTGTATATTTTAAGTTGTTTAATATATGTACAAACAAATATTAATAATTTTACTACAAATAGTTCAGTACATAGCTATTCTACAAGGCATAAAAATGATTTAAGAAAAGGACAAAGTAACTACACTACTACTAATAGCAGCTTTGTAGAGATTTGTAAAAAGTTACATAATGTTTTACCCGACAATATTAGACGTTTAAGTTTGAGGCTTTTTAAGAAAGAAATTAAAATAAATTAATAGACTTGTCACTATATAATATTGGCGAGCGAGTATTTTAACTCTATATAGCTGTATACCTTTTAAGGAGAATTGTCTATATGAAATTATGAAATGTGATTATTTCCTTGTATGTAACTTATGAACATATTGCTTACTTGTAAATCTTTTTCTAGTACCGGTATTTAAATGTTTTTTTTTTAACATGACATTTTCCTATGCTGAATTGTACAGTCTTTGGAATGAAATAAATATTATTATTATTACCATGGAAACAGAAGTGTAAGATGAACTTCGTGCCTCGAGGTTTTCCACCCGGTTCGTCTCTCTCCATTCTCTATTTAAAGTGTCTCACAAGCCTCGGAATTTTCTTAGTTTTATTTTTTTTCAAACTATCGGCGTTCACGTTCTTCGTTGGGCTCTCATTTCTTCGGGCATAGGCTTCGCCTTCGATATTTGCCGCCAATCTTGATACCAGTCGCGAAGGCCACCCTCTTCAGGCTAATAGAGCTACTCACAAAGTAGGCGCAAATCATAATCTAGTAAACAAGCTTTAGACCAAGTAGATTTAGACAAATTAAATTCCAAATTATAAACAGCGTAGTTATTCTTTTAATAATTTAAGAGAAATACATTAAATGAGTAGTTCAGAGCAAAAGTGGTATAAGTCAAAATTTGGTAATGAGGTTTAAAGTAAAAATTCTGTAAAATACAGCGCAAAGTAGCAACTAATGTCCTTCGTGCTATCCACTGACTACTAATAGTTTAAATAAATTCAATATTAATTGCTACTTTGCGCTGTATTTCACAGAATGTTTACTTTAACCCTCATTAATCGTTTTTGACTTACACCACTTCTGCTCTGAACGGCTCAAATAATGGTTAACTGTACTGTTATGCTTGCGCTGTAATTGAAATAGACAAACCAGATTATATTTAAACGTTTGCTGTTTATCGAAAAGATAATTAATAGAGACGAGATTAAATAAACTGTAAGATATCAGGGCCAACGGCTCAAGCAGTTGGGTACCATGCCTCAAAGAGTTCATTTATTCAAAATTAACATGGAGGCATGAGACAATAGTCTTCCGTCAACACACTTCACTCTTGGCACACCCCTAGCTCTCTTTGTTAATTTCTCCTTATTCTAAAAATTCATCTTCACCTAACCTAAAAATTACATACCCAGAATAAAGGCGAGACAACGCAAATCAAGATAATTCGTAACATACATCTGTCATTCTTTTCATTTATCTTTACTAAATTTCTCTTTTTTTTTTCTGATCTGTTGCTCATTATTTCCATCATGCTTCTCATTTTTCCTCTCTTGTAACACGTTGCTCATCCTTTCGTTTTCTAACATGTTGCTCATCCTTTGTCTCTTCTAATCTGCTGCTCATGCTTTGCCTCTTCTAATCTGCTGCTCATCCTTTGCCTCTTCTAATCTGCAGCTCATCCTTTGCCTCTTCTAATATTCTGCTCATCCTTTGCCTCTTCTAATCTGCTGCTCATGCTTTGCTCTTCTTTGCCTTCTTTGCTAATCTGCTGCTCATCCTTTGCCTCTTCTAATCTGCTGCTCATGCTTTGCCTCTTCTAATCTGCTGCTCATTCTTTGCCTCTTCTAATCTGCTGCTCATCCTTTGCCTCTTCTAATCTGCTGCTCATCCTTTGCCTCTTCTAATCTGCTGCTCATCCTTTGCCTCTTCTAATCTGCTGCTCATCTTTTGCCTCTTCTAATCTGCTGCTCATCCTTTGCCTCTTCTAATCTGCTGTTCATCTTTTGCCTCTTTTAATCTGCTGCTCATCTTTTGTCCCTTCTAATCTGCTGCTCATCTTTTGCCTCTTCTAATCTGCTGCTCATGCTTTGCCTCTTCTAATCTGCTGTTCATCTTTTGCCTCTTTTAATCTGCTGCTCATCCTTTGCCTCTTCTAATCTGCTGTTCATCTTTTGCCTCTTTTAATCTGCTGCTCATCTTTTGTCCCTTCTAATCTGCTGCTCATCCTTTGCCTCTTCTAATCTGCTGCTCATCTTTTGCCTCTTCTAATCTCCTGTTCATCTTTTGCCTCTTTTAATCTGCTGCTCATCTTTTGTCCCTTCTAATCTGCTGCTCATCTTTTGCCTCTTCTAATCTGCTGCTCATTCTTTGCCTCTTCTAATCTGCTGCTCATTCTTTGCCTCTTCTAATCTGTTGTTCATCTTTTGCCTCTTCTAATCTGCTGCTCATCTTTTGCCTCTTCTAATCTGCTGCTCATCTTATGTCTCTTCTAATCTGCTGCTCATCTTTTGCCTCTTCTAATCTGTTGCTCATCTTTTCCTCTTTTATCCTAATGCTCATCCCTTTCTATTTGGCAGTAATTTTCCAGACACTTCGAAACTATCGCATAGCCCCAATTAAGTAAAGGAAAAAAAATTGTTAATCGAAATTGTGAGGAACAACGTGTATATATTCCATTAGTGAGTAATAAATAGGAAACTTAACTTTGTCTTCGAGACACAACTAATAGGATAAAATAACTAGTTTGTAACTTTAAGTGTGCCACCGTACTCTCTACAAAAGTTACTAATAGGCCTATCATTACAAAAGAATTTCCTTAAATCTTACCGGTTCAAAAGGCTCGTCGTATATCATGGTTTGTGAAATATATGACACAACGTCCTGAACACCGTGAAGGTCTTTTGAATTATTATTATTTGACATGCATGTGTCCAAACGTTTCTCGCAGACTTAAGTAGAGGAATAAAAGTTCTCAAGTATAGGAGAAGTTAAAAAGAAGTAGAAAGAAGAATGAGGTGAATAAAAGGCAATCTTACAGTAACACGAGTATTTTAAAAAGTGTTTTAAGATTCATTTATAATTATTCTCCGTTCAGTATGTAAACATTCCTCAATAATTATTGTAAAAGAAGACTGATAATAAAAGAAAAACTTTCAACTTTTCTCTCCAAATTCACCTACTACTTTCAAACGTGGATGAACTGTTTTCATGCTTACTAAGAAGCAGTTTACTTTCAAGTTTTAAATAATTGTTCAATTTATATTAAAAATTAACATTGCCAAATTAGATCTTTATTTCTTATAAAAATTAATTATGCTCATTACAGTGTGTACAAAAATGATCACTGTATTTTATTTTCGCATATCTTTTCTTTTAGATTCATTAGGTTCCTAGTTGCGAGGATAGGACATTATTTTTTTAACGGTAAAAAAGATGGAGTTTTATTTCTTAAATTCAGAGTAAAATTTACCAATATTCTCATTATATACTAAAAGCTAATATTTTGTTGAATTTTTACCCTATATTGACGTAACTTATTTTTTTTTTACTCTTAAGCATTTGACTCGATAGAGTGTTACATCACCTGCGTTATTTACTCAATTTATAGTTTCTTGATACTGTGTTTAGGTTATTTTCTGTTTCTATTGGATAATATTGTAGAAATCCTTACGATACTATATCCTTGTCCATTCACTGGGTGTATACACCCACTATAGAGTTCTGTATTGTACAAGTTAAAATAGTTTTTTTCTTCCTGTTTCATTAAGTAAAATTTCATTACTATCAAATTTAATATTAGTAAATTATTACAAATGATATAGAATTTTCTTTAGCAAAATCATAATGTATTCAAGAGTTTTCTTTCTAAATAAAGATATGTGTGCTTTGAAAGTCTGTGGATATGACAGTATCTATGTTACGATTTCTAATAGTAACGTTAATATTTAATTAATTTGAGATTATGATGTCATTTATCAATTTATGAGAACTCTGAAAACACGCTTCTACCTATTATCTGCTTTTTCGTTATCACTATCACTTCGGTTAACATACGGGTATGTAGGTAATTACATATTACCTGGTGTTGTGGAAGAGAAGGCCTGATGGCCTTAACTACGCCAGAATAAATAAATAAATGAATAAATGAATAAATAAATAAATAAATAAATAAATAAAATAAATAAATAAATAAAATAAATAAATAAAGGAAGATTAGTAAATTATCAATAAATAAATAAAACAATTAAAGTAAATTATTAAAAAATAAATTTGAAATTTGAATAAATATGGTAAATTTGTAATACTGACAAAACTGTCTTTCTTGAAATGTTATTGAATAACATGTAAAGAGTTCCTAAGAATTTATAATAAGATGTTTTATACTTTAAAGACTTCGAATTCTAATTTCACTAATAGTTGATAGGTAGACTGTGGAAGGGAACCTCTCGCTCCAAATAACATACCTTTGACCACCTTTAAAACAAGCTTTCTTTACTTGTAAAAGAATCCATTATCTTACAACTTGCCAGCAAATATCAACATTTTTAGTCCATAGCTACAAGTAACTGTGATTATAAAGTAATAAATCAAACTGTTTTGCTTTTAAATTCAATAAAATTATTTGCAAATTGAAGAGAGTAAATATTGTACAGACCCGGCAACTAAATTTGACCACCTAAATTTTCCAAGTTCCAGTCATAATATACTGAGCATGCGTAGTAGGTTATAACTGAAACTTAGAAAATTCAGGTGGCTCAAATTTTGTTTCTGGTTCTGTACTTAGAAAATTCAGGTGGCTCAAATTTTGTTTCTGGTTCTGTACTTAGAAAATTCAGGTGGCTCAAATTTTGTTCCTGGTTCTGTACTTAGAAAATTCAGGTGTCTCAAATTTTGTTTCTGGTTCTGTACTTAGAAAATTCAGGTGGCTCAAATTTTGATTCTGGTTCTGTACTTAGAAAATTCAGGTGGCTCAAATTTTGTTTCTGGTTCTGTACTTAGAAAATTCAGATGAGTCAAATTTTGTTTCTGGTTCTGTACTTAGAAAATTCAGGTCGCTCAAATTTTTTTTCTGGTTCTGTACTTAGAAAATTCAGGTGGCTCAGATTTTGTTTCTGGTTCTGTACTTAGAAAATTCAGGTGGCTCAAATTTTGTTTCTGGTTCTGTACTTAGAAAATTCATGTCTCAAATTTTGTTTCTGGTTCTGTACTTAGAAAATTCAGGTGGCTCAAATTTTGATTCTGGTTCTGTAATAAAAATCAGGTGGCTCAAATTTTGTTTCTGGTTCTGTTTAAAAATTCAGATGAGTCAAATTTTTTTCTGGTTCTGTATTAGAAAATTCAGGTTAAATTTTTTTCTGGTTCTGATACTTAGAAAATTCAGGTGGCTCAAATTTTGTTTCTGGTTCTGTTTAGAAAATTTTGGCTCAAATTTTGTTTCTGGTTCTGTATAAAAATTCACGTGTCTCAAATTTTGTTTCTGGTTCTGTACTTAGAAAATTCAGGTGGCTCAAATTTTGTTTCTGGTTCTGTACTTAGAAAATTCAGGTGGCTCAAATTTTGTTTCTGGTTCTGTACTTAGAAAATTCAGGTGGCTCAAATTTTGTTTCTGGTTCTGTACTTAGAAAATTCAGATGAGTCAAATTTTGTTTCTGGTTCAGTACTTAGAAAATTCAGGTGGCTCAAATTTTGTTTCTGGTTCTGTACTTAGAAAATTCAGTTGGCTCAAATTTTGTTTCTGGTTCTGTACTTAGAAAATTCAGGTGGCTCAAATTTTGTTTCTGGTTCTGTACTTAGAAAATTCAGGTGGCTCAAATTTTGTTTCTGGTTCTGTACTTAGAAAATTCAGGTGGCTCAAATTTTGTTTCTGGTTCTGTACTTAGAAAATTCAGTTGGCTCAAATTTTGTTTCTGGTTCTGTACTTAGAAAATTCAGGTGGCTCAAATTTTGTTTCTGGTTCTGTACTTAGAAAATTCAGGTGTCTCAAATTTTGTTTTTGGTTCTGTACGTGCACACAACGAAATCTTTCAGGAGAGACAAAAGAAATTTCTCCATCCAAATCTATTAATGGTAACATGTGGTTGCATACATTAACTAGGACTCACTTCTACTTTGAATTTAAACGTTTGATTTTTGTAGATAATTGGGCTTTACACATACAACCTGTTTTGACAAACCACTTAACGTGTGAGAAAAATAACACATGTTGTTTACTCCCTAGATTTATCAGTCTATCTGTAATGAAAAGTTTTCACATATTTAATTTATGCTAAAGTCTGTCACTCCTATCACTGATATAAAAGTTAGCAATACTGCTTATTTATATGGTATGCGGTAAAATGGTATAAGTCAGAAATTGGTGGTTTTCAGTTATGACCTCTATGTCAATACAAAAAATGTACTTCTTCAGATAGTATAAAGGACATTATATTCAATCTTTTCCATAATGATATAGAGCGTCTGATTTGCAGCTCGTAATGATATTGGTCCTCATTTCAAACGCTACTTTTGCTGTATTCAAAACTTTAAATTTACGAGTTATACCCTTTTTCCACGCATAAATTTATGCTCTATTGTTTCTCTTCCAAAGTTCCTGCCTCATTGCTATACACGATGAATCACGTGCTCGTTTCAATTCAGTGTTATATAACTGTCATTTTATAGTTTTCCCTAGAAACTGCAGTATCTCTACGAGTATTTCGAGGAGATTTCAATGCAAGGATATGTATGAAACTTCAACACTTCTAGGATTATCCGTAATTCGTGGCGCTACAGTCTTTAAAGAGCCCAGACCGACCAGCCGCCTGCTGTCCTCACGTTCACATGCTGAAGCAGAGGTGGACGATCATCTTCTAGGATTATAGTCCCTCGATAATAATTGAATGTAAGAGTTGAGACACAGGATCCAAACATCACCTATCTCATTGCATAATCCAGTAAACACAACTTAAATACAAGTTAACAGGCTTTCCTTATTCATTAGTGATAAACTGGCTGTAATAATATTTTTAAGCATTATATGCATATATAATAAATTATACAGTATTATAGAATAATATTATTGTTTAATTTAATGTCCATACACTTGCTACATGATCATTCGTCTATTATAAAATAATACAATATATTATACAATTACGTAGCAAATGTGTATAATTTATATCTTATACTATGTATATGTCTAAGGTTCTACTTCTCATAGGAGATATGTTTTTCCATTTTCAGTGCTATCAAATCATTACATATTTTAATTGTTGATGGAGTCAACGTCTCAACTCTCATTATAAAGAAACTCTACAGGTTAATATAGTAAAGAAAATTAGGAATTTATTATTTCATTGATCCAATTTATTTTTGAGTTCATATGTGTACCTTACTTACTGGCTTTTAAGGAACCCGGAGGTTCATTGCCGCCCTCACACAAGCCCGCCATTGGTCCCTATCCTGAGCAAGATTAATCCAGTCTCTACCATCATAACCCACCTCCCTCAAATACATTTTAATATTATCTTCCCATCAACTTCTCGGCCTCCCAAAAGGTCTTTTTCCCTCCGGCTTCCCAACTAACACTCTATATGCATTTCTGGATTCGCCCATACGTGCTACATGCCCTGCCCATCCCAAATGTCTGGATTTAATGTTCCTACTTATGTCAGGTGAAGAATACAATGCGTGCAGTTCTGTGTTGTGTAATTTTCTCCATTCTCCTGTAACTTCATCCCTCTTAGCCCCAAATATTTTCCTAAGCACCTTATTCTAAAACACCCTTAACTTATGTTCCTCTCTCAAACTGAGAGTCCAACTTTCACAACCATAAAGAACAACCGGTAATATAACTAATTTATAAATTCTAACTTTCAGATTTTTTGACAGCAGACTGGATGATAAAAGCTTCTCAACCGAATAATAACAGGCATTTCCCATATTTATTCTGTGTTTAATTTCCTCCCGAGTATCATTTATATTTGTTACTGTTGCTCCAAGATATTTGAACTTCTCCATCTCTTCAAAAGATAAATTTCCAATTTTTATATTTCCATTTCGTACAATATTCTGGTCACGAGACATAATCATATACTTTGTCTTTTCGGGATTTACTTCTAAACCTATCTCATTACTTGCTTCAAGTAAAATTCCCATTTTCCCTAATTTTTTGTGGATTTTCTCCTAACATATTCACGTCATCCGCATAGAGAAGCAGCTGATGTAACCCGTTCTCATATCTGTACCTGGAGTTTTTAATTGTATGTTAATGGAAGTCATGGTTGGATTTCCAATAAAAAGGAGTATACTCATTGTCTCAACTCTTATCCTCCCGAGTCCTTAAAGTATAGTATACTATACCAACTCCATACATGATTATGATATAAGATGTATGTGCAGATCCGAAGTATAGAATAATATACCTGCATTTGTGTTCTAACTGTAACCTGCAGAATTTTTTCAGCATTTTTCCTCCTGTCACTGACTTTTTTTTTTAAGTGTAGAATTGAAGTATATTGAACTTTAAAAAATAAAACAACGAATATATCAAGACTCAGGAGGATATTTTTTTTGTAGGTTATTTTACGACGCTTTATCAACAGCTTAGGTTATTTAGCGTCTGAATGAGATGAAGGTGATAATGCCGGTGAAATGAGTCCGGGGTCCAGCACCGAAAGTTACCCAGCATTTGCTCATATTGAGTTGAGGAAAAAAACCTCAACCAGGTAACTTGCCCCGACCGGGAATCGAACCCGGGCCACCTGGTTTCGCAGCCAGACGCGCTGACCGTTACTCCACAGGTGTGGACTCTCAGGAGGATAAATATTCAGTTATCGAAAGACACTCTCTAGGATGAGTTATCTGCGCCTTCTTTGTTCAAAATGAAGAACTATGCATTTTATTGTGTGACTAAAGAACGTTAGCACCAGCTGATATTAAACACTTTCCTCGCTAATGCGTCTATAATACGTTGGATTGTGCTTATACATTTTAATAACATATTGTGTTTATTAGTAATTCTATACAAGAAACTAGTTCCATTAATTAAAATGTGTCTCAGTGAAACATACAGCAGAGTCCGTATAGGTCAGTTTCTATCTGATGCTTTTCCAATTCACTGTGGGCTAAAGCAGGGAGATGCACTATCACCTTTACTTTTTAACTTCGCTCTAGAGTATGCCATTAGGAAAGTTCAGGATAACAGGCAGGGTTTGGAATTGAACGGGTTACATCAGCTTCTTGTCTATGCAGATGACGTAAATATGTTAGGAGAAAATACACAAACGATTAGGGAAAACACGGAAATTATACTTGAAGCAAGTAAAGCGATCGGTTTGGAAGTAATTCCCGAAAAGACGAAGTATATGATTATGTCTCGTGACCAGAATATTGTACGAAATGGAAATATAAAAATTGGAGATTTATCCTTCGAAGAGGTGGAAAAATTGAAATACCTCGGAGCAACGGTAACAAATATAAATGACACTCGGGAGGAAATTAAACGCAGAATAAATATGGGAAATGCGTGTTATTATTCGGTTGAGAAGTTCTTATCATCCAGTCTGCTGTCCAAAAATCTGAAAGTTAGAATTTATAAAACAGTTATATTACCGGTTGTTCTGTATGGTTGTGAAACTTGGACCATCACTCAGAGAGGAACATAGGTTAAGGGTGTTTGAGAATAAGGTGCTTAGGAAAATATTTGGGGCTAAGCGGGATGAATCTACAGGAGAATGGAGAAAGTTACACAAGACAGAACTGCACGCATTTATTCTTCACCTAACATAATTAGGAACTTAAAATCCAACGTTTGAGATGGGCCACACGTTTGAGATGGGCTTTAGGGAGGCCGAGACGTAGATTTTTTTATTTTAGCACGTTATTTTACGGGCTGTATCAATTATTTAGCGTCTGAATGAAATGCATATAGAGTTTGTTATTGGGTTGAGGAAAACCCCGGAAAAACCTCAACCAGGTAACTTTCCCCGACCGGGAATCGAACCCAGGCCATCTGGTTTCGCAGCCAGACGCCGTTACTCCACAGGTGTGGACGAGAGACGTAGATGGGAGGATAATATTAAAATGGATTTGAGGGATGGTGGGGTGTGATGATAGAGACTGGATTAATCTTGCACAGGATAGGGACCGATGGCGGGCTTATGTGAGGGCGGCAATGAACCTTCGGGTTCCTTAAAAGCCATTTGTAAGTAAGTAAGTATTAGTAATTCTATAAGATGTTTGTGTTGAAAGTACATCGATTTTATAATACATGCTCAAATTTCTGGCCTCGTTCTGTAGTGCATTTTTACATTTGACCAACACATTGCACCCAGCAAGCCGTAAAGGGCCGATCCTAATGGAGTTGTAAGCGACAGTGACTTGTTCTTTTTTGTTCCTATAAGTAGTATACACATTCCGAAATCTCTCGGACAGTGTAGAAGGCGTAGAATCAATGACGAAGAAGTATGTGAAATATTCTATGATTTCTCATTAAGACACGTTCATTAATACGAGATGCATGTTGTGAGACTCGAACCCGCAACCTTACCATTATTGGGTGCACGTCTTAACCAACTGGAACAGTGTGTCAAGCTCAGTATTGCTTTCAGCATTTCAGAGCTGATTAGTCTGTGTTTACGGAATCGAATATTAATGTGCGGGATTGCGTAACTTCGTGTAAAGAAGGCAGGGTGACTCACCAGTTTAAGCAACCTGTTACTGTCATAGTACAATGAGCTCAAACTTCGTTTAATTAGAATTATTTAATTCATCGGTTATTTAACGACAATGTACAGTAAAATATCAGTAGGCCTATAGAGAAATCCTAGGCTCCTCTGAGATTACTTCGTTAAAATAGAATTTCGTTATATTTAAATATTGATTTTTTAAAGAAAAATGCATGCTTGTTCATTTACCTCTACTTACTCCGTAAATTGCACATATTTTGCATGTTGGTCTGGAAAATATCCTTAGATAAAATAAAAAGCTGGACTTGTATTGCATTTGAAAAGAAAAAAGTTAAAGAAAGGCATAGGAAAAGTACAAAATTCAGCTTAAAGTCTATTTGTGTTCGTGAAATACATTGTACCTTTAAGAGTCAATTATAAATAATTTAAATAATAATTAAAGTTAAATAAGTTTGGTAAAATCGGCCCTCAGACCCAGGATTGTGACTTTTTAAGATCTATAGCGGTAACCCTCAAGATAGGAGCTTTCCTAAACACACACCGGCTGACTACACTAAAGACCCATTCACAATGAAAATTAAACATAACCGTAACATAAACACAGAAGTTTGCGGCCAGGCTATCAAATGGGATCATTCACAATGATTCACATACAAGCATTGACATAAACATTACCGTAAGACGTTAACATGAAAGTTTTTGCGAACTCCAAACTTTCATGCTTATGCTTACGTGATTTGCAAACAGAACACAATCGTGGAGCGCTGAAGTATACGACAGAATATGATGAAATGGCGTCGTTGTTATGTTTCCATGGTTACCAAGTATGTTTGCTGTTATGTTTATGTTCCCATCGTGAATGATGGTATGACTTCTTGATTTTACCGTAACGTTTATATTCTTAAGTTAACGCTTACGTTATGTTTAATTTTCATTGTGAATGAGCCTTAACGTTCACTGTGTATCCATGTTTGGAGTAGGTAAGCTCACGCGTCCCTTGGCCAGTCCCTCCCTCAAGCAGAAATTGAAATGACACAGCTTAAAAGACTTACAGATTCATTTCCTTGCCAAAATGTAAAAACTAACACGAGAAGCCGGAGTCAGTATTACTGGCCATAGGTTTGAACCCTAGACTTTCCAAATGCAAACTTAGTAAGCTACAATTCGAGTACCTAATAAAGTCAGCGGAGGATTACGGTTAATTTAAGAGCATACAACCAGTTCTCTTTTTTTGTCACTAGAATTTAATGGCAGCTTCCAAAGTTAAGAAAAACAAGTCCTGGCACGGCAGAAAAGATTGCAAGAAATGACGGAAAATATTTTACGTAGCTACATGTTTTGCACAGTGGTTCGCGAGCCACAGATTGCGCTTCCAAATGATCCACATTTCGCGACCTAGAAGAAGATCACCGGATGAGATTCAAGAGGCCTGGGAAGTGAGAACGGAAAGAGGAAGAACGGGCGGACAGCAGTGGGTCGTGGACCCCATTCAGCCGTCCATTGTGTTCAGCCACACACGATACAGCTACTTCTTGGAACGAATTGGCACGAGAACCTCCAGCATTAATGATAAAACGTTTATAAAGTCAAAACACGGACACAATACCATCACTGTGGATGGAGATGGTGGTGAAGCAAAACTGTTTGACCATTTATTCTACTTGCAGAAAACAGACCACATGAGAAAAACCGGTCTCCTTTCTTTCTTTCTTTTTTCTTTCTTTCTTTCTTTCTTTCTTTCTTTCTTTCTTTCTTTCTTTCGTTCGTTCGTTCGTTCTTTCGTTCTTTCTTTCTTTCTTTCGTTCTTTCTTTCTTTCGTTCTTCTTTCGTTCGTTCTTTCTTTCGTTCTTTCTTTCTTTTTCTTTCTTTCTTTCTTTCTTTCGTTCTTTCTTTCTTTCGTTCTTTCTTTCTTTCTTTCTTTCTTTCTTCTTTCTTTCTTTCGTTCTTTCTTTCTTTCTTCTCTTTTCTTTCCTTTCTTTCTTTCGTTCTTTCTTTCTTTTTCCTTCTTCCGTTCTTTCTTTTCTTTCTTCTTTCCTTCTTCTTCGTTCTTTCTTTCTTTCCTTCTTCCGTTCTTTCTTTTCTTTTCCTTCTTCCGTTCTTTCTTTTCTTTTTCCTTCTTCCGTTCTTTCTTTCTTTTCTTTCTTCTTTCGTTCTTTCTTTTCTTTTTCCTTCTTTCGTTCTTTCTTTTCCGTTCTTTCCTTCTTTCGTTCTTTCTTTCTTCCGTTCTTTCTTTCTTTCTTTCGTTCTTTCCTTCTTCCGTTCTTTCCTTCTTTCGTTCTTTCCTTCTTCCGTTCTTTCCTTCTTTCGTTCTTTCCTTCTTTCCTTCTTCCGTTCTTTCTTTCTTTCTTTCCTTCTTCCGTTCTTTCTTTCCTTCTTTCTTTCTTTCCTTCTTCTTCTTTCTTTCTTTCCTTCTTCTTCTTTTTCTTTCCTTCTTTTTCTTCCTTTCTTCTTTCTTATGTTTTTCTTTTTCTTTTCTTATTTTCCATTTTTCTATCTTGTTTAATTTTTACTCTTCAAAGTTTTTGGTTGCTTTTTCCTCTCTACTTTTTCTCAATTGTTTGTTTATTTCAAAATGTCATCCATCCATCTGTTATTTTATTTCTGTCTTTCAGTTATTTATTGCATATTTGTTCCTTTGTTCATTAATTCCTTTTTACTTTTATTTCATTGTTTCTTCTGTTTATACATTTTCTTTCATATATATACATATATATATTTTTTTTATTTATTCGCCCCTATGCTTTTTTATTTTTATTTTCCATTATTACATTTTAATTTTTTTTTTTTACTTTGTTTCTCTCCAATGTCTATGGTGAACTGTGGACAGTCTCTGACGAAATAACCGCTTCTCTGCACTAGCGACATCTATGAGCCGTAGTTGTAGACTCGGAGCGAATAATAGTAAGTTGAAGACAACTTTTTGCTTCTTTAAACGTGAATTCTCTAAACAAAGGAAAGCAGATCTGATAAAATCGTTGTCTTAAAAAGGCAATAGGATCAAGAATGAAGAAAAAAGAAATGAACTTAACATATATTCATTGAATTAAAAAAAAAATTAAAGATACAAAAATAATTGTGTTACACCTCATTTAGAACGTACGAAGATAGACTGCGTAAGATTGCTGAGCATTGTGATAGACTTGACTAAGAAATATCAAGACATCGGAACAAGCAGGATGTCTGCTTCTTGCTGTGGTGAGGAGGACTTTCATTCTTTGTTTATTTTATTTATTTCATTCTTATTTTTTCTTTCTCTGTTTCTCATTCATCCATTCAACATAGAAATTTGCAGGATTAAATTTTATTTTCTTATCAACAGTAATCTCATTAGAGGTTTTGATTTATCTAGAGAAAATCAAAACTCGAGTGGGATTTAATTAACCATTATACGATTAGAAGAAAGTATATAAAGATTAGAACAAACAAGTACTCCAATACAATAAAATATTAATTGACTTACGAAAATACAAAACTGTCTTCAAATTTGTACCATCTCAACATTATAAATATTACGCTAGTAGATGGCAGTAGTGTGTTATTATTAGCCGTTTTCTTGGTATCAGTTGTGCCAACTATGGACTCTTCATTGAACTCTGTGGACGGTTACTAGTCAAGAAGGCTTTGTTGATTCAGTTTCATTTTTATTAAAACAGTTGCATTCCACTTCAATTATCCCGATCCCAGTAATCAACATCACTTGACAGATGATTTTCAATAAATCTTAGTATTAAACAATCTCTGATACGTAACTATTCATAATATCATATAGCAGAAGCTATAACATAACGTAAATAATATAAACGAGTGTTAGAAAAGTTTTAATTAGAGATGATGAAATAAACAACAAACGTTTCAATTAACGAAATAAAAAATGAACAAGAAACGTTTCAATTAACGATGATGAAATAAAAAATAAACATGAATAATTTTAAAACTAATAATCATCGAAAGTACAATTTTCAAATTTGAATGTTTTAGTGGTTGGTGGTTCAGTTGATGTTATATTGGACGTGTGTGTAAAAGAAGTGAACTCGTTGATGTACATGGTGTATCCCTAAACTTATTCAGGATTTCCGAATGGTGCTCTTCATTTATTTGTAAATAGGGTTTCAGAGAAGATGCATAGCTATGACCAGTGATCTTTATTAATTCTTGTTCTTGAATGCCAATGCGAGTCATATTTGAAACTGCTGTGCATCGACTGGAGTGGTTTATAATTTACTGTTTTTTTGACGTCCAGACCAATGCAGTTTGAAATGTTGGCAAACAAAGAAACAAATGCTAGGGAAGTGATAAAAATAAGCAAATGCTAGGGACGCAATAAAATTGTGCGATAAGCAGCCATGATTGGTTGAAAGACGCCCTTTCGTACCGTTTTATTGGTCAAAAGTAGTGTGACGTAGTAAAAGTTTAATAGTCATTTCAATTTTATTTGATAGTTTCTATGTAGTAAGGTGTGAAATGCTTTTTATCAAGTGTTCAAAAGATTTATGTTTTAATACGATTACATTCATATACGAGGGTCATTTCATAAATAATTCGCAGATTGCCAGTACTGCAGATTGAGTGACGCAACAACAGTGAAAATTACGTCAGTTGGAGTTGAAAGCTAGATGAAGAAGCACGTGTTTTGTTTCATTCATAGCTTACTCTGTGTTTAAATAACGAGAGCTAGAAATGGAGCCTGCACGTGTCTCGGGTACTGTTACTGTTGAAGACCAAAAGTCGTACATTAAGATTGAAACTTAACGTGGTAAAAACCCCACAGAAATACAGAGAGCTTTAAGTGAAGTTTATGATGAGTTCACAGTGGACCGTGGCACAGTTTCTTGTTGGGCTCTTCGTTTTCGTGGTGGTCGTATGAGGATAGACGATGATCCAAGACGAGGAAGGTCGAAAACATCAACAGATGAACGAAGTGTGAAACTTATGGCGGATGCTCTTGAAGGAGATCGTAGTGCGACATGTGGGGAACTTTCTGAAGCCACGAGGATTCCACCAACGTCAGTATTCCGTATTCTGACAAACGATTTAAAGAAGAGAAAAATTTCTGTGCGATGGGTCCCTCCCTGCTTGACTGTTGAAAAGAAACAGAAACGCCTGGGCATTGCATCCTTGTTGAAGCAAAGATTCGACGTTGAAAGTCAAGTATTCTTGCATCGATTATCGCTACTGATATTAACTGTCATAAATAAATAAATAAATAAATAAATAAATAAATAAATAATAAATAAATAAATAAAATAAATGAATAAATAAATAAATAAATAAATAAATAAATAAAGAAAAAATAAATAAGTGAAGAAACAAATGAAAAAATAAATAAACAAACAAATAAATAAATAAATAAATAAATAAATAAATAAATAAATAAATAAATAAAATAAATGAATAAATAAATAAATAAAAAATAAATAAAATAAATAAAGAAAAAATAAATAAATGAAGAAACAAATGAAAAAATAAATAAACAAACAAACAAACAAACAAACAAACAAATAAATAAATAAATAAATAAATAAACAACTAAATAAATAAATAAATAAACAAATAAATAAACAAATAAATAAATAAGGAAATAAATAAATAAATAAACAAATAAATAAATAAATAAATAAATAAATAAATAAATAAATAAGGAAATAAATAAATAAATAAATAAGTAAATAAACAAATAAATAAATAAATAAAAAATAAATAAATAAATAAATAAACAAATAAATAAATAAATAAACAAATAAATAAATAAATAAACAAATAAATAAATAAATAAATAAATAAATAAGGAAATAAATAAATAAATAAACAAAGAAAGAAAGAAAGAAAGAAATAAATAAATAAACAAACAAATAAGCAAATAAATAAATAAATAAATAAGGAAATAAATAAATAAATAAGTAAATAAATAAATAAATAAATATGACCTAGTCCCTTACACTCGACAAAACAAAATATAGACAATTACTCATTAATAGCCAATATACATGATCATGAAATTAGAAATAGTAAACAAATTAATATTCCATACTCTAGATTACATAAAACTAGTACAAATTTTTCTATCATGGCGATGAAATTATATAATAAGCTTCCCAGTCAATATTATAAGTTACCAACAAATAGTTTCAAAGTTAGATTTTATAATTGGCTTTTAATTAATCCTTTCTACTCTGTAGATGAGTTTCTTAACATAAATTCATACGAAATTGTTTTTTAACAAATAAAGTTATTTACATTTAGTTACAAATATTACATTAAGAATGAAGAGTTTTCATTAATTTTTAGAGTTTCAAAATGTTTTGTGTTTTCATTCTAATTAAACTTCACTGTTTTCAATTAAATGTGTATTTTCAAATGTATGTTTTTTTCCCCCCTTATGTATTGTGACGAAGCCTATCACTGTATGTTTAATGGCTTAATAAATTGAATTAAATTCAATTCAATTCAATTGATGAAACTTGAGTTAGAGAATTTGAGCCGGAGTTGAAATCACAGTCCAACGAGTGGAGAGGTTCAGCTTCCCAACGACCAAAAAAATTTCGACGACCTCAGTCAAAGGTGAAGCAAATGATGATATTTGCTTATGATCACCAAGGAATCATCACAGAAAATAGAGTCCCATGTGGAACAAAAGTGTCACAACAATGTATTATCGTAACTTCATACAAAATCTGCGCAGAAAAATGCACAAAAACAGACCTCAGTTGCTCGAGGCTGGGCCACTGATTCACCATGGCAATGCTCACCCACACATCGGGAATGTTGTAACCTAAATGCTGTGCAAATACGGATGGGAAGTGTTACCTCAAGCTCCCTACAGTCCAGACATGAATTCACCAGACTTCAATTTGCTCCCAAAGTTAAAAAAACCTATGCATGGATATCATTTTGCTTCTTTGGAAGAGCTTTCTGCCACCGTTACCCGAACCATTTGACAGATAAACAGAAGTGGTGCCATGGATGGAATATTAAACCTCCCCAGACGTTGAGATTCAGTCATTGAGAAGCAGGAAGGCCATACTGGAGGATTATAACTGTAAAAAGTAAACGTGTGAGTAAAAGAAGAAGTGTACATTACTTATGAATTAACTCTCGTATTATCTTGTCATTGTTATTGTTTGTTTAGTCAACTTCCAAAGACAGGTTTGAACCTCGTAAGTGACACCAATAAGGCATCGCTCATGAGGCAACTAAGCCAAGAGATAATTGAATAGCACGGCCAGTTCCTTTCCTGCCTCCACTTTGCATACATCGCTGACTAGCAATAAATTTCACTTATCAGACTTCACTTGCCATTTTTAAGTGTAAAAAAGAAAAGAGGAAAGAGTGAATGATTTTATGAAATGTCAACGTAAGAGATGAAATGTGTTTATAGAACGTAGGTAAATGCCATTCTTTTAGTGGACTCATATGAAAGGTATTTTCTGTGAGGGCAGATTGTTATTCTTGTGCTCTGTTGTTTGTACTGCTGGCTGAAGGTCGAACTATTGCTTCTGGGTTACAACATAGGACACTCGTTCACGATTCTTTTCGCTAGCTTATAGCGACCAAGAGCTGCTCTACCCTCCAATTCTCTTTACAGTTCCGTACGTCATCATACAACAACTACTACTGTTTCTACTACTACTACTACTACTACTACTACTACTATTACTATTGTTTGTACTACTAGTACTACTACTACTACTAGTATTGCTTGTACTACTAGTACTACTACTACTACTACTAGTATTGCTTGTACTACTAGTACTACTACTAGTATTGCTTGTACTACTAGTACTACTACTAGTATTGCTTGTACTACTAGTACTACTACTACTAGTATTGCTTGTACTATTAGTACTACTACTACTACTACTACTACTACTACTACTACTACTACTACTACTACTACTGCTACTACTACCACTGTTTCAACTACTGATACTACTACTAGTACTGTTTCTACTACTACTACTACTACTACTACTACTAGTACTGTTTCTACTACTACTACTACTACTACTAGTACTGTTTCTACTACTACTACTACTACTACTACTAGTACTGTTTTCTACTACTACTACTACTACTACTACGTTTCAACAAAAACAACAACTGTTGTTTCAACAAAAACAACAACTGTTGTTTCAACAAAAACAACTACTACTACTACTACTACTACTACTACTACTATTGTTTCAACAACAACTGCTGTTTCAACTACTACTACTACTACTACTACTACTACTACTACTACTGATATTTCAATAAGAAATACTACTACTGTTTCAACAACTACTACTACTACTGTTTCAATTACTACTACTACTACTACTACTGCTGCTGTTTCAACAAAAATACTACTACTGTTTCAACAAGAAATACTACTACTGTTTCAACAACAACAACTACTACTACTACTACTACTACTACTACTGTTTCAACAACTACTACTACTGTTTCAACAACAACAACTACTACTACTACTACTGTTTCAACAACAACAACTACTACTACTACTACTGTTTCAACAACAACTACTACTACTACTACTGTTTCAACAACAACAACAACTACTACTACTACTGTTTCAACAACAACTACTACTACTACTACTACTACTGTTTCAACAACAACTACTACTACTACTACTACTGTTTCAACAACAACTACTACTACTACTACTACTGTTTCAACAACAACAACAACAACAACAACAACTACTACTACTACTACTACTACTACTGTTTCAACAACTACTACTACTACTACTGTTTCAACAACTACTACTACTACTACTGTTTCAACAACTACTACTACTACTACTACTGTTTCAACAACAACTACTACTACTACTACTGTTTCAACAACTACTACTACTACTACTACTGTTTCAACAACTACTACTACTACTACTACTGTTTCAACAACAACTACTACTACTACTACTACTGTTTCAACAACTACTACTACTACTACTACTGTTTCAACAACTACTACTACTACTACTACTACTACTACTACTGATGTTTCAACAAGAAATACTACTACTGTTTCAACAAGTACTACTACTATTTCAACAACTACTACTATTACTATTGTTTCAACAACAACTGCTGTTTCAACTACTACTACTACTGTTTCAACAAGAAATATTACTACTGTTTCAACAACAACAACAACTACTACTACTACTACTACTACTACTGTTTCAACAAGAAATATTACTACTGTTTCAACAACTACTACTACTACTACTGTTTCAACAAGAAATATTACTACTGTTTCAACAACAACTACTACTACTGTTTCAACAACTACTACTGTTTCAACAACAACAACAACAACAACAACTACTACTACTACTACTATCAAGAACTGATAAAATTCTAATACACCAATACCGCCTGCAGTTCAGAGATTCGCGGCACTCCGCCGATGCAGTCCCGTACTGCACATTGTCCGACTGGTTGTTATGGAAACACTCCGATGCACTCGCCGGTGCAGGTAGGCGCAGGCCTACGTAGATGTTTGCAATTCCTCCTACGCCGTGACGTAATAGGGCTGAATCGGTTGGCTGCACTGGAGACGTCCCAAATAATGCGAGACAACCTTTCTTGTTCCAATGTCGAAATATGTTCTCGTTCTCGTCTTTGAGGCATATGTGGCAAACTAAACCAACATTCCGCTAGCTTGTAAGTTAAAATGGTAGCATGAACTGCGCAAATGCGGAATTTCCAAGGATGCGATGTGTCATGCAGGGTACACACAGAGAGACCTACATTCTTAAGTGCAAAGGTGAAGAGTCATATGGAAGGCACCACACCACCCATGTATCAGAAACGAAGAAACAGTAGTTTATTGTTAAGAAATAAGGCGTGAGTTTCAAAATCCAGTGCCCGTGCTACGTAGATGTTGACAGTTTTATTTTATTAGGTTATGCACAGGTACCTGTAGTAATTAGGACTTGTGTACGTACACTTGGTCAAAATTAAACTTGCAGACATCTGAGAGACTAATTTCGAATCGGGTATTTCCGTGAGCGCTCAGAACAGCCAGGATTTGTTCAAAAGATTGCGTATATTCTTATAGTAGATATAATGGGGAACACAACTATTAATCACTAAAATCTTCCGAGAAAATAATTCATATACTTACTTACTGGCTTTTAAGGAACCCGGAGCTTCATTGCCTCCCTCACATAAGCCCGCCATTGGTCCCTATCCTGAGCAAGATTAATCCATTCTCTATCATCATATCCTACCTCCCTCAAACATATTTTAATATTATCTTCCCATCTACGTCTCCGCCTCCCTAAAGGTCTTTTTCCTCCGACCTCCCAACTAACACTCTATATGCATTTCTGGATTCGCCCATACGTGCTACATGCCCTGCCCATCTCAAACGTCTGGATTTAATCTTCCTAATTATGTCAGGTGAAGAATACAATGCGTGCAGTTCTGTGTTGTGTAACTTTATCCATTCTCCTGTAATTTCATCTCTATTAGCCCCAAATACGCTACCTTGTTGACTAGTTTTTAACATGTGAAAGCAATATAAACGTTATATTCCGAAAATATTTGGGGTTAAGAGGGATGAAGTTACAGGAGAATGGAGAAAGTTACACAACGCAGAACTGCACGCATTGTATTCCTCACCTGACATAATTAGGAACATTAAATCCAGACGTTTGAGATGGACAGGGCATGTAGCACGTATGGGCGAATCCAGAAATGCATATAGAGTGTTAGTTGTGAGACCGCAGGGAAAAAGACATTTGGGAAGACCGAGACGTAGATGGGAGGATGATAAAATGGATTTAAGGGAGGTGGGATATGATGATAGAGACGGATTAACCTTGTTCAGGATAGGGACCATGGCAGGCTTATGTGAGGGCGACAATGAACCTCCGGGTTCCTTAAAAGCCAGTACGTAAGTAAGTAAGGTATGAAGGTGCAATATCAAGTTGCATAGAGAATGCCGAAGACAATGTTTTTAATAGTTTTTTTTATCATTCCGGGACACTTCAAGTGTATTGTGCTCGCGTCTATTTCGCCTCATGTCAAAACAGAACTTAGTAGCATTTTTTAAGAGTATATTTTAATCATCACCATGGATTATAATAAACTCTTCCAAGTTAGTTATATCTACACGGTGTAAACGATATAACCTGCCAAAATTATATGGGCAGTACATATATAATAATAATAATAATAATAATAATAATAATAATATAATGATAATGATAATGAATAATGATAATAATAATAATAATAATAATAATAATAACCTGGCAGAGTTAAGGCCTTCTCTTACACTCAACCAGGATTAAAACTTGCTTACACAGTTGAACATAAAACTGGATCGGAATTAAGTAATTACATACTGATACGATTTAGGTACATAATCAGATCAAAAGAGGTAGTTACATAAATTTACCTCATAAAATAAAAATAAACATAGTGGAATACATATTAATGTTGTTAGAATCAAATACGAATGACATAAAAACAGAAGCCGATAATTCAATAAAAAATGTACACAGTAAAAATAAAAATAAACACATTAGTATACATATTAGTGTTAGATTACAATTAAGTAGGATTCACATAATTAAACCAGAAACCGAGAATTGCATAAAATGTACACAAAAAATAGATTAATAATAAAAAAACAACACAGTGGGATACATATTGGCGTTAAGTGATAAATAAACACGATTTAGATCATTAAAATAAACAAAAAAAAAAATAATAGAGTGGAACACATTCCATTAAATATTTGCAACGCGTTAGATCTGGCAACTCATCATAAGATATTTTTCTAATTTATATTTAAAGGAAATTAAGTTCGGCAGCCCTTGACTTCAAGCGGCAGAGAATTCCAGTGACGAAAAGTAGCAACAGTGAAAGATGAAGAATAAAGAGATGATGTGTGAAGTGGTATTTCTAGCGTGTTGTCATATTGTGACCGAGTATTTAAGTTATGATACCGAGAGAGACTGTGGAATCGGTCAGATAAGTAAGAGGGAGTAGAGGTGTGCAAAATTCGGTATAAGAGAGAAAGGGGAGCATATCGGTCTACTGAACAAATATCTAGTGAATTTAATTATGTCTTATAAGTTTGTAAAATGTCATGTTTTTTGAATTGATAGTAGTTCAGGTATTTGTTTACATTTCGATTGAACGTGAATGTTATTGCCAATGACCTTGCACTCAATGCCCAATATATACCAATACAAAATAGAATAACAAAAGACTGCTTCGGCGTACATATAATGTACTGTAAATAGTGACTATCTATTCTCTTTTCCAAAAAAGTTTGACTCAAAATTTTTTTTTCTGGAAAAACCGTTCCCTGCGGTGGCTTCTCACACAGGCGGTCCGGGTCCGACTCCTGGCCAGGCCTGGGACTTTCATTGACAAAACCATAGCGACAGTTATGGCGGACAAGGAAGCTGTTGGGAGTTTCTTCTGGGTTCTATCTTTTCCCGTTATTAAGCATCTACATAATTCCGTCAACATTTAATAATAGTTTTATTTTCCCTGGCAGAGTTGAGGCCATTAGGCCTTTTCTTCCACTCAACCAGGATCAAATCACATACAGAAAAAATACATACCGGTATACAAATATGAACTTAAAAATAATAATAAACATAATTAAGTAGAAAAGAGATTGAATACATATACACAATCAGTATTAACTTTGAAATAACAATAATAAAAAAATATATGTAATAAAAAAAGAGACTGAATACATAATCACAAACAGAAAAATACATTCTAGTATACAAGTATTAAGTTAAAAGAAAGAAAAAAAGAATTAATACATATGAATATAATCTCACAACTAAAGGAATAGTAGAATTAGTATGATCAGCACAGCACGTGTTACATTGAGACAATGACAATTACCTAGATATAAGTGTTAATGGAAAAATAAAGTAATGACTGTGTAAAATAATAATAATAATAATAATAATAATAATAATAATAATAATAATAAATAAAAATTATACCTAAAAACTAGTTCTGTGCATTTAAAATATTTCTAAACAACCTAATTTTAAACAACTGGGGACTAAGACTACCCCTGATTTCCAGCGGCAGCGAATTCCATGAGCAGGCCATGGCTATTGAGAAAGAACTTGAGTACAGAGATGTCTGATGACGTGGTATTGATAGTAGCAGATTGTGCTGTGAACGTGTATTACGATTATGATGTGAAGCTAGGAGAGTAAACCGAGAGGCAAGGTAGTTGGGTGTGGAATCATGTATAATTCGATATAGCAGTCAAAGAGAATGTACTAATCGTCGAGCTTGCAAGCGGAGCCAGGAGAGTCGTAGAAAATATTTCGATATATGATCATGTCGGCGGATATTGAAAATAAGTCGGAGACAGACATTATGTACACGTTGAAGTTTTTGAGAAAGTTCAGCACTTAGGTCACTATGGGCCGATTGTATAAACCATTTAATCTTAGATCAGAGGTTAAATTGATCCTTGTTTCAGCCGAACTTGGAATTTTGTGTTGTATAAAGTCTAATCTGAGATTAATTTGTCTCAATCTAAAATCAACTTTGACTGAAGAAATTTCTCCGATTAAGTTAGATGATCCAAGTTCAGTTATTTCTTTTCTGTTTGAAATATACGAGTGACAGATTGTGCAAATAAAATATCCATTATTATTAATATTAATAGATATGGTAGGTATATTTATATACATTTCTTTCAATTTCTTGCCTTAATCCACAAACATTCTTATATTTTATAAGGCTCTATCGTGTTCAGCAGTATCAAATAACATAACCTATAATTATATTATGTTTATAACAACCATTAATTATTAATGGATATGATAGGTACATTCATAAATGTTCAGTTAACTGTATTACTAAACGAAAATTGTCGTTTTAAAAAGCTTTATTATGTTTAGCAGTATCAAACACCATAACATGATAACAACTCGGAGAACTGTCAACCTTCTTCTTATTGTCCGCCATTATTTACATTGCACAAAAAACCAGTGTCTCCAACAGAGTGTACGGAAAGTCGCCAAAAAGTAGTTGTAAAGTCGCTAGATTTCTCATCATCAACAAAGAAAGATTAAATTTTGTCACTATGGGGTGCTAAAGAGGTCACTAAATCCCTATTTAAGCAATATAAAAGTTAAAAGAAATTATTGTTGAAAAAGAGTTAAAGTCACTAGATTGGCAACAATGAACAAACCTGTATAACATGGTCCGCGCATCACGTATTTCACCTGTTTATGCGATGTTGCCAAATCCTTTTCACGTGAACTTAGATTGCATTTGAACCAAGGTAATTTGATCGCAGAAAAGTTTTATACAATAGAAGAAATGTCTGAACTCGGTTCACTTTTCGATCTTCGATCAAAGTTGATCTTTAGTCAGGGAGTTTTATACACTCGGGCCTATATAAAACATCACAATAGTCAAAGTGAGGCATTACAAGGGTCTGTACTAGAATTTGTTTTAGTTTAGTAGGAAGGAAATTTTTCAGGCGTTTCAAAGAATGCATGATAGAGAAAACTTTTCTACAGATATATCTGATTTGCGTATTCCAGTTCATATTAGAGTCGAAATAGATGCCGAGGTTTTTTACAGTAGCACTGAAAGGAATTTTGTTGTTGTTGAGAGAGACATTTAATAGCATTTTCCTAAAAATCGGCTGGCGACGCACGGAGAGAGCAACCTGGCGCCTCAATTGCTGTTAACATGAAATCTCCTACTAAAAAAATTATTGAAATTTATTAAAAAGAACTGTTGTCAAATCTTTCAGCAAAAAAAAAAAAAAAAAAAAAAAAAAAACACAAAAATTTGTATAACGTCACTTACATTTTGAAAGAAAAAAAAAAACTTGTGTAAGAATGTCTTCCCATTCACAAACATAAATATATTACAGAGCTAAATATTTATAGAAATTTAGTTGCCTTAGAAGAAAGTTAGCTTCCCTTATGAAAAGGTTGCCAGATTTGACAAAGCGTATTACATATAATTTGGAAACAGACCTAAAAGGTAAAATGATATGAGGGAATCGAATATATAAAATGTCAGAAAAATTTACACCTAAGTAGAGTTTGTGCTCATTTACAGTTAAGAAAGGGGGGAAAAAATATCATCAGATAGGTTAGAATGATATGCATGCCTTATACCGCGAGAAAAATAATAGTACGGATTGATTGGCATTGATATCTAAACCAATCAACAGCTATCGGTTAAGATAACTTGAAATTTCCATTATCACTCCCATACACATGATTTCTCAATATCTGAACCGATCCTTTGGGGGCACTAATGGCTATTTCCTTCACAATGCTGTGTGTTAGGCCCAGGTTTTTACATTTGTTGGCAAAGAAGGAGGGTATGGTACCTCGTGCTCCCACCATCAGACCTATTACATCAGTGTGGGACAGGCTATATTTATCTTTATAGAACGGGATTGTTGGTTCATAGATCCGTTTCTTTTCACTGTCCACCTCATGCGGTTGATCTGCATGTGTCTCAAATCTGATGGTGGGATCGAGAATGTATGCCGAGTTGTTCTTAATGGCTATTATATCAATTCGCCGAACACTTCCTTGTGTGGCTAGTCCCTGCACCTCTTGATGGACTGTAAACCCTACTTCCTTCAGTGCCTCGGCCAGCATAGAACGGACAGCATGGTGACGGATGTTGCGAAGGGCCTCACTATAGGGGCAGAAGCCAAGGATATGGGGAAGAGTTTCAATCTCGCTAAGACAGCGCCTACTATTATCTGTAGTAACCTCAGACTACAAGTGACATTTACTAGGACTATTTCGTGAATAAAATAAAAATGTAAATAATATATCCCTAAATTTCGATCACAAAATGTTAATAATTGTATATTAACGAATACTTCACCTATTCAGACATTGTGAAGTTGAAATAGATGAATATCGATTACAACAATAAAGAAATTCGACGTCATTATTCAGTAATGCCAATTGCGAAAAGCGAAATACAGGTTTAACAATGTTAATTACATGTACTTCACTTTTCTCTTATTGTTATAACATAAATACATTTTCATTATATGCTGAAATCATAATTTAATTCAACAGTAACAGTGGGAACAGCTATATACCAATGCTTATGTATTCACAGCGAGACATGTTGCTACACAGTGAAGCCATCTCTGTATAGATAGGCCTAATTAAAACACGAATTTTATTACGCCATACGGAAGGCAGTTTGATCAAAGACCTTATTATTACTATGCAAAGTCTATGTGTTTGATATGCGATGATGTTTCATAAATTTGAACATCTGACTTTATATTAATTGTTTCATTTCATTCACAAAATACAAATTTTCTAGGCTACAATTATAGGTTAAGTTACCTGTGAGAGCAGGACCAATGTCAGCTGTGTCTTATTTCGACCGTTACTTACAATCAGTGCTACACGAAAACATTTTTATAGCTCGACAAACGCATTCTCGCTGTAGTGTGTAACGGAACTAAAGCTGCATCTACACAGTTCAATATTCCAATCGCGTATGCGTGCAATCTGGGAAGAATATTGAAAAAATCAAGCTTAAAACACGTTCAATTAAGATGCATGAAGATTTTGTGTCTACATGGTGCGCCGTTGTGAACGTCGTCTTCACTGCGTAAATATATTAATTAATATTAAATATATATCAATCTTACATTCATTGCTTTAAAGTTGAAAGAAAAGTTTAACCGTGTAGTTTGCATCTTAATAGAATAGATAAGAAAGGAAGTTTACATTCACTTCTCTTTCTCTTCGAAATCTTGAACTCTTCTATTCCTTCGTACCTGTCGTCTCGCTTCACTTACCTTTCTTCCCACCACAATCTGAACACACGCTCTCGCCATGAAACAATACTAACAATACCATCCCATCGCACCTCCTCATACTCATCCTCTTTCACAATAGCCCTGCCAAGACTCTGGAATTTGCTACTTGCTAGCATCAGGGACTGTCGAAATAAAATTGAATTCAGACGCAAACTTACTAGGCACTTGGTCAGTAATTGAGACTCGTTCAGACATGGTTTCTTGTAAATAGTTCTCTTAATCTCTCACAAAATATTTCAATATCCGGTAATTTCATTACTATAGATTTTTGTTATTGTAGGTTTAATTTGTAATTCAGTAAATACAAAAATATTCTTTGTTCTTAACTTCTATGATAAAATGTCTAGCTTTCATTAATCAGGTAATCTTGTCATACTTTAATTTTTATTGTAATTGTATTTGTAAATTTAATGTTAATTGTAATTTTATTGTTCATATTATAGTTGGGGGGCAGAGAAGGCCTGACGGCCTTATCTCTACCAGGTTAAATAAATAAATACTAAATACTAAATAAATAATGTATTCATGATCATCATTTACGGGGAAACAGTTGGCGACAACGACTAAACAAAAGAACGACCATGCGATAAATTGATAGCGATAAATCTAGCTACAAAAATTATCGCAAAGTGTGACTGTGATTGGTTGGAATTCAAAATTTCATTACACTTCATTGGTCGAAAATGGAATGACGTCATATGAACGAAATAGATTACCTCAAATTTTTCTTTCCTATTCGATGTAAGTTAGCCAAAGTGCATTTGGCTCGCAGGCATCTTTCAGGCCGGTGCAGACCTCTGAAATGATAGCTGCATTATTAATTTGCATTTTAAGGCCACGAAAGTCGTAGCTAAGTGGCTCAGTGGGTATGCACGCGTACGGCTCCTCGGTGAAATCGGGTTCCAGGCAACTCGCGTGTCATGCTCCGCGGGAACAGACATTCTTTTGTTAAATTCTTTAATTACTGGTTGCCACGAAACACACAAAGAAGTTGTTACAATGAGTGAAATAAGCTCTGAAGCAGTTTGTCATACAAGGTGTGCTGTACTGTCATTTAGATTTCGCTTCTTTGAAATGAGATCATTTAGTCGTTCTAACAGCTGCTAGAGTAACGAGCTCGTTAAATGGAAGAGCATTGTCATCAATTAAATGTGCTATTCACTTCGTAATCTATTCATTCATTAATTCATCATAATATGATCATTTACTAAGACGAATGGTTTTAGTCTCAATGTTAATAAAACACAGAAAATACTTTTTCTTTAAAAAATACCATGAACGTTCAATTTCAGACTAATGTTAAATTACTTGCTTTGACTTTGATAATAAATTGAATTGGGATCGTCATATAGATTTTTTTTTCTATTGTGCCGCGAACATGACGTCTCACATCAAAATAAATAAATGAATAAAAGAATATGTAAAAAATTAAATAAACACACAAACAAATAAATAAAACGAACATAAATAAATAAATACACAAACAAATTAACAAACCAAACAAATAAAGAAATCATGACACAAGGCGAAATAATAATTCAACATTATTAGAACCTAAATGTCTCACATCTGCTGGTCTAAAACATAGCATTGATTTTGGTCCTAGGTTGTATAATTCTTTAACTAAATTACACCCAGAACTTCTAACATGTAACCCACTAACATATAACAAGAAAATTAGAAACGTGTTAATATCTTCAATTTGGTTAAATAAATTTATAGCCTATGTACATGAATTAATCAGCCTATATTATATTTGTATTCTATAATTTCGGAATATATATTTTTCATAAATTGTCCGACTTTATTCACGTACGATATTATTCTTCTCTATGTTAATATTATATTATATAATTTTATTGTAGCTGTAATTTTAATTTTAGTTCCTATTTTATTTTATTTTGTTTTCTAATTTCTTAATTTTATATTATAGGCCTATTTTAATTTCATTTTGTAATTTTAATTTTAGTTCCTACTTTATTTCATTTTCTATATTCCTCTTATATTAATAATATATCTGAACTGCGACCGAACACGAACGCTGCTCATTCGGCCCTCAAATTTTGTTAATATTGTTTGTATTGTATTATACTGTACAATAGAACGTTTGTTTCTTAAAAAAACCATAACAAATAAATATTTGAATAAATGAACACATAAAGAAGTAAACAATAAATAAATAAATAAATAAATAAACAAATAAATAAATAAATAAATAAATAAATAAATAAATAAATAAATAAATACATAAATAAATAAACAAATATTTATCTGTTTTCTTTATTATAATACAGTAATACTAATAGTATTTTCTCATGAAATTTGGGCCAGTGTATGGGACCGGTGTCCACCCAGCATCGTGATGCACTTGGGGAGCTACGATAGATAGCGAAATCCGGTTACGCAAACCAGCTATAACGGCTGGAAGGCTCATCGTGCTAACCACACGATACCTCCATACTGGTTGGATGATCGTCCACCTCTGCTTCGGCATGTGGCCGTGAGGCCAGCATCCGCTGGTAAGTTTTGGCCCTTCATGGGCTGTAGTGCCACGAATTAAAAAAATACTAATAGTATGATTCATGTAAGTATATTCATAACTGGTTGCATCACTTTAATAGAACTGAAAAATTTCTCCAATACAATGCTAAAGAAAATAGATTCCTATTATAATTCATATGATGGCGACAGATCTCAATATTCATTATGTTATTGCTGATCGTGATAATTATGTGTTTGTAGTTTTATCTGACTGTTTGCTTTGCTAGTAATTAAATAATTTGACAGCATTTTAAAATAATAATAAATGAAGTTTCGTTTTGCTTTGCTAGTACATTTTTTGACTTTTGAGTGAGCAAAAAAAAGGAAAATGCTAGAAAGGTATATCTTTTTTGGGGACGTCACAAAATACTAAATCAGAAGTGTGACCAGTCAAGTATACTTAGTCCTTTGTTATGGCCCTAACGAACAGTATATCCTTCTCTGCTTTTTCTTTTCTTTTACCTCAAGATGGAGGTATAAACTATCTCGGTAAAGTTGTCAAATCATTTCATCACCACTAATGGAAAAAGACCGAACTACGCTTCTTGTAGTTTTAATTATTATTTACTTGTTTTTAAGTCTGGTTGTAGTGCAAACACCAATAGCAGACTGTCCACGATTTGTCAATACGAGGTTTAAGATCTGACCTCTGTGCTGAAATGCATGCCTGTATTTTCTTGTCAACAGTCAAACCAGTCTGGACATGAATACCCGGTGTCCTTGTTTATGTAGAATATTTCTAGTCATGCTAATACTGCTATTGTTTACTGCAATATGACATTGTTTACTTCATAACCATTGAAGTAGTACTTGCATCGGCAGATTTATTGTTCTTGTCCCATCTCAAAACCTCCGAAGAAATAAAAACCATTTACTTACTTACAAATGGCTTTTAAGGAACCCGAAGGTTCATTGTCGCCCTCACATAAGCCCGCCATCGGTCCCTATCCTGTGCAAGATTAATCCACTCTCTATCATCATATCCTACCTCCCTCAAATTCATTTTAATATTATCCTTCCATCTACGTCTCGGCCTCCCCAAAGGTTTTTTTCCCTCCGGTCTCCCAACTAACACTCTATATGCATTTCTGTATTCGCCCATACGTGCTACATGCCCTGCCTACCTCAAATGTCTGGATTTAATGTTCGTAATTATGTCAGATGAAGAAAACAATGCGTGCAGTTCTGTGTTGTGTAACTTTCTCCATTCTCCTGTAACTTCATCCCTCTTAGCCCCAAATATTTTCTCAAGCACCTTATTCTCAAACACCCTTAACCTATGTTCCTCTCTCAAAGTGAGAGTCCAAGTTTCACAACCATAAAGAACAACCGGTAATATAACTGTTTTATAAATTCTAACTTTCAGATTTTTTGACAGCAGACTGGATGACAAAAGCTTCTCAACCGAATAATAACAGGCATTTCCCATATTTATTCTGTGTTTAATTTCCTCCCGAGTATCATTTATATTTTGTTACTGTTGCTCCAAGATATTTGAACTTCTCACCTCTTCAAATTTATCTTGAAAATCAAATAGTAATAGTAATAATAATAATAATAATAATAATAATAATAATAATAATAATAATAATAGTAATAATAATAATATTGCTTTATATGCCAGAGATCTGCATTTTCTTACGTAGAGACAATCCAACCAATGAATCAATACATTTATAAATAAATCAATTAAGCAAAACATTAATTAATTCATTGATTCGGCTATTTATTCCATTGTTGAACTAATTAATTAATTAATTCATTCATTCATTCATTCATTCAATCCTAGGCGTTTTCGTTCTATAAATCACTCATCTTCAAGTCATTAGTGATACACTCATTAATGAATCAATTCACACCATCAGTAGGCCTAATTGAATCATTAAGTTACATTTTTGTTGTAGGCCTACTCTACTTTGTGGAGGAGGATTGTATTTAATTTCATTGCACGAAGCGATTGATAAGTTCTCAGCCTAACATGGCAAGTCATAATGTAGTATATAAAAAACACGACCGCAGTACATTTTTAAAGTCTCTAATATACTGCAGACTACGTTTCAGCCCAATTTGTCGACCCTATAAAATCATGTCATGAACGGCATCGATATTTTCTAGAGTGCTCCAGTGGGCCCAGAAGCAGATCTTCCAACACAATATTCATCTTTGATCTTTGCTCCTCCTCTCTTAAATTCTGCAACCCAATTTTAAGGTTGCGTACGAAGGACAATAACCTCTTCCTTATCAGTATAAATTTCGGTGAATGATAATCATATCAAAAGTAAGTACTTTATCACCAACAGACACTCAATTTTATCGAAATTTAATTTTTATCTGACATAATTTTTAAAAATTCACAATATGGAATCGGCTAAACTTTTTATCACCAAACATGGCGTAACTATTTATCAAATAACATACTCTTTTCTATGGTAACCGCTTTCGCTTTTCTTTATAACGAAGGTCCAAGGCTAACTGCTTGTGATACCCTTGTACACTTAATTTCCTGATTTTAAATGATCGGAACATGTTCAGTTAGATTTATAAATGATGATAATTATTTATTATTGGTTGTATCAATCGTTCATCCTTCAATTTACTCTTACTTACTTACTTACTTACTTACTTACTGGCTTTTAAGAAACCCGGAGGTTCATTGCCGCCCTCACATAAGCCCGCCATTGGTCCCTATCCTGAGCAAGATTAATCCAGTCTCTATCATCATATCCCACCTCCCTCAAATCCATTTTAATATTATCTTCCCATCTACGTCTCTGCCTCCCAAAGGTCTTTTTCCCTCAGGCCTCCCAACTAACACTCTATATACATTTCTGGATTCGCCCATATGTGCTACATGCCCTGCCCATCTCAAACGTCTGGATTTAATGTCCTAATTATGTCAGTGAAGAATACAATGCGTGCAGTTCTGCGTTGTGTAACTTTCTCCATTCTCCTGTAACTTCATCCCTCTTAGCCCCAAATATTTTCCTAAGCACCTTATTCTCAAACACCCTTAAGCTATGTTCCTCTCTCAAAGTGAGAGTCCAAGTTTCACAACCATAAAGAACAACCGGTAATATAACTGTTTTATAAATTCTAACTTTCAGATTTTTTGACAGCAGACTGGATGATTAAAGCTTCTCAACCGAATAATAACAGGCATTTCCCATATTTATTGTGTGTTTAATTTCCTCCCGAGTATCATTTATATTTATTACTATTGCTCCCAGGTATTTGAATTTTTCCACCTCTTCAAAGGATAAATTTCCAATTTTTATATTTCAATTTCGTACAATATTCTCGTCACGAGACATAATCATATACTTTGTCTTTTCGGGATTTACTTCCAAACTTATTTCTTTACTTGCTTCAAGTAAAATTCCCGTATTTTCCCTAACCTCAATTCACTCATTCACTCGCTAATTTGATAGTTATTCATTCACTCGTTTAATCTTTGATCCATATTTACCTTTTGATCGACTATCGCTTTATCAACTGCAAAGATAAATAGCATCGGTCGAATTAACTATAGCGAGATGATACTATAGTCACCACAGTCAATATGTTCCCCACCGGCAAGCTTTGTCTTGGATATAACCATTTTCTTGCACGCATGTCAAGCAGTGTTGTCACGTTTTCGTTTCAAAGATTATCCAATTATTTTTATACCGACATTACTACAGTAATTTCTATCACCGGCATCCACTGTGAATAAATGTTAAGCTATAAGATAGTTTTTAATTAAAAGTGAAATTAAAATTATTAACCTTTTTAGTCCCCATCAATCAACTGGAGATATGACAACGTTGTTTTATACTCCACGTAGAGTTGACACGGAAATGCCATCTGGAAATGCTAACTCGTCATTAGTAGACATGTGTTAGCGCTTCTTGTGTATCTGAGAAGGCCTAATTAAGTAACAAACTCTTACCTTATTTCTTCAAAAGACGCCGTTTGACGGCATTAAATTCGCCAAGAATATTATATTTTGGCGAAATAAGACCAAAGATTCGCTGATTGCCTGACATTCACCTTAAGGGACATAGAATTTCAGACACTGACAATGTTAAATTATGTTTTACATGAGAAACTTTTTCCCAAAAAGTTTTGAAGCTAGACATTATTGCAGAACTCAGACTTGACTTTATGCTGAAACAGTAGCTTTTCTTTAATTTATTTCCTTATTGAGATATAATTTCCCCCCTTCGTACATTTTTTTCAACGATTTTCAGTTTATATTATCCCTCTATATATGGGTCATATGAGGAGACAATGAGAAAGACAGAAAATAGAAAATAATGGAGAATGCTAAGTTTGCAGTGAAAGAGCTACCATTTGACAAACACCATGTACTCCTGTAACATCTCCAAAATTTAACAAATTTCGAAAACATTCAAATGAACAATTCCTTAAAATTTCGGTTTTATAGAATAAATAGAAACTGAGAAAAGTTTCGTATTTTGTGTAAAAATTACAATTATGGATTATGAGCGCTAAAGTAAGGCACGGCATGTCCCTATCAAAATGTTACTTGGCTTTTAAGGGTTGTGGGTTCGAGTCCCGCCTCAGGCCCTATCCTGGGTGTTGTGTTTGTATTAGTGTAAATCCATATAACAAATCTTCCCATCAAATGAAAATCTTTTTCCCTCTGAAAACAAAATAGATAACTGGATTGGTAAACGGCCCTGGTCATCTAAATTAAAAAAATAAAAGTTAATATTTACATACATTACTTTCTCTCCTCAGAAAAACAAAAAGTTAACTTCGATATAATTTTAGAATAATTGTATGTGATGTACCATTTTAAGAATGAAAAATGAAAGCATAAATTAGAAAAATAAAAACTATATAATAATTTTCCGCCTAAAATACGAAATTTTATGAATAATGAAGGTTAAAATTAAAGCTTGTATACCGCGTTTCAGAAAATCGAAAAATTAAAAAGGATAAAATTCGAGTATATATTGTGTGTTACTCAGTAGAAGACGAGAGGAAGGATGCGACCTTAACTGTAGGTGCCGATTATTATAAACGCCACCCAGATAAGAATCCCAGTACCCATGCATAAAGATTTAGTAACAATATGGGTATGGAAATTAATAGAAACTAATGAGACAAAGACCTTGGTCATAGGAAGAAAAATAAAGAAGTTAAACTTGCGAATTCTAAATGAGGCAGTAGAGCAAGTGGACAGCTTCAAATACTTGGGGTGTACTATAAGCAGTAACATGAGCTGCTGCCAGGAAGTGAAAAGCAGGATAGGAATAGCTAAGGAAGCTTTTAATAGAAAAAGGAGCATCTTCTGCGGACCGCTGGAAAAATAACTAAGGAAGAGACTAGTGAAGTGCTTTGTGTGGAGTGTGGCATTGTATGGGGCAGAAGCATGGAAATTACGACGAAGTGAAGAGAAGCGATTACAAACATTTGAAATGTGGATATGGAGAAGGATGGACAAACAGAATAAGAAATGATGTGTTGGAAAGATTTGGTGAAGAAAGAATGGTGCTGAAACTGATAAGGAACAGGAAAAGAAATTGGATGGATCGCTGGCTGAGAAGAAACTGCCTACTGAAGAATGCACTGGAAGGAATGGTGAACGGGAGAAGAGTTCGGGGTAGAAGAAGATATCAGATGATAGACGACTTTAAGATATATGGATCATGGAGAAAAAGAAGGTAGAAAATACAGCAGGAAAGATTGGAGAATTCTGGGTTTGCAGTGAAGAACTTGTCATTTGGCAGAATACAATTTCATTCATTCATTCATTCATTCATTCATTCATTCATTCATTCATTCATTCATTCATTCATTCATTCATTCATTCATTCATTCATTCAGTGTTCTGAAATAAATCTGAATATATTTCGACTATTAGGCGTTGATAATCGAGCAATATTACCCATAAATACATTTATTCGAATTATTGTAACAGCTGTTATGAGGGATTCACAGGATATACGTTTTATGGGAAATTTATCCTTTCAAATACCTTTTAACATAAACTTGTTTATGTATTTCTAATTTAACATTATGAAAAAAAAATGGTATAAAAACTTTAAATTGAAAATGATAAGTAATCTATTATCAGTATTTGATCCATCAACAAGCATAATAAATTTGTCCAAAGGAAGATCTTTCACTGCAAATCCAGCTTTCTCCAATCTTTCCTATTTTCTGGCTTCCTCTTTGTCTCTGCATATGATTCACATATCTTAATGTTGTCTATCATCTGATGTCTTCTTCTGCCCCGAACTCTTCTCCCGTTCAGTAGACAGTTTCTTCTCAGCCAGTGACCCAACCAATTCCTTTTCCTCTTCCTGATCAGTGTATAACACTATATGTCAGTGATGTCAACTGATGCCCATAGGAGGAAGCGCGCGCTTTAGAGCCCAGGAGAGCCTGAGCGCTTTACAGCGGAAAGGAGAGAGACAGACGATAGAGGTAGTATATGCCGCTTGGTCGATGGCCAGCATTGATTCAATGGCTAAAGGGAAGAGAACTTATTAAAACTGTATCCATGTTAATTTTTAGATTTGTCTGAGAAGTATAAGTGCATTATAAGAATGTAAGTTTTAATTTTAAAGTTCATTTTAACACTTTTTTATTCAAAAGTATTTTCACTTTTTTCAGAAATAATTTTCATATGTTTGTTTAAACAGGTACTGAAATAATGTTCTCGAAATCTAAATATCGTAAATACTTTTCTTTGGAAAGTGTATTAATGTTTGAAAATGTTCGATGGAAAATATTTGTATATCGAACAAGAAATTAGAACATCAAAATAAAAGATATGTGCCTATGTGTTGGTAAACTGGCGTTATTAGGAACACGTTGTAATTTAATATTCTGATAACAGAAAGTTGCGCACCAATATCACCTAAAAGCATAATGCGATAAATTTTATTAATGAATAATTTTACCTTAAAACAACCTAGAAACTTTGAACTAAGCAACTAAATTTGTTTTGATTTATTTTAATAAAAGATACTAAAATTCACTTCTGTCAAAATCTGATTGAAATAAAACAGTTATTCTTATTCTGTATGGTTGTGAAACTGGAATCTCACTTTGAGATGGATTAGAAAATATGTTTTCCAGAATAAGGTTCTTAGGAAAATATTTGGGGTTAAGAGACAATGTTACAGGAGAAGGAAAAAGTTATTAAACAACAAGAGCTGCAGCATTCTTCACCTGACATAGTTTAGGACCATAAAATGTTTGAGATGGGCAATACATGTAAAACAAAATGCATTAGAGTGTATTGGGAGGCTAAATAAAACGTAGAAAATAAAAATGGTTTGATAAGCAATTGAAATCTTGCTATCAATGGCATTGCACATTCCTCCGTGTTCCTTAAAAGCCATTTGTAAAGATACTATAAATATCAATTTCAACTTATCATGTCATATTCAGTGTCTTTTTTTTTTGGGATGAAACTTTCTTTATGAATGATGTGTTTAATTCACTTAGTACAGTATAGTTGTAGTTATTGTGGAATTTGTGTGAATATTCCTTCTTTACTCTTTATTACAGTATGTTATTAACGTTTAAAACACAACTGCAATATGCTATTAGGCTAAGAAATAGGTGTTAGTACTTTTGTTTTACAGACAATATAGAAAATAACAAACAGAAAGAACCATATAAAAATAACGACATAAAATTTCACGTTCCGTTTGAAGTTTGTGCACCACTGTTTTCTTAATCCAACAGGCTGCTTATTCCTCCTAGCATACCTAGCCCTTAATGCCCGCGCACGACGTCAAGGTCAGAAAAATGCGCTTGCTTTGACATCACTGCTTTATGTCCTTTAATAACATAATTTATTCTTTAATTCAATTCACCATATTTCGCAAGAGCTCTACGTCTATCGGAACGTCATTCCATTTTCGGATGCAGTCGTAAGGGCTATCTCGTCCAATTTTTCTAATCTAGCTGGACAACATTCATTTTTCGACTTTTGATTTCTAATTTTTAGTTTATGTTCCTAACTGTTCAAGTAAAGGCAATGTGCGATCTTTCTCCCGGATATTTGTTTTACAGTATAAACTCGCATCTGAGAGGTTGAATCCAAGCTCCTCAGTCGCAATAAAGAGTGCTTTGTTTAAAGTCATATTAAGTGCTAGTAAATTGTTTTTCTTGTCTTCTTTGACATGGAATTTGTAAATTCAAGTATGTGCTTCAATATAATGTGTAAGTTAGCTAAATTACTAAATTAGAACATCCAATACGGCCTTTATTTCATATGAAGAATATTTATATAATTTTTTTCCATAAACTCTGGCTTTAACATGAGTTACAAAATACTAGCCGCTAGTTGCTGCCAAAATAATTGCATATTTATATTCCGACATCATTTCACGTGTGAAATATTGTTTGGTTGGTTGCGTATAGCTGCGAACCTAACCGGTATTAATTATTTTCAGTGGCGTGGCAGCTTTTTGAAGTTTGGTACAGGAGTAGTGCTGAATCAAGGAATAACGAGGTTTTAAATAATATTACAGCTCCATTAGGACTGAAAGACATTCCCAGTGATATTGAAAATAAAGCTAAGAACGTCATCAGCCATATTTCATCGAAAATTCTGTCCCGCTGGTTGAAGTACCATAGAAGTAAGAAAAGTTTTTAAAAATATAATGCTGACTGGGTAAATAATGACTTCAATTTTCATGAACAAATTTGCAATTGTTTTGTTTTTATGCCTGTGGATGCGAGATCTGAGCCGAGTAGGGGTAGTCCAAGAAAACTATTCAGTGAAAGCAGCAGTAAGAGCAAAAAAAGTAAAGTTCAAAATTTAATAGGAGACCTCAGTCCGGAGGAAATTTCTTTCCCTGCAGAATCAACTTTAAAAGCGGCGGGAAAGCCATATGCAGCAGACATTGTAAAAGAATTTTATTGTCAGAAGCATCTCCACAAAGAGCAACCAGAATCAGCAATCTTATCTTTAAAATTAAAAAGTGGCATTCAACATTTAATTTTTAAGGTGAAATTTATCTAGCCTGACGATTTTGAATCAAATTATTTAAAAAACGAGGGCCTTAGAGAATAAAATGTTTACTTTATCTGTAGTTCTGTTTATAAGTTGCATCAACTTTCAAACATTAATGAATATTTGAATTCCTAATTGTTATTGAAAGTAAATTTTCAGTGAAGTTAGGATAAGGGATATGTTTATATTAAATTTAAATAAATTTAATTATATTCATAATTATTAATTTACCCTATAAAGAGGTAGTTTTTCCTTATTTAAACATAATCAGAGTTTGTTGTAAAATTCAAATATTTTATTTATTTTTAAGTTGTTCATAAATTGTTTAATTAAATTATGCTAGATAGAAAAAATTAATTTTGTCTAAATTCACCAACTATAAAGTGTAGTTTTTGTACATAAACGTAATCAGGTTTGTAATCATGCCCACTTGCAGTTCTGTATATACATACACATACATTTATCTTTAGACTGTAAAAGAAATTTCGAAAAATTGAAGTCATTTAATTTCTTCTAAATGAGCAGAGAATAACTGAATTTACTACATCAAACGTAATCAGACTTTGAAACATTAATGATATCAAATACATTATCTTTAAGTTCTGTATAAAGTTTCAAGGATAGAAATTATTTAGAAATTTAAATATATTTAATTATATTCATAAATTAATCCCCTATAAAGGGTAGTTTTTTTCTTATTTAAACGTAATCAGAGTTTGCCCAATGATATCAAATACATTACCTTTAAGTTCTGTAAAGTTTAATTAAATTATGTTAGAAAGAAAAAAATTAATTTTATCTAAATTCATCCAACTATAAAGGGTAGTTCCTCCTCACATAAACGTAATCAGAGTTCGTAATGATATCAAATACATTATCTTTAAGTTCTGTATAAAGTTTCATGAAATTATGTTAGAAAGAAAAGAAGTCGTTAATTTCTTATAAATTCACCCCCTAAGAAAGGGTAGTTCCTCTCACACAAACGTAATCAGAGTTTGTAATGATATCAAATACATTACCTTTAAGTTCTGTATGAAGTTTCATGAAATTATGTTAGAAAGAAAAGAAGTAAGTAATTTCTTCTAAATTCACCCCCTACGAAAGGGTGGTTCCTCTCACACAAACGTAATCAGAGTTCGTAATGATATCAAATACATTACCTTTAAGTTCTGTATGAAGTTTCATGAAATTATGTTAGAAAGAAAAGAAGTAATTAATTTCTTCTAAATTCACCCCCTACGAAAGGGTAGTTCCTCTCACACAAACGTAATTAGAGTTCGTAATGATATCAAATACATTATCTTTAAGTTCTGTATAAAGTTTCATGGAAATCTGTTACTTAGAAGAGAAGTTATTAATTTTGTCCAGCTTGATTAAGGAAATTGCACACTGTGCGTCGTATCCTTTAATTGCTCGTATATTGACACTTGCCAAGTTTTACAAGCTGGCAGAGACTGAATTGTTTAACACAGATACGAGGCGCGGTGGCCGAAATCCGAAGAGTGGCTATTGTGTTCCCTCGCGCTATACTCAGCCGGAGTTCCGTCTCCCCCCGCCGCAGGTGGATGGACTACTTCTGCTGCGCGCACGCCCCTGTCCGCGGGAGGGGGGGCCTTCCTGTTTCTTCCATCCGCTGTTATTTACGTGCAACGGAACAGAATCTGAATAAACGAGTCACGTCCCGTTGTCCGTCCCATGTCGTCACGCAAGCAGCAGACGGAGATTTATAGTCTGGACTTCACGTACGGTACGGGGCCCACATTAAAGCTCACGGCCCCTTCAGCGACTGTCATACTTGGCATTTTCTTCTTCACACACTCATTCTTTTCACACACTCTTTCCGTTCATCTTCTTTCTTCTTCCATCTTATTCTCTTACCACAAACTACTTCTTCGTTTCCTGTGCCTCTTCATTATTCATTCCCTTTTCCTTCTTTCACTAACCAACTCCGCCTTATGTCTACTGGTTCTCCCTCACTTCTTTATAAGTATTCTCTACAACTAATCGTAAACCTATCTCTAATTTTTTTTTTACTTCCTCCTATATCTTCTCCAAGTACTTCTAAATCTACGTACTTCATTTTTTCTCCACTTTCTTCTATATCTTCTACTCAAACGTTTTCTCCTTCTCCACAACCTTCTTTCTCCTCTACTCAAATTACTTCTACACCTGTTTCTGCAGTTCTTTCTATATATTTTCTTCCTCCACTTCATCTATTTCTCTTCCTGCACTTTTTTTAATGTGTTCTCCTTCTATAATCCTCATTCGCTTCATGTCTTTCTACATATTCACTCCATCCACTTCCCATCCACCATCTAGTTCTCCTCTAAATCATCCACTTCTCGTCCTCTACTCCGTTCTCGTCCTCCACCTCATCTATTTCTTGTCCTCCACTTCATCTACTTTTCGTCCTCCACCTCATCCGCTTCTTGTCCTCCACCTCATCCGCTTCTTGTCCTCCACCTCATCTACTTCTTGTCCTCCACTTCATCTACTTTTCGTCCTCCACCTCATCCGCTTCTTGTCCTCCACCTCATCCGCTTCTTGTCCTCCACCTCATCTACTTCTTGTTCTCCACTTCATCTACTTTTCGTCCTCCACCTCATCCGCTTCTTGTCCTCCACCTCATCTATTTCTTGTTTTCCACTTCATCTACTTTTCGTCCTCCACCTCATCCGCTTCTTGTCCTCCACCTCATCTATTTCTCGTCCTCTACCTCATCTATTTCTTGTCCTCCACTTCATCTACTTTTCGTCCTCCACCTCATCCGCTTCTTGTCCTCCACCTCATCCGCTTCTTGTCCTCCACCTCATCTATTTCTTGTCCTCTACCTCATCTATTTCTTGTCCTCCACTTCATCTACTTTTCGTCCTCCACCTCATCCGCTTCTTGTCCTCCACCTCATCTATTTCTTGTTCTCCACTTCATCTACTTTTCGTCCTCCACCTCATCTGTTTCTCGTACTCCACATCGTCTATTTCTCGACATCCATCTCTTATATTTCTCGTCTTTCACCTCATTTACGTCTCCTTCTCTACTGCATCTACTTCTCCTCCTCCACTTCAACTATTTCTTGTCTTCTACTTCATCTACTTTTCATTCTTTACTGCTTCTACTTCTCATTCATCTACTTTTTCTCCTCCACTCATCCGTTTCTTGTCCTCCACCTCATCTATTTCTTGTCCTCCAGATCATCTACTTTTCGTCCTCCACCTCATCCTTCTCGTCCTCTACTTCATCTAATTCTCGTCCTCCACTTCGTCTGCTTCTTCTCCATTTCACCTCATCCGCTTCTCGTCCTCCACTTCATCTATTTCTTGTTCTCCTCTAATCTCCATTTCTTCCTCCACCAATCCAGCTTCTTGTCCTCCAACTCATCTATTTAAGTCTGAAAAATGGGAAGGCAAATTTCAATTCTTGCTCTCAAATTTATACATTTCGAACTCCATCATCCGCTTCGGATACATCTTAGTAAACTGTCCTCATCAATTTCTCGTTTTCATTTTTCTTGTCCTCAATTCAGATTTACTTTTGTCCATGATCCGACTAACTTGAATAATTCCACCTTATCTATTTCTTGTCCTCCACTTCATCTACTTTTGAAGTCTTCCACCTCATCAACTGATGGTGTCTCCACCTCATCTATTTCTTATGTCCTCCAGGAAAACCATCACTCCAGTAAATTCTATTTTTTTATTTTAATCCAGCGCATATTTTGTTATTTTTAGAGCATCTATCTCGGTTTTTCAGTCCGTACTTCATCTAATTTTCGTCCTCCACCTCACCCGTTCTGTCCTCCACCTCATCTATTTCTTGTAAAAACCTCATCTATTTTTTCCTCCACCTCATTTTTTCCTCCATTTATCTAGGTGCTTGTCCTCCACTTTCAAAAATCTACTTTCGAAAGTCAAACTTTTCCGTATTCTTGAGCTCCAAATTTAGCGTATTTCATAAAAATAAGCCATCTACTTTCAGCCTCCAACTCATCCGAACCATTTCCTCCAGAACATCTATTTCTTGTTCTCCATTTCATCTGACATTTGTTCCACCTTATCTGTTTTTAATCCTTATTTTTATTGTACACAGAGAGACAGATAATCTGATTTTACTTACTTTTAGGCTTTTTGCCCATTTGTAAAAATGTAAAAAATATTGAGAAAAAACCTTGCATTATTAAGAGGGATTCGGCATTGTTTGGTTAGTGGTACGGCAATAGGTTTCGAGGGTATTAAATAGGTTATTTTCACACGCCTAGACTTGAACTGCGCTGTACCGCACGCACTGCCCGAGAGCTGAAGATAAGCGAGCATTGGGCGTCATTTTACTCCTGTGTTTATGAAAACTTGTGATAAAGCTAGCACACTCATGACTGCTAGACGACACATCATGTGTTTGTCTCCTGGCCTTGCTTGCCTCGGCTAGCTCCCGCCTCACAGTCAGCTGGTTAGTTCACGCGCGTACTATTTATTTTCTTTATTTGATATTTTCAATACTTTCTTATCAACGTGCCATCAGTAAAAAATATGTGTTTATTTGTACTTTCAATAAGGAATCTAACTATATATTTTTAAAATATTTTTTCCTAAGCAAAGGCGTCTTAATGAAGAAAAATCTAAATTTCTCCATTTCCATAAAAATAAGAAAAACTGTTTACATGTCAATATAAACTTTAATATCTCAGCATCAAAATAAACCATGATTTTGATCATTGGGTGAAAGGGTTTCGGAGCTACAACAGTTTAAAGTTGCAAATTTTTATGAAAATACGATAAATTTAAATATTTTTAATTTAAACACTATGGAGTTCTGGTGCCTCAAACTTTGCACAAAGCATTGTATCAGAGTTGTCAAAGGACAGAAAGAGTTTCATTGTATTTAGAAATTGTAAGGTCAATTTTCTCTATATTTCGGTCTATTTGAGATGGAACAGCTCGTATGAATGCGCCCCCTAGGGATAATTATTAAACGGAATGCCAAAAAATTCAGTAGCCTAATGTTATTCACTGTGTCCCAATTGAAAATGTACTACATTTTTGTCTCGTAGCTTAATTCCACACGCCTTCATTGCATGCATATCCAGTCCTCACTTCAGTCAGGTCGTAAATTTGTCCATACAACTAAAATACTGCATTGTGACCATAAAACGATAATATAATGGACTTCATATTGTTTAAGTGGTTTGCGTGCAATAAAATTAATTAAAAGAAACTTTCAGGAGGATTAGATAGCATGTCGTGTTCTTTGTCATTGAAGATAAACCTCATTCCATTTAAGTAAAAAGTATATCCACGTTTTATATGGATTAAAAGTGGTCTATAATCAAAGTTTAACTCAAATTTTCGCGAATTTGAACTATTTCCAAGATTTTTTTCTTTGCCATAAAAATAAATAATTGATTTTATTGAATTTTAAACTCGCAAGGCGATTTTTCGAAAAGCAGAATTTTAGGTTTTGAACCTTGTGTTGAGATTTAATATCTCAGACGTTTCGACACAACTTAAATTAGAGTGATCTATCATAAATATTTTATCGCGCAAGACCTGACGTCTCTATTTCATTGTACCTGTTATGACAGAGTAGCATAAACAATTAGATCAAGATAGATTAAGCGATCTTTCAGACCTTGGACAATACAACACTGTCCATGGGACCTGTAAGTTCTTCTGGAACGTCAGGGATGTTCAGTTTCAACACTGGCTGGGGACCTCAAAACTATAGTAATTTGTGTTTTTCATAAATATATGTGCAATTTCTGTCGTCTCTACCACTGAATACAGTTCACCATTTCGTTTATATGACGTCATTCCATTTTCGACCAATGAAGTGTAATGAAATTTTGAATTCCAACCAATCACAGACAAACATCGCGATAATTTCTGCAGCTAGATTTATCGCTATCTATTTATCGTATGGTCGTTCTTTTGTTTAGTTGGTGTCGCCAACTGTTTCCCCTTAAATCGATGAGCATGAATCCATTAAGATGAATCTACACGGTTGAACTTTTCTCTCAACTTTAAATCAATGAATGCAAGATTGATATTTAATATTAATTAATATATTTACGCAATGAAGATGACGTTTAAAACGGCGCACCATGTAGACACAAAATCTTCATGCATCTTAATTGAACCCTAGATCATATATGTAGATATGATCTAGGATTGAACGTACGTTTTAAACTTGATTCTTTCAATATTCTTCACAGATTGCGTGTATACGCGCATGGAAAATCTTGTCAACAAACATCACTCAAACAAATGGAGTGCTGCAGGGAGACCCCCTCAGTCCTCTATTATTTAACATCGCCACCCACGACGTCGTAAAATCAATAAGAGAAGAATCTACAGATGTCAAGATCTATATCTATGCCGACGACATGGTCCTGGGATCTCATGACAGGAGTGAACTCCAAAAGGCAACCTACGCGCTGGAAAAGTGGGCTGACCAAAATGAGCTGGAGATAAACATGCAGAAAACCGAACACATGATATTCAGGAAAGGGGGGAAGATATCCCAAGAAGACAAAATCTTCCTGAAACAAGAACCTCTACAAACAGTAAACCAGGCCAAATACCTCGGACTGACCCTACAGACCACAAGAAATTCATTCAGGGTACACACCAAGCAAAGAGCTACAGCAGCCACAAAAGCCATTCATGACATCAGAGAACTAACCAAGCTATCTCTCAAAACAGCGATGATCATCTTCCACACCAAGATAGTCCCCATACTTACATACGGACTAGATCTAACGTGGGACAAACTGCGCACGAAAGACCTCCATACCCTAGAGAACGTCAAGGCTCGCTTCTTGAAGGCTGCACTAGGAGTATCAAAACACACTCTATCCAGGCTGGTGTACGTGCTCGCCCACGAGACCTTCTTGATAGAAGAAATCAGAACAAAACTCGATCTGCCCTCCACTTCCAACTGGAAGAAAGTACTAGACGAGAGGATAAGGAAGAGGGAAGACATCTGGGAGGATTTCTACACAACGGAGGCCATGATAAACCGGACCTGGACAGACACGAACCAGAAGCTCCGCCACTTCGTGACATCGCTGGCGGTTCATGGATACCACCACAAGATATGCAGAATTCAGTCTTTCCACGAACCGGACGACAACTGTGTGTGTGTCCTATGCAACAAGACATGTGATAGATACCATATCCTAGTCTGTGGGAATCGGCAGCTATCAGTCATTAACTTTGTTCAATCCAAGTGACTTTCATTTATGCACAATTTGTGCGCTTTATTATTATTATTAAAATTGAACTGTGTAGATGCAGCTTTAGTCCTGTTACACACTACAGTGAGATATAGCTGTCTCCACACATATTACACAGTTCTTAGTTCTCGGTGTAGTGTACAATGTAACGATGAAGTACTGAATAAAGTACGAAATTCTACTTCCACATCTACATCTTCATGTTCTAATTCCATGTCCATTGTAGGCTATCTCAAGAAAATTACACTCCTTCATTCAGATTTGATAACTGCGTTTTCAACAATTATTGATTTAATTAATGTATTAATCAGGTTACTGTAATTATATATAAAATTTTAAATCAAATTATGATTTCAGCAGATAATGAAAATGTATTTATGTTATAATAATAAGAGAAAAGTGCAGTACATGTAATTAACATTGCTAAACCTGTTTTCGCTTTTCGCAATTGGCATTACTGAATAATAACATCGAATTTCTTTATTGCAGTAATCGATATTCATCTATTTCAACTTCACAATGTCTGAATAGGTTAAGTATTCGTAAATGTACAATTATTAAGATTTTGTAACCGGATTTTAGAGATATATTTACGTTTTTATTTTATTCACGAAATAGTCCTAGTAAATGTCACTCGAGGTCTGAGATTTCCCAGATAAATCTCAGACTTCTCGTGACATTACTACAGATTATTTTGTTTTATCCTGATACGGATGGTAGTAATTTTGGACCTAGTATTTAGCCTACTCGCTTATTAGATCCCTCGCATATAAGACCCCATCACCTTTAACAGCAAAATGTAAAAACAATATATCTGCATATTGGATTCCTTTTATACATAGGTGCGTAAAATATAGGTCTCTAGGTTTGAATTCCCGTCTAAAACTTTTGCATAGTAGTGTACATTATCAATCACAAATGCTCATGGAAAGACTGCAAGGTAAAACTCTCATCTGCAACCACCATCTGTTCCGTTGTCCCGTTATAATAATAAAATTATGTGATAATAATTAATTGGTTGTGTATGGGAAGTATGTTATGGAGGATTATGTATGTCTGTAGCTCGCTTCTTTTATGGCTTATTCCGACATATGCCTCAGAGATTCAGTATTACTTACTTACTGGCTTTTAGAGAACCCGGAGGTTCATTGCCGCCCTCACATAAGCCCGCCATCGGTCCCTATCTTGTGCAAGATTAGTCCAGTCCCTACCATCATAGCCCATCTTCCTCAAATCTATTTTAATATTATGCTCCTATCTACGTCTCGGCATCCCAAAAGGTCTTTTTCCCACCGGCCTCCCAACTAACACTCTATATGCATTTCTGGGCTCACCCATACTTGCTACATGCCTTGCCCCTATCAAAAGCTCAGATTTAACATTCCTAATTATGTCAGGTGAAGAATACAATGCGTGCAGTTCTGTGTTGTGTAACTTCCTCCATTCTCCTATAACTTCATCCCTCTTAGCCCTAAATATTTTCCTAAGCTCCTTGTTCTCAAACACCCTTAACCTCTATTCATCTCTCAAAATGAGAGTCCAAGTTTCACAACCATACTAAGAACCGATAATATAACTTGCGTAAATTCTAACTTTCAGCTTTTTTTAACAGCAGACTTGATGACAAAAGCTTCTCAACCGAATAATAACAGGCATTTCCCATATTTATTCTGCGTTTAATTTCTCCCCGAGTGTCATTTATATTTTTAATGTTGCTCCAAGGTATTAGAGAGGTTTGTGTAGAGGTTTACTAGGTATAACCACGAAAAATCAAAGGCTGCATAAGTATATCAATTTAAGAGATGAGTTAATTGCCTAAATGGTTATTCTGAACATTTTACCTTAGAGCATTGTTTTGGCCATGGTCGAAGTTTATTTCTACATTGTCTTATATAATTATCATATACATTTTTCGAATGGAGATTTATCAACAGTAATCTCACTAGAGTTTTTGATTTATCTAGAGGAAATCAAAACTCCAGTGGGATTTAATTGACTATTACACGATTAGAAGAAAGTATATAAAGATTAGAAGTAACAAAGTACTCCAATACAATAAAATATTAATTGGCTTACGAAAATACAACTGTCTTCAAATGTATTATTGTACCATCTCAACATTACGCTAAATGTTATATTTAGCTGTTTTCTTGTTATCAGTTGTGCCAACTATGGAATCTTCATTGAACTCTGTGGACGGTTACTGGTCAAGAAGGCTTTGTTGATTCAGTTTCATTTTCATTAAAACAGTTGCATTCCACTTCAATTATCCTGATCCCAGTAAACAACGTCACTTGACAGATGATTTTCAATAGATCTTAGTATCAAACAATCTCTGATACGTGACTATCCATAATATCATATAGCAGAAGCTATAACAAACATAACCTAAATAATATAAACAAGTGTTAGAAAAGTTTTAATTAGGGATGATGAAATGAACAAGAAACGTTTTAATTAACGATGATGAAATAAGAAATAAACATGAATAATTTTAAAAGAAACAGTTATTGAAAGTACAATGTTCAAATTTGAATGTTTTAGTGGTTGGTGGTTCAGTTGATGTTATATTAGAGGTGTGTGTACAAGAAGTGGAACTCGTTGATGTACATGGTGTATCCCTCAACTTATTCAGGATTTCCGAATGGTGCTCTTCATATATGACCAGTGATCTTTATTAATTCTTGTTCTTGAATGCCAATGCGAGTCATATTTGAAAGTGCTGTGCATCGACTGGAGTGGTTTGTAATTTTCTGTTTTTTGACGTCCAGACCAGTGCAGTTTGAAATGTTGGCAAACAAAGAAACAAATGCTAGGTTAGTGAAAAAAATAAACAAATGCTAGGGACGCGATAAAATTAAACAAATGCTGGGGACGCGATAAAATTATGCGATAAGCAGCCATGATTGGTTGAAAGACGACCTTTCGTACCGTTTTATTGGTCAAAAGTAGTGTGACGTAGTAAAAGTGTAATAATCAATCTAATTTCGGATTAAATATCTACAAATTCTACTAAAGGCGATAAACGGTGATAGTGTAATGATGGATCAGTTATGGAATATGAATCATATGAGGACCGAAATTACTTACTTACTTACTGGCTTTTAAGGAACCCGGAGGTTCATTGCCGCCCTCACATAAGCCCGCCATTGGTCCCTATCCTGAGCAAGATTAATCCAGTCTCTATCATCATATCTCACCTCCCTCAAATCCATTTTAATATTATCTTCCCATCTACGTCTCGGCCTCCCTAAAGGTCTTTTTCCCTCCGGCCTCCCAACTAACACTCTATATGCATTTCTGGATTCGCCTATACGTGCTTCATGCCCTGCCCATCTCAAACGTCTGGATTTAATGTTCCTAATTATGTCAGGTGAAGAATACAATGCGTGCAGTTCTGTGTTGTGTAACTTTCTCCATTCTCCTGTAACTTCATCCGTCTTGGGCCCAAATGTTTTCCTAAGCACCTTATTCTCAAACACCCTTAACCTATGTTCCTCTCTCAAAGTGAGAGTCCAAGTTTCACAACCATACAGAACAACCGGTAATATAACTGTTTTATAAATTCTAACTTTTAAGATTTTTTGACAGCGGACTGGATGATAAAAGTCTCTCAACCGAATAATAACAGGCATTTCCCATAGTCATTCTGTGTCCAATTTCCTCCTGAGTATCATTTATATTTGTTACTGTTGCTCCCAGATATTTGAACTTCTCCACCTCTTCAAAAGATAAATTTCCAATTTTTATATTTCCACCTCGTACAATACTCCCGTCACGAGACATAATCATATACTTTGTATTTTCGGGATTTACTTCCAATCTTATCGCTTTACTTGCTTCAAGTAAAATTTCCGTGTTTTCCCTAATCGTTTGTGGATTTTCTCCTAACATATTCACGTCATCCGCATAGACAAGCAGCTGATGTAACCCGTTCAATTCTAAACCCTCTCTGTTATCTTGGACTTTCCTAATGGCATACTCTAGAGCAAAGTTAAAAAGTAAAGATGATAGTGCATCTCCTTGCTTCAGCCCGCAGTGAATTGGAAACGCATCTGACAGAAACTGACCTATAGGACTGAAATTACTCGAGGATAACCTTCTTCACGATGTCATCATGCACAGAGATCTCACAGGATCTGCTTGGATCTGTTTTGGTGAAAATCCGTCAACTCAGTGAAGATGCAGACAGAGTTTAATGTATAAGTAGGATTCCTCTCCATGACAATGAGGAGAAATGTAAAAACTTTCACCTGCGGAGGAATGATTGATTGGTACATGTGGGAGGAATGTGACGAGCGGGCCAGGTTCGTCTCCTCTGCCACAGGCGTTCGCGTAAGTCCATTATTAATCAGACTTGCAAAGAGGACACGTTTGTCTGCATTCCACCATTCGAAGCTAGATGCTGAATTTTGGTAAGATAGTAGGGACTCCATAAGTTTTATCATCAACAGAAACTACTAGAGAAATGACTCTACATTAAGAAAATACACGTTAGAAACCCAGTGAAAGCAAGTGAACTTATAGTCACGAACAGCGCTTTTCAGAACTTTTGATATCTCCTCATATTATGATCCATATATTTTATCGTCTGATATTTTCTTCTGCCCCGAACTCTTCTCCCGTTCACCATTCCTTCCAGCGCATTCTTCAGTAGGCAGTTTCTTCTCAGCCAGTGACCCAACCAATTCCTTTTCCTCTTCGTAATCAGTTTCAGCATCATTTTTCCTTCACCCACTCTATTCAACATAGTTTCATTTCTTATTCTGTCTGTCCATTTCACACGTTCCATTCTTCTCCATATCCACATTTCAAATGCTTCTAGTCGTTTCTCTTCACTTCGCCGTAATGTCCAGGTTTCTTCCGCCATACAATGCCACACTCCACACAAAACACTTCACTAGTCTCTTCCTTAGTTCTTTTTCCAGAGGTCCGCAGAAGATGCTCCTTTTTCTATTAAAAACTTCCTTTGCCATTGCTATCCTCCTTTTCACTTCCTGGCAGCAGCTCATGTTACTGCTTATAGTACACCCCAAGTATTTGAAGCTGTTCACTTGCTCTACTGCCTCATTTAGAATTCGCAAGTTTACCTTCTATATTTTTCTTCCTATGACCATGGCCTTCGTCTTATTTGCATTTATATTCATCCATACTGCTCACAGCTGTCATTTAGCATGATAGAATACAATTCTGTGGCCGAGAGGAAAAAGGTCTTAAGTAAAAATTTTATACTTTTCAGGAGAGCAGTAGAAAGATTGAAATTGGTGTCAATTATAGAGTTTCTTAATTAGGAGGTTTTTCTTGGATATTATTTGTTTATATTTCTTCTAAAATAGGTAATGTTGTTCATTTAACAATTTTCTTGATTATTTCCAAAAATAGCCGCACTTAAGCCCTTTTAAGACTAGAAGCCAAACTGAGTACAGAAGGGACTATTTAAACATAAGACCTTTTTCATGTCAAAATAACTGAGAAATGTAAATTATTAGGAATGCAAAATGGGTCTTAAACAATTATAGGACTGTTTACCCTGGTGCTTAAAGTTTTAAAAGGAAAGAGCACCAGTATGTGATAAAATGGTTAAAATACAAGTTAGACCTTTTTAATAGGGAAGCATGGAAAGTAAACATGTGATGTTTGTAAGGAATAAAGTATTAAATATTCTTAAGTCCTTTATTCTGTGTGTGCTCGATTCAAAAAGTACTTAGGACATTTGGTAACGCTCTATAAATCCAGTCAGGAGTCTTATTTGACTTTAACCGTTTTACCAGATTGTAGAGAATTGTTTCCGCTTTCAGAATATATAAAAATCTCATTTTCACAAAAAATTGACTTCAGACCTTTTTCCTCCCGGCCACAGAATTACTTCAAATCGTATCTCACATATTTGTATTACTTCTAGCAGGTTATTTTATGACGATGTATCAAGCTACTAGGTTATTTGACTGGTAATAGCAAGATGGTATTTGGGAAGTTGAAACCGATGATTCGTTATGGGATCATCTGACATTACCTTACAAGTGAGGAAACCAGATAATCAATCAGCCTAAGTGGAAACGAAGCCACGCGAACACAGCTCTGGATCAATAGCCTGACGCGCTACCGCTTGAGCTACGCTATATTGATATCATTATATTTTTTCTTACGTTAAAGTCTTAAGGGGAGAGGATGGTATTTTTGGTGAAAAATGAGTAAATTAAAAAAAAATCTTTAAAATACTCTGTTATATGTGTGGAATGCATAGCATAACATTTTGTGGGCATTTGTGCTCTTATCGGATGTTGAGTCGCCATTTTTAAACTTTCTGCGTTATGGATTTTTAAATCACTCGCCCACTTTTATTGTTGTTTCCGGTAAATTAAATTTTCAAATTTTTTTAAATACCCTTTGATATGTGGAATGCATTGCATAACAATTTGTAGGTACAGGGACATCATTTTATTTTTACTTGCATTTTTATTGACCTGTCATTTTTAATGTACTTCTCCCACCCCTTCACTAATGTCCTTGCACCCCCAGACATCACAAACTTACGGCCGCTGTTGCATTCAAGTCTTCATTGCAGTGAAGTAAAATGCAGTGTATAGTCTGTTTCATAAATATGATTGCAGTTTTCATGAAGAAAGAACCTATATTAATAATATCGTACTAAAAACGTTATTCTGAAACGATCAATTTTTTCAAATATGATTTCAAAATTTTTAATAATATGCGTACTTGCAATTGAAAATTGTTATTGCATTGTAATGAGCGGCAAATTTTCAGCAACTTGTTTAAAAATTCAGATTAGCTTTTTTGAATTGAGGTGGCTAGAAGCAAAGGAATGCTAGTGACATTTGTAATAACATGAAAAAGTGCATCCAGTGTAAGCAAAAGTATCTAAAATTTTAGTGGCAAAGGGATATTTTAATCGCATCGCACATTAAAATTTAAATAAAAATTTCACCGATTTTACGAAAGCTTAAATATTTAAACCCCATTTTCTCAAAAGTAACTTTTATTTACAGCCCTTTACTTATGACCCCTCAATTTAAATGCACTTAATTGTTTTACACCAAACAGGAAAACAGTTTTAAAAAAGTAGAACATTACATAACGAACATAGCCGCCTGAAAAGTTGAGTTTTGAAAAAAAAAATGTTACTACTCTACTGTATTTTGATAAATTTTTTCAGTCCGAAAATATGATCAAGCTGAAAATCGTAATATCACTACTTTTCTCTCCTCCTATACCTAGTAAAATGATTTGTTTACATATTGCACTAGTAACATCAAACTCCTGTAATGGAAGGCAACAGTGCTTCCGAGTATAGCCAGGTTAATGTTAAAAATGTTGGTAAAAAAAGTGTTGTCCCTGTATTTGTGTCCTTATCGGATGTTGAGACGTCATTTTTGAACTTCCTGCCAACTACCAATTTTTAAATCACACGCCCGCTTTTATCGGTTTCAGTAACTTCATTTTTTTACTACATTGCCAAAAAAATGGATATAATTTCTGAACTATTACAGAAAGGCATGAAATTTTTTCCAACATTCTTTAGACTATTAGGAAACGTTTCTCTGTAATTTTTAATTGATTTCATTTTAAAAACATTTCCGTTTGTTACATATGAAAGTAAATCAGAAAATTGTTATTAAATTTTAATTGTTTATTTTACAAACGTAGGGACTAATATCAAAATTCTGTTACAGACAGTTTGTAGAACACGCTTCTTCAAATACATTGCAAAAAACTGTTTGAATCTATCTTTAAAAACGGTTTAGAATATCGGTTTTAGTACAATCCTGCTTTGGGTATATTTTTTCAAATTTGGGACCCCCAAATAATTTTTTTAAATATTTTTATTTGGTTGAGTTGCCACAGCTATGAGCTCTCTACATACAAAAAATTAATATTTTACACCAAACAGGAAAAAGTTTTAAAAAATAACATCCTCTCCCCTTAAGAGACGCTCCGTGGTACATGAAATACATAAAATGCGTTTCCATGACTACTACGAGAATGGCTTCAATGTTTTTCAGTCCGATAAATATTATAATAACTGGAGAATTGAGAACTCGGTAAACCAAGTCGCAAATGTATTCCTAAGCAGGCCATTGGTCGCTATCCCCGATGCAAAGTAGTCTCTACCATCATATCCCACGGCGCGCAAATCCATTTTAAATTAACGCAATTGACAGCGAGGCAGTGATGCATACCACTGCGTGCGTGCCAGGGTTTGAATCCCGCCCACTACCAACTATCCTAATCAGTGCAATGCAACACAACCTTATTTCTATACCTATACGCTAAAAAATATGACACTTAAGGGGACACTCCACTAAAATGGCAACTTTTTTCCTAATCATTTTTTTTCATCCAAATTTACTAATTTCTAATTTATTCACAATTTACATTTGAAATGATACATACGAATTGATACCCGAAATGAGCTTTTCCCGCCGGCCTCCAGACTAACAGTCTGATAAATTTTACAGAGATCAATAATAATGCTGATGATAGAAATAATAGTAATAATAATAATAGATGATACAAAGTTACTAATACAAATTAACTCATTAATAATAATAATAATAATAATAATAATAATGATAATAACTTACTTACAAATGGCTTTTAAGGAACCCGAAGGTTCATTGCCGCCCTCACATAAGCTCGCTATTGGTCCCTATCTTGTGCAAGATTAATCCACTCTCTATCATCATATCCCATCTCCTTCAAATCCATTTTAATATTATCCTCCCATCTACGTCTCGGCCTTCCCAAAGGACTTTTTCCCTCCGGCCTCCCAACTAACTATCTATATGCATTTCTGGATTCGCCCATACGTGCTACATGCCCTACCCATCTCAAACGTCTGGATTTAATGTTCCTAATTATGTCAGGTGAAGAATACAATGCGTGCAGTTCTGTGTTGTGTAACTTTCTCCATTCTCCTGTAACTTCAACCCTCTTAGCCCCAAATATTTTCCTAAGAACCTTATTCTCAAACACCCTTAATCTCTATTCCTCTCTCAAAGTAAGAGTCCAAGTTTCACAACCATACAGAACAACCGGTAATATAACTGTTTTTTAATTCTAACTTTCAGATTTTTCGACAGATAAAAGCTTCTCAACCGAATAATAACAGGCATATCCCATATTTATTCTGTGTTTAATTTCCTCCCGAGTATCATTTATATTTGTTACTGTTGCTCCCAGATATTTGAACTTCTACACCTCTTCAAAAGATAAATTTCCAATTTTTATATTTCCATTTCGTACAATATTCTTGTCACGAGACATAATAATATACTTTGTTTTTTCGGGATTTACTTCCAAACCTATCTCTTTACTTGCTTCCAGTAAAATTCCCGTGTTTTCACTAATCGTTTGTGGATTTTCTCCTAACATATTCACGTCATCTGCATAGACAAGCAGCTGATGTAACCCGTTCAATTCCAAACCCTCTCTATTATCCTGAACTTTCCTAATGGCATACTCTAGAGCAAAGTTAAAAAGTAAAGGTGATAGTGCATCTCCTTGCTTTAGCCCACAGTGAATTGGAAACGCATCTGACAGAAACTGACCTTTACAAACTCTGCTGTACATTTCACTGAGACACAGTATATTTTTCAATATGTTACCTACCGGAACTGAGAAATTTTTCATACCGTCAACAAAGAACAAGAAGCAGAGTTTTTGCTATTATGAAAGATAACTTCAAATTAAACTTATTCTCAAAGACTTAATTTTATTGTGGAGCGACTAATCACATAAATGGTACACTACGTTATCCAACGGTAACTTGACAACCTTATTTTTTTAACGACATCTAACGAATTTCACTTGCTCTTGATGACAGCAGTGACATTATTGATACAGCAAAGCTTGAGATTTCTATCCGCTAGATTGATTAACCCTCGGTCTATATCTGCTATGGAAAAACGTACTCTATACCTGGGGTCATTTTTGACCCTGGATAGATTTCTTTCAACTAACTTGAAAATAGGAAGTTGTAAGGATAATTATTGGATAATTTATGTATTTTGGTATTTATTCAAGCGTTTCCACATCAGACTATGGCATTATAGAGGAGTATTACTTCTCATTTTCTGTGTTCACATTCACTTATGTCAAAAGAATTATGCAGTGTTGATAACAACAAGACGGCTTTCAATCTTTTCAGCACGTAAGCGGCCACAAGAGTATTTTGTGTATAGCCAATATTTCTAGGAGGTTGCTTACGCTGTGGTGATGGCTGAGTAGCATAGTTCAGTTGTCCATTTCTTGATGTAAGTAAATGTGTCACTAATACATTGACGTTATCATCTGCATCAATAGAATCAATATCTATTTCGTCTTCAACTTGAATATCTTCCTGTCACATCTACTTTCGCAACACCGCCGTCGCTTGTCAAATCATTGTCACTTCACTATCACTGTGGTCTGCGTCTTTTAGAGCATGATTAAGGCTATAACCTTTCTGAAAATCAAAATTATAAATTATTATTTATAATAAAGAGAGAGACAAACCGACTTACTTCATCAGAAATCTACTGCAAACTGAAAACAGTTAATTAAACATTTTCAAATATCTCACAACAGTGCATCCCAGTTCAAGAAATATCAATATTTGATCTGTATTTGTCCCATTGTTGTCATAAAATACACCAAGAGCGAGACCAAGTAACAAATTCATTATAAAAATTAGTATAGCGTACTCTATACCTGGGGTCTTTGCTGACCCCATGTGATAAAAATGAAAAATAATGTTATACCGGTTATACTAGTATCATGACAATGTAACATAATTGTAGCCAAATGCTCACAAATAGCATATCTGGAACATGAAAGAGTTATGTCATCATTTGACATATGCATTTGTAAAAAATAAAGGAGTGGGGTCACAAAAGACCCCAGGTATAGACCGAGGGTTAAGATGTTAGTACGGGAACCACCAATGGTTGTAGTTTTCATGCCAAGTACCTTTCTTCCGTCTTCTTACTTCATAGGCTGTCTGTCGCATGTAATCACTGCAGCTCGAGTTTTGAGGTCACTGCTGCTCTACATACTTACTAACACAAGTAAAATGACAGACTCTGTAGTATCCTGGATCTTTGTTTACTACTACATTCTCTGTGTACTTCTGTTGTTTTTAAACGAATGACGATCAAAGGTCATATTACAGCTTGGCCCATATCTTAACAGATATTTATTTCCTGACACATGTTTATAGTTTCAATATATGCAACCTCCTGTAAAAATATGCGACCTGCTTAAAAAGTTTGTACAAGCTATGTCTTGGCCTCTGTTCCCTTTAAGGGTAGTAGGTAGTGATGCCTGTGCAATGAAAAAATTTCAGTACAAAAGTTCAGTTCAATATTTCTAGGCTTTTAGTGCTCAGAATGGAATAAAAATTTCCGTGCCTATACAATCAATCATTTAGAATTCAGTGGTATAAAAGACGACTAATTAGTTTTGTATCCAAGTGCAAAATAAAGGCCTTAACTGATAATCTGTTTTCTCAGTGTACCTCATTCTTCAAGTGCACATTACTTGCTACAATCTTCACTCATATACCCTGAGTTTTTTTTAAGTTATCTAGTAATGCATAATGTAAATTCTAAAGCAAAATTTAGTTAAATATATCACCCCTAGTGAAACAGAAAAAATATTGAACATTGTTTAATATTTTTGCAATTTCTTTCAATGCATATATATTTTTTTCTCGTGTTATGTATACGATATTCTTAAAACCGTAGGTCTACTATGTAAAACACAGGCTGCAGAAAACAATGTAAAAATTTCATGTAAATTGATTCAGTAGTTTCAGAGAAAAATGCACTAAAGTTTGAAAAATGTCAACTTATGGAAAACTGCTTTTAAAAAAATGAACATATGAACTACATGCACCTCCAAATTTAAAGAGGGCGCTTAACGGGCTTATCTGCAGAAATACCCCCACAATATTTTTATATTGTTTTAAAGAGCAAGCTTTGCACTTGTTTTTAAAACACAAAATAAAAAATCGGATTTTTGACCCTTAATCACTACCTGGTTCCCTTAAGTAACACAAACACAAATGTCATAAATAGACTTCATGGAATTGCCACGAGAATCGCAAAGTTTACTGTGCATGCGGTATGGACTGTATGAGAAGGGGGCGTGCAACGGATGGAGTATGCCTCTGATGTAAACACTGAGCAGTATACTGCGGTTACAATAAAACCTGTATCCTGCATTCAAGAAATATAATGAATGATCATTGAAGTAGGAAATGTCTAAACATGTAAATACACAGTAATTTTACTCGTCAGATATATTAACTCTTCAAATTTAATGTGAGATACATCATCCTTGAATAATTATGTGCATTGCAGTGAAGAGTTACGTGCATTTTGAGCGACTGCAAAGTAATCTCCTCCGATGGTCACTTAAATAGTTTTTATATTGGGAAAATGTCGTTCAACAACACACGATGTAATACGTATATATTTGAAGGACGAAAGTTCACTACTTTTTAGTACACCAACTTCAGATGTCTTGTCGTGACCTGATGGTACATCCTTTATAATACGAAGTTGTGAATAAACAGAATTTTTAACAATAATGTTTCTCAACTTACATTACAATTCTTCTGAAATTAATGAATTGTTATTTTGGATAACGGTTTGTGATACTTTATCCACTATATTAAGGGCTTCTGAGAGTTGTAGTTTAGACGATTCTAGTAGGATGATGCTTTTGGTCACGATTTTAAAATTAGAATCAATGAACAGAATATCTTCCAATAGCTGTTCAGAAGGCAATGATTTTACAGTTGCAACAGCGGAACTGTCTGTGCTATCCAATGCATCAATTACCTCCATTATTTTGCCGTAATATTCTGCATAATAATTAACAGCATCCAGCCACGTTCCCCAATGGGTCAAGACTGGCTGCGGGGGTAAGGGTATTCCAGGGGCAATTGTTTGTAACAGCAACACTCTCATTGTAGTATGTTTGATTGAATTCTTGTCTGCACTGAACAAATGTTAAGCTTTGACTATTCCAACCACAGTAATGCAAAAACAAGTGCTTACATAGGTATATATTAGCTGTAGCTGCTCTATCTATTGGACCGGTCACAACTTTTAACATGAACTGCTTATACTACGAGACCGGGCGGTCGCTCACCTCCTCTATACTACCGTACATCGGCAACCTGATTGCATGCTGCGTGTGGCAATTCAACGAAGTCTAGTCATAAACTATGAGGAATTATATTTGGAGTCGCAATTTTTTTTTTGGAAATATCTTGTATTATCCAAATTTTCCCATTCCGTAGTATGGAAATTCTGACGTCTTTCCCAGATAGGACTAATTCAATGAGTCTATCATAGAAAACTAGACGTATAAGGAAGTGACATGAAAACTCATACAGAGTGAGTCAAAAATCTTTAATGACTTTTTTTTTATACTTGTTGATGGGTCAAATACTGAAAATAAGTTACTTATCAATTTCAACTTATAATTTTTATATTAATTATTTTTTCTGTTAATAATTTAACTGGATATATGAAAAATAATTTGCAGAATTAAATAATATAAATATAATAGAGAAGAACATAAATAATATTAATCATCTTAAAGGTATTATTTGTGGAATAGAAAAATATTCTAGTGAATATTCGTTCTTAGGTTTGATATTTGTACACATATACAGATTTCATAACTTGAACAAACGAATAGCTGGTATAGTAAGTTGTGGGTTGACAACCATATTCGTGCTTCAACTGTTTTTCCGATGTCATGTCTTGTTCTTGTTGCTGTTTTGTTTTATTGCGTTGGGTTGCGTCTGTATGCAACAACTGCTAGTTTCTTGCAATGAATCGCAAATTAACCACGAAACAACGTGTTTTTGTACTACAACGTTGGTGGAAGCACAGTAAGAACACAGCACTGGTGATAGCAGACTTTGAGACAAGATTTCCTGATGTTTAACCGCCATCACGCCAAGCGATTAGAAACTTGAACAAATGACTTGAGCAAACGGGTAGTGTTACGGATCTACCGCGAAGTGAACGACCACGAACTGTTGGAACGGAAAAAAAAAAAAAAATGCTCAGCTCGTTGCCATGGATAAATATATAATAGGATGCGAAATTGCGGTCAGCACCATCTGGCGGCGGGGGGCTGAAATGAGATGATCAGCGCCCAACGTCGTAGGTGATGAACATTAGAACTACGTGTTGGGTACATTACCCAGAGTTCTCTATTTATCCGTTTGAGATATTTCTCGAGACTCGAGAGTCGAGGAGACGAGATGGCAGACAGAAACTTGCTAATAAGTGAACATAAAGTGATACTATGTGTGTGTATAAACAGTGATATTTATGGACGTTGTAAAAATTGTGTTGTTGAATGTATTGTTAAGTAATAGTAATATAATAAATTGAACTATCTCAGTAGTTCTTGCAGACTTTTCCATTGCGCTGTACAATAAATACCCAAAGAATACAATCCCAATTATCTAACCTTTTTCTTTATTTTTTTTTGTCTCTGGTTGTATTTTAATTGCGTAGTGAAAAATATATCGTCTCCTTTATCTTCCTGTTGGCTCCGGTAAGAATTTTCAGTAGAAGATGCTGTGAGGAACAAAAATGTAAATGTTTTATTTTAAATTGGGTTAGTTTTGAATATCGATGAGGGTGGGAGGGAATACTTTATGCACAGTTAAACATTTTCGTCACCAGGTGCGCTGCTAAATGCATGGAGTAATTAGTTACTCTTTTCGTTACTTGGTGCGCTGCTAAATGTAATAACGCCCCTCCTCCCAACAGGTGGCAGCAAGACAATTTCTACAACAGCGCTTCTAGTATGTGTTACGGAAAACTCTGTAAGTTTCGCATCCTATTATATATTCATCCATGTCATTGCCCAAGAGTTGTGTCAGCAGTCCATCTAAGTCACCAGAAGGAGATCTCACGAACTGGGGATTAATCGTTCCACTTTAAGAAGCCTATTATACGATGATCTGAAACTGAGACCATATCAACCAATTTGTGTATAGAGGAAGAGCCTCCATTTTGAACAAAATCTATAAAGGAATGTGTATCAAATGCAAATTGAATGTAATTAAATGTAATGAAGTGTTTGGGAAAAGCGACTTTTAACCCATCCTGTATTTAAGTATTTTAATACATTTCTAACGTCTGTTTTAAAGCATTCATAGTATGTAGAAGTAAAATTTCATTGAATCGATCTGTTCAGAGCAGAAGTGGTGTAAGTCAAAAATGGGTAATGAGGGTTAAAGTAAACATTCTGTAAAATACAGCGTAAAGTAGCAATTAATATTCAATTTATTTAAACTATTAGTAGTCAGTGGATAGCAAGAAGGCCATATTAATTGCTACTTTGCGCTGTATTTTACAGAATTTTTACTTTAAACCTCATTACCCAATTTTGACTTACACCACTTTTGCTCTGAACGGCTCAATTCCCAGTCCTTCTCTTCAGTTTTCTTAAATTTTCTGTCGTCGTTGGAATATCTGAGGTGGGACTCACAATAAACCGGGAACAGAAACGACAACGAGAAAGTAATTTTTTTAAATAAATGTATTTAAATTTTTGAAGTTGGTTAATCTGTGTTTATGTTGGCTGGCTTGTACTCATGAGAGAACGTAATTGGTCAATTATACACAAATAACATCAGAATGCGTAATATCGACTTTCCATATCGTTATTGACATACATATCGATATGCATAGCCGTTTACGTTCTCGGTTTATTGTGAATCAAAAATCTTCACGTTCACGTTCTTCTCTTCTCGTTCTCATTCCCGATTTATTATGGACCAGCTTTTAAGGTCCGTTCACAATGAAAATTAAACAAAACATAAGAGTTACCTTAAAAATGTAAACGTTACGGTAAAATAAAAAATGTCATACCATCATTCACGATGGGAACATAAACATAACAGCAAACATACTTGGTAACCATGGAAACATAACAACGACGCCATTTCCTCATATTCTGTCGTATACTTCAGCGCTCCACGATTGTGTTCTGTTTGCAAATCACGTAAGCATAAGCATAAAAATTTGGAGTTTGCAAACTTTCATGTTAACGTCTTACGGTAATGTTTAATGCAATACTTATATGAATCATTGTAAATGATCCCATTTGGTAGCCTGGGCGCAAATTTCTGTGTTTATGTTACGGTTATGTTTAATCTTTATTGTGAATGGGCCTTTAGTCTCTAAACAGCGACCAATTTTTGTGTCAAAGAATGTACATAATGAGAGCGTTTTTTAGCATGTTCCGGTTGCACACAGTTTAAATTCGCTAAGATTGAAATTCATATAAAAGTATTTATGCTCGACCATGCCTAAATGTAGTAATTATACACCTAGTAGTAGTAGTTTAATGCACCTCATTAAAGTACACCTATTCATTATAACTCAGTTGTTCAGCCAATGAGAAATTATCTTTGTACTGATTGTAAAACCGCAAGTATCGATTATTCTCGGATATGCAATCGAAAGACAATTAGCGAAAAGTCACGGAGGCTGGAAATCCAATACTGTCGCAGAAGGTTATGTTCTGTTACTATAATAATTAGCGTTAATTGTAAATAATATTCAAATAAATTCAATTTGTCATCTCGTTTTTCACTTCTAAATCAATTTCCAGGTTATATCAATATTAATGTTCATGTTATTCTCTAGATTATATAAAGGTCAGTGACATTCGTGTTTCGGAAAAAATCAATACTTTCGCGTCTGCGCACATCTCACAATTCAGGTCAGTTCCACTCCTCACTTACATAACCATAACATGAATACTTCTGAATAATTTCAAGTTAGAAATATGGTCGAGCATAAAAAGTCGTATGAAACTTGCCTATAATGGTAATTAAGACGCTCGTATGAAAATTATGAAACTCGCTTGCGCTCGTCCATAAACAAACATACTCGCGTCTTAATTACTTCCATTATAGGCTCGTTGCATAATGTACTATTATTAATAATGTGGTTTTAGTCCATTTACTAAGTGAAATGGAATTTTACTCATTTGAGCCACATGATTTATTTAGTTTTAGAGTCCTGTGGTAGCTGCAGCCCATGTATTGAGCGATTTCGTGAACTTAGCCCTCTCATTAAGGAAATTGATGATTTTAACCCACACATTAAGTAATATTGTGATTCTAAACCACTTGGTGAATTCAGTAGATAGATAGATAATTTATTTTGCAAAAAACATGTGAAACATGTATGGCATCGTCATATACAATTTAAAATACATTATATCATACAATGGAACAAATTAAGATACACGAATATTAAAAAACTCATCGACATCATACAATGGATTTGCCAATAATATAGTCCTAATTCGTGTCCTGAACACTCGGAATGGAAGATTCCTTATATCAACAGGTAGACTATTAAATAATTTAAAAGCAAAGAATAAAAAACTGTTTTGAGTATTACTGTATTTACATTTGTCAATATATAAATTTGTATTATTTCTTGTAGAATATTTATGAACAGAAGTACATGCTATGCAATTATTAATGTTATTCCGAATGTAAAGGAGACAGGCCAATACATACATAGACGGCAATGTCAAAATTTGCGACCTTATAAAAAGAGGTTTACAATGAGTCTTATTTGATAGTCCATAAATTAATCTTAAAGCCTTCTTTTAATATTAAAAGAGCTTGAGCAGAAGTATGGTGACCCCAAAGAATAATACCATAATTTAAATGACTTTGTATATGGCTATGAAATATTGTAAACAATACCTTGTTAGGTAAATTATTCCTTATCAACCTTAACATATATAGGCCTTTACTTCATTTCTTAGCAACATAGTCAACATGAGTTTTCCATCCCATTCTAGGCTCAAGAAAGATGCCCAGAAACCTAACAGCAGTATTACTAGCAGTAGTAGGACGATTAATACCAAAGTTTAATTTTTAACAGTTTTTATTTATTTATTTATTCTGGTTTATCAGTTTTGTTAAGGGTTATTCGCACTACACCAATCAACAACCCTACTTGATACATCAGCAAGTTCCATAGACAATATGTCACTATTTTTATGAATAGTATTAACTGCTAAATCATCAGCAAACATGAAAGACTCAGAACATCCATCCCTAATATAGTCGGGAAGATCATTAACATAAATAATAAACAATAAAGGTCCCAAAATTGAGCCTTGAGGCACACCATGTTTTAATACCTGATACTGTGACCTTTTAACATTTGCCAAAACAGATTGATGCCTATCATTCAAATAAGACGCTAAAAATTTTACACTAAGACCATTAAAACCATAATATTTGAGCCTAAGTAACCTCACGGTTCTTGACTTTTCTGTAAGGTTCTACTCCATTATTGAGTAACACGGTGAATCTAGCTCACTTACAGTGTTTAGTAACACCGTGTTTCTGCTTACTCATTCTTATTTAACTCAGTGTGGCACTCAAAACCGTAAAGCATAAAGATAAGAGATCCCTTCACCTTCGAGCAGTGGATCTCATTTTCAAGTGCCGTGATACTTTATAAACATGGAAAAATTAGAGCGCATAATCTTGATAAATTCTAAGTATAGGTTTGCGAACTATAAAACGAATATCACTCCTTTTATTTTACTTTCTGAATCAAGATCTAAAACGAGATTTTCACGCATTTTTTTCTCTCTCCATAGAACCGTTGCAACACTTGCATAATGTTTGAATTCAGAGTTGCTCCACGTGTTTTCATACACTCAACTGTGAAGGCCTATGAATTTGAATCACCATCATAATCATCACAATCATGAATATCATTGTCAGCAGCATCTTCCTTTCATCATCGTAACCATCGTTTTCTTGTTTTAAGAATCAACATCTATATATATAAAACTAGTGGCTTGTGTAGCAAATGCTGCTGCAAACTAAGTTCGATAGACGTTCAAATAAAAATTTTTCAGTTTTATTTTCAATGAAGAATACTTGTCTTTTTGATAGTTATTTGCTTCCATAATAATGAAACATACTCCCTCTGAATGGATTTTTTTAGGCCAAATACTTTTTCTTCAACCTATCCAACTTCAGTTTTTGAGTTTCAACGCGAAAACGCAAGTATCAATGTCAGGACGATAGCAGTAGCTATTTCAGGTCATTGTGGATTGTAGGCAAAAGTTAAAAATGTCAGGTTTGCTATGCTTTCGAACAATAGCATTTTCGTATAGCTGCTGCATGTAGAACTTGAAATGTAGAGCGTAAAATCATTTTATCCTACTAAGAGATCTTGCTGAAATGATCTGGACACTACAAAATTTTCTAGGCCTCTTATTTTATCAGTAAGTAACACCTTTTATCTTTCCTTAGGAACTGTAATTTTGCGCTCTCTCGAGCCAATACTGAAGACAATGACACATATCAATATCTACACTACACCACCATTAAGTATATGAAAAGGCCCAACCCCACTGGGTTAATAAGTATAAAAATATTTGATTTTTAATAACAATATTATTATCTTACTTAAGTTTTGTAGTTATATAAAGCAGCCACTCAGTAAATTATAGAAATTAAGATCTAAATTAAGATATTCTCTACATTTACTTACATAACCTCAAAACGTTTCACTTTCATGTCATCAATATAGCACCAATATTATGTATAATTAATGAAAAATGGATGCATTATGATATTAACTATAATAATATTTAATTTCTAATGGTAATAATGTCATCAAACCACTTCAAGTTTCGTAGATTTGAATATCCAATACACAGCTGTACTCAGAAAATTATACACTGCAGAATCAGTTTTTAATAACAAATTGAATTGAGCTCTAAATATGTCGGCAATCCTGCAGGTCATGGCCTTCGTGTAATAGCCTATTGTTTATTGTAGTGTGTGTTTTGTTCTGAAATTCAATCAAGTCGGCCGTGATTCAATAAAATTAGTTCTCAAAACTAACAACAGATGGATTTTGGAAAATAGAAAAATTATGTAGGAAAATTGACATTTCACTGAAAACTACTAATTTTCCGAAAAACTTTGGATGCCAGGCATGAAAATGAGGGGTCACTCATTAAAATCCGTTCAGCCGTTTTCCCGTAATTTCCATTACCAGAACTACTGAGGAACAATCGCCACCATAAAGTGAGATGCTCCATCGCAACCACTCTTCGGAAGGCAAAGTGGGAGGTTTACGAAGAAGTGCACGGCTTGGCTGAGAATGGGTCAACGAGAAGAGCAGACATTATAGCCATCGATCGCCGGAATCAAAGAAGCCTCATTCTTGACCCCACTGTCCATTTTGACAAGGATGATCAACAAGCCAATAACGTTAACGCTGAAAAGAAGTCTATTTACAACCCATGTATTCCTCACTTCAGTGATACAAAATGAATATTAATACATGGGAAGTGAAAGGACTTCTTTTTGGCGCTAGAGGAACTTCATTTAAGTTAACCAAAACCATTCTCCTTTCTCTTAAATTTTCTAATTAGGACATTAACAAAATTTGTCTAATGGCATTGAGAGATTCATTATCCATTTTACACAATCACTTGTATAATACTATGTATTTTTTTTTTCACTTCATTTCATTACTCTTGAATGTATTTTCGTCTCATGTTTCTCCGAAATCAAATTGTACTTTATTTTTAAATTTATCATTGTTCCGTATTCTCTCCGCAATCATATTGTATTTTTAATTTAACCTCTGCTTTGTATTCTGGATCCTAGTGGTCAGCCGTAGATGTCGGCCAGATGTCCCAAATTGTGGAATTTGTATGTGTGTCACAACAGTTGTTACAAATCACGCCACTCTTGTAAATTCTTTAAGACTGTACATTAGACTGCATAATTAAACTGTAAAGAATCAAGTTCCTAAAGTCGTATGATTTGTAACAATTTTTGTCATAAATGCGTAAGAATGGTGTCATTTTTAGTTAAAAACAGAAAAATAAAATCTGTACACAGCAATTAACAACATAGGCCTTTTTTTTAGCTTCAGAACACTAGAAAATTAAAGAAATGACACTTCTGAATAATTCATTTTCTATTTGTAATATCTTTTTACTCGTAAAACTAAAGAAAAACGTATTTTAGTACCAACTTCAAATTAATGTAACTTTGAAAATATTGCGGTTAGGACAATTAATGTTTATATGACTTTTCTGCTCAGAATGTCTTCGGAAATAAGCTCCGTAAGGGACGGTAAATCCTTGTGAATCACCCTGTAGGTAGACATCGGACAGCTTCTCTAAAATTTCTGTGGAACAAAATCACTACTAGAGGAAATTCTAAGTCACTTTTAGACTAGAAATGTTGTGCTGTACCATTTTAACCTTTGTAATGCTTAACTTCCACTACTGTATTCTGGGATTTCCCTATCTGGAACAAACGCCTTCATTGAAGCATGAGAAAATGATCCCAACCACACACGGGGGCGAGCCTGTCTATCACACACGGCACCAAGTGCAGACTGTACACATAAGCAACCAGATTCATCTTGGGCGTGTACAAATTTGCAACAAGGAAGGCAAGACTGTTCGCTCCAAGCTATTACTCACACATGAAATCATACTTGCATTGAAGTGTGACTAGTTCTTGATCCGCTGCCAATTTGAACGGCGATATTCCTATTTGAGTTAATGCAACTATATTGAAAATTATAGACTTTTATTAATATGTCCTACAGAATAATATCTGTAATACTGACAATTAATATTTGAGGAGAAAAATTCTCTCCAGCGCCGGGAATCGAAACCGGGTCCTTGGTTCTATGTACCAAGCGCTCTGACCACTGAGCTACGCCGAATTCAATCCACAGCACCGGATCGAACCTTCCCCTTTGAAAGTTTCCCTTTGTGGCCTGACTCAAATTTAGGCATATATGCTGACGTATATGCCCAATGTCAACTGTCATTACTAAGAGCGCACTCAACTGAGTGACTTGTTTGGCTGGGATTACACAGTTAAGTGCACAGTAATCTGTACAGACATATGCACATACAGGCCTTTCATTTCCCAGTCTAAATAACTAATTATTTAAATTGAATTCAATTTAAGCAAGAAAAGCATGTGAATTTAGATATTGAGGGGGAAGTCTCAAACCAGGCTTAATTGCATTTTTAATTTCACCCCCATCCCCAAGGCACTCCCCACTTTGAAATTTCAAATGGCACCCATATATTTTTATATTTAGACATGAAAGAGCATTAAAATGTTTATACACCTCCTTCATTTGTTTTTGCATCTTTTGCTTTCTATCGTCGCCTGGCAACCTGGATTGTTATTGTTGATTAGAGCTGAAGAGAATAAAGCTACAAAAACTTTCATGTAATAGTTGTATTTGTGTATTAAATTATTTTATGCTCGACCATGCCGAAATGTAGTAATTATACACCTGGTAGTAGCCCTTTAATGCACCTCATTAAAGTACACCTATTCATTATAGTTCATTTGTTCAGCCAATGAAAAATCACCATTTTACCATTATAAAACCTCAAGTATTCTCGGATATGCAATCGAAAGACAATTAGCGAAACGTCACGGAGGCTGGAAATCCAATACTGTCGCAGAAGGTTATGTTCTGTTACTATAACAATTAGCGTTAATTGTAAATAATATTCAAATAAATTCAATTTGTCATCTCGTTTTTCAATTCTAAATCAATTTCCAGGTTATATCAATATTAATGTTCATATGTTATTCTCTAGATTATATCTATGTCAATGACATTCGTCCCTCGGAAAAAATCAATACTTTCGCGTCTGCGCACATCTCACAATTTAGAAAGTCAGTTCCCCTCTTCACTTAGATAACCATAACATGAATATTTCTGAATAATTTCAAGTTAGAAATATGGTCGAGCATAAAAAGTCGTATAAAATTTGCCTATAATGGTAATTAAGACGCTCGTATGAAAATTATGAACCTCGCTTGCGCTCGTTTCATAAACAAACATACTCTCGTCTTAATTACTACCATTATAGGCTCGTTGCATAATGTACTATTAAAATGGTGTATACCCTTCAAGAGAGAACAGAAATTTATCATTCTTATTGATTAAATTTAGCAAATTACACAAAATAAGCTGTGTTTTCATCCTACAATCAACTGATAATAACAGAAATACAGGTTGCTAGACGACGATAGAAAACAAAAGAAGCGAAAACAAATGAACGGGGTGTGTAAACAATTGAATGCTGTTTCATATTTAAGTATAAACATATAGGGGTGCCATTTGAAATTTCAAAGTGTGGTTGGCTGGGGTGTGAGGGATGAAATCTAAAATGTAATTAAACCTGGTATCAGACTTACCCCTCAATATCTAAATTGACGTGTTTTTTGTTTAAATTGAATTCAATTTAAATAATTAGTTATTTAAACTGGTAAGATTTGAAACGAAAGCTCTGTAGATTAAAACATTAATTAAACGGAAATCAGAACCTGGAGAATAATAGATCCCTATTATATGACTGACATTTACTAGGTCTGGCTGCGAAGCCAGGTGACCCGGGTTCGAATCCCGGTCGGGACAAGTTACCTGGTTGAGATTTTTTCCGGCGTTTTCCCTCAACCAAATACGAGCAAATGCTGGGTAACTTTCGGTGCTGGACCCCGGACTCATTTCACCGGCATTATCACCTTCATTTCATTCAGACGCTAAATAACCTAGATGTTGATACAGCGTCGTAAAATAACCCAATAAAAAATTACTAGGCATCAGTTATAAGGTGGTGGATAGCCCTCCAAGGGCTGTTATACCACAGAGAATGGCAAGAGAGCGGAAGATGGATTAATTAGCATAGCAACCGCAAAGTACCAGAACGTCCAGTACTTTGAAGGAAAACAAGAATAATTGAGAGAAGAAAAGCATGAACTACACTCATCCCACTCCCGTTCTTTGTTTGCCCCAATACTTTATCAATCTGAATACATTTGAGTTACGAATTCAATATTCCACGGGGGAAGCCACGTAGCATTTTGTGGATAATTGTAATTCAAATTAACAAACTAGCCGGAAATATGTTTCAGTTCCCGGATTGGGATTGGGGCTGAGACCTACATTACAATAATTTACGAGGCGCGGACTGCATAATGAATACAGAGTTATTCAAATCTCTTTCAGGCAAGGTGAATGACATGAATCCACTTACTCGGTTCTACTAGATCTACATTGCTACATTTTTGACACTCCACCGGTCCTATGTGGATATAACAATTACCAGAACACTAAGAGAGTCTGTTTTCCAAGCGCGAGATCTAAGCTGAAGTACGGTTTGTTGTGGATGAAACATTTATTCGCAAGATTTTATCGAGTAACTCCCATTTCATTTATCATGTTAGCATCCCTGAATAACTCATAATAATCCATATATTTAATGCAGTAACAAGGTGAAATCACTGCACATCACATCTTCTCACAGACCAACTGGTTGGGAATCTTACGGCGAACATTCACAGCTTTAACATACATGATTATGGAGCGGATTTTTATGTGCTAAAAATGTAAATATATTTATTTTTTATGTGCTAAAAAGTACGAAAATATTTGCTAAAAATAAAAAAATATATATATATATTTTTTTAAATATGACAAAAATACCTTACATAGCTTGGAAAAAAAATGTTACTAGGTACTCACCAACCACACTTGAGTGCTAGTAGTTGGCCGAGAATTGCAGTGAACAACAAAGGTCATCTCCAAATGCATGCCGATTATCTCTGAACAACGACTTATACTGTGAAAACGATCTTTCCACATCACAGGACGTCAGACGTGCATATTTAAAGAGAGGAATGTCGCAAACACATACACCGTCAATTTCACCTACAGGCACATCCTCCAATACTTGAGCAACTTTACACATTTTTTTATATCCACTGTTTTTCCCAAACACATTCTGGAATTTGTCCCTTAGTAATTGTGCTTCTGAACCTGGTAGCGAGTCTAGTTTAATTTCCACGGCACGCACCTCCCTGTTTCAGACAACAGGCTTTTGGATGTATCGAGTTTTTTTAGGTGTCTCACAAAAAGCTTAGATTTGCTGATAGGAAAGCCAAATCGTTTTTTAAACAACCATCTTTCAGTATATCTTGAAGGATATCGATTGATGAAGCCCG